>LR812534.1:68978754-69123754 GCA_903798195.1 Danio kyathit
TAGGCTCCTTCAAGAGCTCGTTGCATATAAAGGCAAGAAATGAATCAAAGTGGTTAAAACTGCACATATATGCCACTGCTGAAAAAGTCTGTCGGGGATTTTTCGAGAGGGGTCTGGATGCAGACCTGGTGCAGTGCAATCTGAGCTGCATCCAATGCTTTTTAATGCGCTCACCTAACCCCACCCCTAACCCTACCCGTCACAGTGACGTCACTCACTCCATTGAGTGCATGGTGTCTGACACCAATCTCAGCTTGCATCATTAAGGCTGCATCCAGATACTATTGGATTTGTCATGCTTACAAGTATCTCACACACACCAAGGCTGCATCAAAATACAGTAATGATGTGAATTTATTTTCTAAATCTCTCTGGGGGAACACGGTGGCTCAGTGGTTAGCACTGTCACCTAACAGCAAGAAGGTTGCTGGTTTGAGTTGTAATTTCTGTGTGGAGTTTGCATGTTCTCCCCGTGTTGGCGTGGGTTTCCTCTGGGTGCTCTGGTATCCCCCACAGTCCAAACACATGCAGTATAGGGGAATTGAATCAACTTAATTGGCCGTAGTGTATGAGTGTGTGTGAATGAGTGTGTATGGGTGTTGCCTAGCTGCAAGGGCGTAAAACATATGCTGGAATAGTTGGCGGTTCATTCCGCTGTGTCAACCCCTGATGAATAAAGGGACTAAGCCAAAGAAAATGAATGAATGAATGAATTTTCTAATGGGATGCATTGTAGAATGCAACTTATTATTGTGATTTAAATGTCGAGTATTCAGCATTTCTCAAGTCTTCAGTCAGAAACCCGTCTGATATGATGATTTGATGATCACAAAAATGATTACCAACGATTATTACTAATGTAGACAGAAATATTTAGTAAAATACTGATTTTAAACAAATATTCTGTCTTGTATTAAATCTTTGGTTATTATTTTTTATATAAATACTTTTATTTATTTTATTATTTTGATAATTTTTTTAATTAATTGTAAAATTGTATGGGCCATGCAGTGGCGCAGTAGGTAGTGCTGTCGCCTCACAGCAAGAAGGTCGCTGGTTCGAGTCTTGGCTGGGTCAGTTGGCATTTCTGTGTGAAGTTTGCATGTTCTCCCTGCATTCGCGTGGGTTTCCTCCGGGTGCTCCGGTTTCCCCCACAGTCCAAAGACATGCGGTACAGGTGAATTGGGTAGGCTAAATTGTCCGTAGTGTATGAGTGTGAATGAGTGTGTATGGATGTGTGTATGGAGATGGGTTACAGCTGGAAGGGCATCCGCTGCGTAAAACATGTGCTGGATAAGTTGGCGGTTCATTCCACTGTGGAAACCCCAGATTAATAAAGGGACTAAGCCGAAAATGAATGAATGAATGAATGAATATTCTCTTAAAAATAAAGAACAACAGCAAGAAGGAGCAAGGAGCAGTACAAAAGATATACATCAAAGGAAAAAAACATTACAATAATAAATATTTTGAAATTGAAGTACAAAGAGCTTCAGCTATTTTATTTTGGTTTCTGATGTATTTGAAGCTTTGAACCACTTCATCTATCTCAGAAAGAAAACACTTAAAAAATTTAGCTATTATTTTTTGTCAATGTATTTTTTAATTTCTTTTTTCTTACAGTACAACTAGAATTACCAACCTACGTCACACGGGTTCCCGGTAGCAAAAAAGACCGGTTGCAATAGCAAACATGTCGTGTTGTGCGGTAGGATGCCGAATTCGAACGTAACTTTTACAGTACACCACACTGCTTTTAATGCCAACCACAGACGTCTTTGGCTAAAAGGGAGCTGAATGGAGTGAGGACCTAATTAAAAATGCTCGACTCAGCAGTTCTCATTTCATATCAGGTAAGTTCACGCTATGCTGAATCATACACATTACTCATTTTTGATTAAAGTAAAAACAGTTAAATATGGTGAATTAAACTGCGGACGCTGAATGCTTAGGATGAAACATAAAAGTGTAAGTTCACCTGTCGTACAGATGCAGTTCGCTGTCAGAATGCAGTTGTTTTGCTTGTTGATGATTACCCAGGCCGTGTACAGCTCCGTCTTCTTTCCTTGTCTTTGGCTCGGCAGAACCTCGATTTTTAGCACTACAAAGTTTTAATCTGGTCATCATGGAACATTATTTCTTGCACATGACCACACAGAACACAATTGTTGGCATTCAAAGACTTGTAGGCCTTTAACTTCTTTCTTGTAAAATCACTTGGAGCTTCAATGAGATAGTTGTTTGGGGCTGGATGCTTGGCCATTTCATCTTATCCAATATCCATTGGGAGGCTGCTATCGCAAATGGACCTGTCAGACGAACGTCGCTCACTTTAATGTTAATTTTGCAGAATACCTGTGCTTATCACTGGTTGACAAGCTGTTATAATACGCTGAAAGCATTATCTAAATAATAAATGTAATCAATATAATTTATCTCTAATACAACAACAAACTCTGTATCATCAGATGTCATTCCCTCGCTGTAAATGCTAGCGCTCCCGGGTTTTTTTCCGCAACTTCGCTGCGCGCTCATCCTGAATGTTTACAAATCGGTAATTCGTCTATTCAATTGCAGTTTTAAAGATGTCCACTAGAGGACCTTCCTGTCAAAGTGTGCAGATGATCTTTAAAATCTGCTTTTCTTGGCTGAATTTTTAAGCAAAGTTCACCCCACGAAAAGAATGTCTACAGCTTCACCATCAGCTCATTTAAACCCAGCATTATATTATTTTTCCTGTGGATCACAAATATTTACTAATCTTAACTGTGCTAAAGCAATTTATAAAATCATCATAAAAAATATACAACTACTCGATCTTTCATTATATTCTAGATATCAGTATATAAATATATAAACTACACACACACACACAAAAAATTATTTATGCAATATTTGAATGTACATAGTTATTATTGTACTATTACTATTATTATTATTATTATTATTATTATTATATATTTAAAGTTTTCTACACACATGTATATAAAAAACAACAAAATAGAAAATACATGTAATGTATAATATAAAATTATGCATAATAGTAGAAAATGAATAATATATTGTATAAATATTATTAAATATAACATTTAAATATTCATATTTAAATGATGTTTTGTTCCTTTTTTACATTGTTATATACAGTAAAATAATTTCTTAAAATGTATTATGTGCTCACATTCAGGTTATTCAAACTCCATAAGCATTTATTTATTTATTTATTTATTAAACATAAATAAATAAATTTATATAAATATATACTTTATTTAATTTATACAAAATTATATAAATAAATAAATTTGTATTTTTTATTTTACTTATTTATTTACTTATTTATGTACAAAGACTAGCTTTATTTATTTATTTATTAAACTTTAAATACATTTATATACATATAGATTTTATTTAAATTATATTAAATTATATAAATATTTGTGTATTTGTTTGTTTGTTCATTTCTTAATTTCCTAATTAATAATTTATTAAACAAATAAATACATACATAAGTAAACATATATAAACAACATATAATTTATTTAATTTATATAAAATTATATAAATAAATTAATAAGTATTTATTTAATTTACCTATTTATTTACTTATTTATTTACAAAGACTCGCTTTATTTATTTGATTATTTATTAAATTTAAATAAACATATTTATATAAATATAGACTTATTTAAATATAAAATTTTATAAATATTTATTTATTTGTTTGTTCGTTCATTCATTTATTTATTCATTTATTAAGTTAAATAAATACATAATTTTATATGTATTTATTTAACTTATTTATTTCTTTACTTTTTTTATTTACCAAGTCTTTATTTATTTATTAAACTTAAATAAATACATTTATGTAAATATACAGTTTATTTAAATTATATTAAATTATATGAATAAATAAATATGTATGTTTTTAGTTTGCTAATTTATTTATTTACAAAGAGTCATTTTTATTTATTTATTTATTTGATTATTTATTAAACTTAAATAAATAAATTTATATAAATATAAATTTAATTTAAATTATATAAAATTATATAAATATTTATTTGTTTGTTTGTTTATTTATTTACTTATTAAACTTAATACATAAATTTACGTAAATATTTAATTTATTTAATTTATATAAAATTATATAAATAAATAAATATGTATTTATTTATTTTACTTATTTACTTAACAACGACTCTATTTATTTGGATATTTATTAAACTTAAATAATTAAATACATTTATATAAATATATATTTTATTTAAATTATCTAAAATTATATATTATTTATTAAACAAATAAATACATACATTTAAATAAATATATATAAAATAAATTTTATAAAAGTATATAAATAAATTTATATTTATATTACTTATTTACTTTTTTATTTACAGACTCACTTTATTTATTTGATTATTTATTAAACTTAAATACATTTATATAAATATAGATTCATTTAAATTATATAAAATTATATAAATATTTATTTATTTGTTAATTAATTAATTAATTAATTAATTAATTTATTAGTTGCCTTTTTCCTGTGGATCACAAATGCTTACTAATGTTTACTTTCCTTTCCTTTAAACCTCTTTCCTTTAATATTTTCTATGCACAAGCAATTTTTAAAGCCATCATAAAAGTATCATCTTATATATATATATATATATATATATATATATATATATATATATATATATATATATATATATATATATATATATATATATATATATAACCACAGTGAACACAGAACAAATTGGCGACAGTAAAGTTTCAGGTTGTTTTTTTTGCAGTGTGAACCAACATCACCTCCACATACTGGAGCTCTGACTCACACATATATAATTCACAGGGGCAAAAGTGGCTCCTCCATATATTATTAAGTGAAATAACCTCTCATTTAAGCGGCAGCAAAGAAAAAGAGTGTAAAACAGAAGGACTCTGTGCTGATCTAAAAAAGAAAGTGCAGACGCAGCAGGAGAACAGCTCATATGGGAATGTAGTGCTGCTCTTTCATTGTCCAGAACAATGATAACAATTAACTTTCTCTCCGCTTATATGCTGGCAAGATGTTTCAGGACCACAAAATTGGTAAAATAAGGGAGGACGGCTGGAGAAGTGCGTGGTGTTATTTTTAAAGCAGCTTTACTGGACACTGCGGCTCTGTTCCAAAACATAGAGAGCGCACTCACTTTGGGATACACCAATAAGCATGAAAATAAATATATATATATATATATATATATATATATATATATATATATATATATATATATATATATATATATATATATATAATATATATATATATATATATATATATATATATATATAGGTTTCAAAGATAAAACATAAATAAATAAATAATTAAATAATGTTTTAGAGAAAAACACATGTCAAAAAGTCCTATTTAAGTTTATTTATTTATTTTACTTGTTTATTTATTAACAAAAGTGCACGTTATGTATTTATTTATATTTTTGTTTGTTTATTTATTTATTTTACTAGTTTACTTAAATATTTATTTATTTATTTACAACGGCTCACTTTATTTATTTATTTGATTATTTGTTTGCTTATTTATTAATTCATTTATTTATTTATGTTAGTTAGTTACTTACAAAGGCTAACTTTTTATTTATTTAATTTTTTATTTATATGTTTATTTATTTATTTATTTATTTTACTTGTTTATGTATTTATGTATTTACAAAGGCTCACTTTATTTATTTATTTATTTGTTTATTTATATGTTTGTTTATTTATTTATTTTACTTGTTTATTTATTTACTTATTTACAAAGGCTCACTTTATTTATTCATTTGTTTGTTGATTTATTTATTTATTTTACTTGTTTGTTTATTTATTTGTTTATTTACAAAGGCTCGCTTTATTTATTAATTTATTTGTTAGTTTATTTTTTATTTTACTTGTTTATTAATTAATTAATTTATTTATTTATTTATTTATTTATTTATTTATAAAGGCTCACTTTATTTATTTATTTAAATTTGTTTATTTATATTTATTTATATGTATAAATGTATGTATTATATGTATAAATGTAATATGCATTTTATTAACATTTTATAAATTAATAAATACTTTTAATAAATAAATAAATATTTCTGTATTTTAATTATTTACAAAGGCTCACTTTATTTATTTAACTTCAATTAATTAATTTATATAAATGTACGTTTTAATTATATAAAATTATATAAATTCATAAATAAATATTTATTTACTACAAAGGCTCATTTAATTTATTTATTAAAATTATTATTAATAATAAATGTAATATTATTCATAATAAAGTAGTCATGTTTTACAGACAAAGATGTTTTAAAAGTCCATTTCAGCAATTGTTCTCCAAAAAAATAATAATTAAAAAATAATAATAATTTGCCTGAAATTTCACAAAAACTTACAAACAATTTGTGAGCAAAAATGTTAAAAAGTTTTTAAAATATATTAAGATTTATTTTAAAAATATGTATTTTTATTTTATTTTATCAAATAATATTGTTATTGCTATATTCATTGTATAATATAATATATGATAAAAATATAATGTGATAAATAATATTATTTATGCATGCATTATATATTTGTTTGTATTATTATATTATTATTATTATTATTATAACAATATTTAAATATAAATGTTGGATTAATATATATATATATATATTTATACATATTTTGTTGCTTTATATATTTTATAATAGTGTATTGTATACTAATAAAAGGTTAACACAGTGGCTCAGTTGTTAGCACTGTGCCCTCACAGCAAGAAGGTTACTGGTTCAAGCCTCGGCTGGGTCAGTTGGCATTTCTGTGTGGAGTTTGCATGTTCTCTTCGTGTTGGTGTGGGTTTCCTCCAGGTGCTCCAGTTTCCCCCACAGTCCAAACACATGCGCTATAGTGGAATTGAATAAACTAAATTGGCTGTAGCGTATGATTGAAAATGTGAGACTGAATGGGTGTTTCCCATTACTGGGTTGCAGCTAGAAGGGCATCCGCTGTGTAAAACATATGCTAAATAAGTTGGCGGTTCATTCCGCTGTGGTGACCCCTGATGAATAAAGGGACTAAGCTGAAGGAAAATGAATGAATAAATACTCATATAGAGTCCATTTGAATTAGATACACCAGTTTTATTTATACTTACTGAAAAGTATAGACTGAAGTTAATATATATAGAATCAACATTTGTGCTTTTCCCTATTGTCTTGTCTCAGTGGATTATGGGCTTGACTTCAGAAAAGCAGGTATAGACAGAAAGGCAGCATAATTAAGATGCCAACCATTTGTAGCTGCCACAAAACGACACCATTAAATGTTGTCTATGCACTGCAGACTCCAGCAGGTCTTCGGAGCCGAGGCTAGATGTCTTTAAATCCCGCTGAACTTCACTAGAGTTGTGGTGTTTTTGGAGCCGATCGGACGGATGTTTTCAATCAGACGCTGTTGAGTTACACCCGTGAGAGATCAGCAGTCTCTCTGACAGCACCGCAATCTAAACTCGGGCATCGCTAAACTTAGAAAAGCAAAATAAAGAGGCTGCTTTCTTTCTATTCCTGTGCTGAAGGGTGAGGCCCAGATTTATAGAGCTGTTTTATTTAGCTGAACATGGACAGCGGGATTACGGAGAGCGTTTATACGAGAGTGCATTTCTCACCAAGGCCAAAAGGTTTGCAGAGTGGCTTCCTATGAGTTCAGTCTGCTGTTTATGAGGAACTTAAATACTAATAAAACACAGGAAAGTCTCGTCTCTGTGCTCTTTACATGCTCAAATGGGCCAAAAGGCTAATACTGAGGATATAGAGAGATTTTAAAGGTTAAAGTCAGCACAAAGCTGAAGTGGTGTTATTCTTTTCTCTTTTTATTGTGACATATATGAGTAGCTGGGTTTCCACACAGATCTATAAAACGATAGACAGACAGATAGAAGAGTAGACTGACAAATATGGATAAATGTAAAAATATGGGTGCTCCGGTTTCCCCCACAGTCCAAACACATGCGCTATAGGTGAATTGGGTAAGCTAAATTGTCATAGTGTATGAGTGTGAATGAGAGTGTATGGGTGTTTCTCAGGGATGGGTTGCAGCTGGAAGGGCATCGTGCTGGATAAGTTGGCGGTTCATTTTACTGTAAAGACCCCAGATTAATAAAGGGACTAAGCCAAAAAGAAAATGAATGAATGAAGTCCAATATCATTGACAGCAGGCTTTAAATTGGGTAAACAACAACAAAAACATTATCTGACATGTGATGTTTATATTTTATAGCAGTTGCTTTTATTTAAAGTGACTTACAATTGAAGATAAAGCAGGGGTGTCCAAACTCGGTCCTGGAGGGCCGGTGTCCTGCTGAGTTTAGCTCCAACTTGCTTCAACACACCTGCCATGAAGTTTCTAGTTTACCTAGTAAGAGCTTGATTACCTGGTTCAGGTGTGTTTGATTAGGGTTGGAGCAAAACTCTCCAGGTCGTTGGCCCTCCAGGACTGAGTTTGGACACCCCTGAGATAAAGTATACAGATGCTATGACAAGTCTATACACTACCTGACAAAAGTCTTGTCACCCATCCAAGTTTTCATTTGGTATCAGAAGTGGCTTATATGAAAGGCAAAAGCCTCTAGATTACGTTTATTTGACCAAAATGAAATATGATCATGACTTGATTTTTAGTTATTTAATTAGGACAGTAAGGTCTGACTTTGCTCAGACAAAAGTCTTGTCACTTAACAGAAATAATGTCCAGTATAGAATATAAAGTCATGCTGCAGTGGACACAGAATGAATATTGTGTCTGACTCCATCATGAGCTTGGAGGACTGCATCATACATCTCTGACTCAAATCACTTACTAATAAAGTCATCTGGAATGGCAAAGAAAGCGTTCTTGCAGGACTCCCAGAGTTCATCAAGATTCTTTGGTTTCATCTTCAATGCCTTCTCCATCATCTTACCCCAGACATGCTCAATAATGTTCATGTCTGGTGACTGGGCTGGCCAATCCTGGAGCACCTTGACCTTCTTTGCTTTCAGGAACTTTGATGTGGAGGCTGAAGTATGAGAAGGAGCGCTATCCTGCTGGAGAATTGTCCCTCTCCTGTGGTTTGTAATGTAATGGGCAGCACAAATGTCTTGATACCTCAGGCTGTTGATGTTGATCATCCACTCTGCAGATCTCTCGCACGCCCCCATACTGAATGTAACCCCAAACCATGATTTTTCCTTCACCAAACTTGACTGATTTGTATTTGTATAATGTTATTATTATTAGCAGTATTATTTATTATGTGCATATTTATATTTGTTTTAATAAAAACAAGTTTAAATTTGCCCATCTGCCGGGTTTTGGAGACGTCTGCATCATCATATGGGGCATAAAAACAGGATGTGTGTTTGGATATAACTCAGTTTTTTGACTACACTTCATTATTATTGATCATTTATTTGTTTGCTGGAAATTAGAACTGAATTTAGAAATAGTTTTGAAGCAAATCTTTACGCTTTACAAACTAAATTAAATGTGTGGGCTAATGGATCTTCAGTGGAGTGAGTTTCGACCCTTTCCTGATCCCCAAAAGTAAAGGAGTAAAGTAAAAAGTAAAGAGAAAGTAAAGAGGCTGAATGGAGGAGGCTTCTTCTTTATCCTCGCGCTGCAGGTGCTCTGTTTAACACTTTTTACACTTACAAAGTCCGCCATGTAAATAGCAAATGTGCCATGGCACGACGCAACTGACTTTTAAAGGAAATAGGAGACAAGACTGTGATTGGTTTAATGCATGTTATGCTTAAAACACACCCAGAACTCATTAAGAGAATAAGCACAACCCTGTTAGACCATGCGCCGGGGAGCAGAGTGTATTTTTCCGTCCTTAAAATAGCAAAAGTGGATTCGGACACACCCTTAATGCTTTTGCAACCTGCACTTCAGACTTTGAGCCTAGATCGTTAAAATAGAGCCCAAAGTGTTTTCCAGAAATTTTCAATCAGTTTTAGATCAGGACTCTGGGGTGGACATTTCATTATTTCAATATTTAAAATTTTAAGGAACTGCTTTACCCAATTTACTGTCTTCAGGGTTTACTGTCCAGCATGAAAATGAGATTTTTATTTACACAATTACAGGGACTCTCTGGAGTTTAGCTTAGGGCCAACTGCTGATGAGAAACAAGCATGACGCGACATGAAAGCAGCAAAGTTTTTATTGTGCCACAGAAAACTACATTTGTCATTTGTGGCCCGTTTCCACTAAGTGGTACAGTACGGTATGGTATGGGTCGGTACGGGTCACCTTTATCTGTCACACCTGCTGCAGTGCCCTCATGTGGACTCTTGAGGGCACTAGCTTTTGTTTTGGTTTTTGTTTTCATTTCCTGTATCCCTGCTCATGTGATCGCTCCTTGTTTCCAGCTGTTCCTTGTCTAATTAGTTCTGTCTTTATAAGCCCTGTTATGTTGTGTTTAGTTTGCCTTTGGATCTTGCTCTGTACTGCTTTGTTGTGTGCTCCAGTTTCTCATGTTTGGTTGATTAGTTTGTTTGTTCACTTTGTTTGGTATCGTCTTTATGTTTTTGGATTCCTATTTATATTTAGTTTGATTCACCTTAGTACTCATAGTTTTTGCACTTGCGTTTTTTGTCAGTTTGTACCTTGCCTGTCCCCTTATCTTTTTTGGATCTTCTTTGTTTACTTATTAAAAGATATTTTGCTGCATTTGATATGTCTGAATTTGACATTATCAGGCTTGCATTTCCACTGATAAAAGGGTAGCAATGGTGGACGTGGTGTACGACAGAAAGTTTCAGTCAACATCGTTCTCGCTCGAGGAAATGTAAAAAGCAAAGCTGTACGGGTCGTTTACATATATGAGAAGCACATCTCATAAAACAGATGCTTTATACACACATAAATACGTGTGTATAAATGTTCATTACTAATCTTTCTATGAACATGATTTGATTATAACTGCAAATCAATGACAGTGCGAAATAGCCTACTGCAACTTAAAATAAATAAAATAATGCAACATATATGAACACATACAGCCCCTTACAGTCTCAGATATGTTACCAATTACAGAAAAACTACTCACAGCATACATTTAGTCCTTATTTGGGTTCAAAACAACATGAAATATATCCCACAGTTAGAGCAAACCTCTCATCTGTGTCTGTAATCTTCACCAGCTCATGTGACCTCTGTTAGAGAGTAATTCTGTCATTCCGAGTTCATAATAGTCCAAAAGGTGATGATGATAAATAAACATGGCAGTTTGTTCATCTTTTAGGTTGCTGAAAGAATCATTTGCTCCTTTGTTTTTTCCGGTTTCTCCTTTGTTTTTTTGCGCTTCACTCTCGCATTTGTTAATTTCTGAAAGGATCGGATGTCAGAAGCACTTCAATAATCATGCGCACGTTATTATCATCAGCTCAAGAAGTTCGTTATTTTTTAAATATAGACACGCACACGAACAAGCGAGAAAGCGGAATCGCTCACACTTATCAGCCTTGTAAAAAACTATGGTGCACCAGCCTGATCTCACGAGGAAACGCAAGTATTTTACGTTTTGTCAGTTTAGTAGCTAATTCTTACGAATTCGTACGAGTTCAGTCATACTATTTTAAAAAGGAGGCATGGCACCTAACCCCACCCCTAACCTCAACCGTCATTGGGTGATGAGCAAATCGTACTAATTTGTACAAATTAGATCGTACGAATTCATACAAATTAGCCACTAAATTAAAAAGTTATGAATTGCCGTGAGATTGCGTTGGGTGCACTGGGTAGATTCTGCTCTTCTTTTTGGTTTGTGGCTGTTCATCAAGACAACGACAAGGTTTGTTTGAGCTTGGGTCGACCAGCTCGTTATTATATCTATATATTATTACAGTGTAATGTCTCGGCTGTGTTTTTAAAAAGGTCTCTTTCTTTGTTTTCATCCTCCTGCTTGTGTATGCGCAAGTGACGCATCTCTGTAAACCAATAGCGTTCAGCTGCACGTCTAGCTCCGCCTTTTAGTACCCTTTTTGTTGTGCTAGGTACCCTTTGCAAAGTGTACTCAAAAAATGGTATGGTATGGTTCGCTTTTAGATACCTTTTGACCGTGTAAACAGCCATAAAAGAGTACCGAACCGAACCGTATCACCATGGAAATGGGCCATTGTTTACATTTCTATAGTGGTTGTGTTGTGTTACCGTAGTTATAGAATCACCACAACAGATTAATTCATGTACTTTACTATGATGTGGTTAAAAACACTACACTATTTACTATAAATTACTATAGTATTTTTATCTTGGGGGCTCTGAATCAACAACTGATGAGCAGTGAGTGAGAAGCGTGGAGTTTGTGAACCCATTTGGCAGACATGAAACACTTCACACATCAGACACTTCAGATAGGAGTGGTGCGGTGGTCAGACTGAACTCATCCTGACACAGAAACACACAACAGCTGTACGTCTGACGGCCGTAAACCTCCGCAAGAGAGACAGACACATTCCTCCGTCTATCTATCATCACAATAGAGGAGTGAATCCAGCTCAAATCTGCCTCTCCAGGCCAAAACATCACATTCACAGTCCACTCTAAGTGTTCACAATGCACACATTGTTGCAGGAGTTTCTCTAGACGTGCTTCACTGCGCCAAATTACACCACCTCAAAGAAGATTAAAGCAAAGGCTCTCTAGATGACTGCCATTTCCCAATGACACCAGAAGAAGAAGAACCTGGCGTAATTATTTATGTCTGCTTTTTTGTGGTTCTAAAACCAAGAGTGGGGAAAATAATGAACAGATCTGTATTGTTGGGGAGGAAAATGTGAAGTGTTGTGAGGTGATGTCAGTTTTGAAGACTGAGGCTTTTGTTATGGTGTTTGTTTGTGTCTGTGTGTTTTTGTGAGCTTCAGGACAAAGACACCAGCAAGAACAAGAAGTCACAGATTAGCATTTCAAGACACGAGAGTTTAAAAACAGCTTGAAGATGATTGTTTAACGAGACAGTTAAACATATTTAGAGTTGTAAATAAGTAAGTAAATAAATAAAATTAAATAATAAATTAATAAATAAAACAAATGAATAAATTAATTAAACAAGTTAGTAAATAAAAAAATAAAAAACAAGTGAATGAATAAATAAATAAATAAAAGTAAATAAATAAAACAAACAAGAAAGAAAGTAATTAAATAAATAAACAAATAAATGAGCAAGTAAACAAATAAAAATAATAATATTAAATAATAATAATAACAAATTATTAAATACAGCAAACAAATAAATAAATAAAACAAACAAGTTAGTAAATAAATAAAAACAAGTTAATAAATAAGTAAAAAGTACATAAATAAAACATACTAATAAATAAATAAAACAAACAAGTAATTAAATAAACAAACAAATAAATAAGTAACTAAATAAACAAACAAATAAGCAAGTAAACAAACAAACTAATAAATAAATAAATAAACAAACAAGAAAACAAATTAATAAAACAAACGAGTTAGTAAATAAATACATAAAAAAACAAGTGAATAAATAAATAAATAAATAAATAAATAAATAAAAAACAACAACAAGAAAAACAAACAAACAAGTAAATAAATAAAACAAGTAAATGAATAAAACAAACAAACAAACAAACAAACAAACAAACAAACAAACAAACAACAAACAAACAAACAAACAAGTAAATAAATAAATTAATACAACAAGTAAATAAATAAAAGAATAAATAAAACAAGTAAATAAAAAAAAACAAATAAAATGTTGCTTTATGACACTTTTAAATATTTTTTGACCAAAATGAGATGCATAAAAAAGCACGATTATACAAACACACTTTTTCAGATTTTTATATTTATATTAACATTTTAGGAGATATAAATCACATCTTTTGATTGAGGGATTTTGGATTTAAAATACTGTAAATTTGACATAATATTGAATTTGTCAATATTTGTCCAACATTGGGTTAAAACAACCCAGCAATATTTTTTAACAGTATAGTCAATGTTAAAAATCCTGTCTAATAATAATCCATCAGTGTCAAAAAATATTATGTCTAATATACAGTATTTAGCATTTTAGCATCATAAATTTGGGCTTGAAGTGTAATTACATTAATAGGTTTGACTCAACGCTTCATTCGTGACTTTTTTGGTCTGAAATGGCCAGATGAATGACTATCAGGCCTGCAGATTGTGCTGAGAACTCAAGCGTGTTCACGGCCCGTCACTGCAGGGATAAAAATACTTCCCAAAATAATTTATTCAAGGATTCCTTTTCTAGGTCAGATTTCCATGAGAGTCGTGCACTATATTTACAGGCCGTTTCAGGAGAGGAATGAATGGACGCTCGTTCTGTGGCTGACAATGACGCGTCTCAACAGTTGTGTGTATTTCAGATCCTCCGTCATTAATGCTGAAGGACACACGCTTCAGGATGATGTCGCTTTTAGCTCGCTTTATAAAGCATCATCCGTCAAACTACAGGAGATGAATTTATCCCTACACTTTAAAGAAACACCATAAAATTCCTCTGCACTGCATAAAGTATATACACATGTATGTTGCGCACTTAAAATTTTAAGGTTGACTAATTTAGCTTTAAGTCAGCTTAATTGAAGCAAGATAAAATGACTTATACATCAAGTTAAAATGAGTTTACGTAAAAAAAAATAAGTTTCTTTTACTTACAGCTGAGGGCAGCCATGAAAGCCTATGGGGTCCCTTGGATGGCTCCTCTTAAAGACCACCCCCTGTTGGAACTATTGCACGACTCTCAAGGAACACGGGGATTGGTTTCTAAACTATATACATACTTTTTAGAAAAAATATACCTCCCTCTGTCATTAGACTCTTCTTGGAGAGCAGATATTTCAGAACTTTCTCCCAGTTTCGATTGGGATGAAGTCTGGGCAATGGTAATGCTTGCATCCAGGAATCCGGATCATCAACAGATTCATTTAAACTTCATCCATATAACTTATATTACTCCATGCAAACTTTATAGCATGAAGCTTAAACCTGATCCTAAATGCACTTTCTGTCATACAGGCGAAACTGGTACGTTCTTTCACATGATTTGGGACTGTCCTGGGCTTGGTTATTTTTGGAATATGGTTAAACAAAATATGCCCTCAATACTAAACGTTTCAGTCCCTCTCACCCCCTCTATTTTCATTTTAAATGATATTTCTGATCTCCAACTTAATAAAATTCAAAAGCGAGTGTTTTTAGCTGGCTTGACAGCAGCCAAGAAATTAGTTGCAACAAGATGGAAGCCTCCACATTCTCTTAATCATCATCATTGGATTCTTACTTTTATTGATATTGTGTATCTGGAAATGTCCACTGCTCGCATCCATGGTGCAAGAGAGAACACCATCAGACTATGGGCACAAACCTTGGACAAACTTAAAGGCTTACTAATTTGAATCAAGGAGACATCAAAAGGCAGAAACTTCTGGTTCCAGGCCCCATAATTTTTAATTTAATTTAATTTATTTTATTTTTGTTTTTATTATTATTATTATTATTATTTTCTTATTATTTTTCTTTTTAATTAACTAATTTATTTTTCCCTCTTTATTTTATTTTTTTATTTTTATTTATTTTTTGTCTTCTTATAGTAATTTAAGGTTCCCTGTTTGGGCTTCTAATAACTTTTCTTCATTGTCGTAGACCTCTTTCAGCACTGTTTTGAATACCTATCTCTATATGTCTATTACCTTTCTTTTATTTATTTATTTTTTACTGGCTTAATTTTTCCCTTAACCTTAAATACATATTTAGTTTATGTATATGTATTTATGTGTGTATGTATATATTTTAATTTATTTTATTTTATTATTTTAATTTGTCTTTGTCATTTACACTTTGGTTTTTCCTTTTTATTGTCACTATTGTTGCTATTGCTGTCACTTTAATTAATACTATTTTTTAACAACCTGTATATTTGTTATTACATGTATATCTATGCACTTTGCTATATGCTGATTGTCTACGGCTTGTTTTTCTGTGTTCAAAAAATACAAAATAAAAGAAAAATTTGATGAAAAAAAAAAAAAAAAAAAAAGTTGAAATCTCATTATTTTTCTAAATTATTTAAAATAATGTAAAAACATAAGTTGTCATTACTTTTTATGTAATTGTTTTAGTGTGTATCTCAGTTGTTTCTCTTAGAGATTAATTCAATTCAATTCATCTTTATTTGTATAGAGCTTTTACAATGTGGATTGTGTCAAAGCAGCTTCACATAAAAGATTACAGTGAATTGAAACAGAACATGTTGTTCTGTTGGCTTCATCAAACATGGACCTTCAGCATGCACTGGGGCGGTTTGCTGCAGAGTGTGATGCGGCTGGGATGAGAATCAGCACCTCCAAGTCCGAGGCCATAGTGCTCCACAGGAAAAAGGTGGTTTGCCATCTCCAGGTGGGAGGAAAGTCCTTACCCCAGGAGGAGGAGTTCAAGTATCTCGGGGTTTTGTTCACGAGTGAGGGAAGGATGGAACGTGAGATTGACAGGCCGATTGGTGCAGCGGCAGCAGTAATGCGATCGATGTACCGGTCCGTCGTGGTAAAGAAGGAGCTGAGCCGAAAGGCAAAGCTTTCAATACAATCTAAATTCCTACTCTCATCTATGGTCATGAGCTTTGGGTCATGACTGAAAGGATAAGATCTCGGATACAAGCGGCCGAAGTTAGTTTCCTTCGCAGGGTGGCAGGGCGCACCCTTATGGATAGGGTGAGGAGCTCTGACATCCGGGAGGAGCTCGGAGTAGAGCCGCTGCTCCTCCACATCGAGAGAAGTCAGCTGAGGTGGCTCGGGCATCTGTTTCGGATGCCTCCTGGACGCCTACCTAGGGAGGTGTTCCATGCATGTCCCACCAGAAGGAGGTCTCAGGAAAGACCCATGGAGGGACCATGTCTCTCGGCTGGCTTGAGAAATCATCGGGATCCCCCTGGAGGAGCTGGGGGAAGAGTCTGGGGAGAGGAAAGTCTGGGGTTCTCTCCTGAGACTGCTGCCCCCACAACCCAGCCCCGGAAAAGCGGTAGAAAATGAATGAATGAATGAATGAATGAATGAATGAATGAAACAGTGTCAGTTCAGTCTAAAAGAGCGGGTTGGATTGTAGCGAGACCGAAGGTTGTTTAGATAAACAGGAGCTCGATTATTTAAAGCTTTATAGGTAAGGAGTAATATTTTAAATTCAATACGAAACTTAACAGGCAGCCAGTGTAAGGAGGATAAAATTGGGGTGATATGATCATATTTTCTAGACCTGGTAAGAACTCTGGCAGCTGCATTTTGCACTAGCTGAAGTTTGTTAATAGAGGATGCTGGGCAGCCAGCAAACAGAGCATTACAGTAATCCAGCCTAGAAGTCATAAAAGCATGAACTAGCTTTTCTGCATCTGATATGGATAGCATACTTCATAACTTAGCAATATTAATCAAATGAAAGAAGGCAGCTTTTGTGACATGGGAGATATGATTTTCAAAAGTTTTATCTATTTGTCTAGTTTTATAGTAGAGCTAACGCTAACTTTGTATCCCTCTAATTGCAGGTCGAGTTGTGAGAACTGCTGTGTACAGGATTTAGGCCTAATGAGTAATAATTCTGTTTTGTCTGAGTTTAAGAGAAGAAAATTGAAGGTCATCCAGTCTTTAACACCTTGAGAAGATTAGAGAAGTAAATTTTTTCATTCTTTAATGTTTCAAAAGGGGCGGCATGGTGGCTCAGTGGTTAGCACTGTGGCTTCACAGCAAGAAGGTCACTGGTTCGAGCCCTAGCTGGGCTAGTTGGCGCTTCTGTGTGGAGTTTGCATGTTCTCCCCACGTAGGCGTGGGTTTCCCAAGGACATGGGTGTTACTAGGCCTATTTTAGGGGGGGCTGTAGCCCCTCCATATTTCTACTCAGCCCCCCTAAAATGGTTGTAATTAGCTTATAAACTGTACACTAAATTATCGCCCCAGTTCCCTTTAAATATGATATGAAAACGGAGGCAGAATTCGGCTTCTCCCCATCTTTTGTTTTTTAATTTGATCAGCCAACCACGGCTGTCATTATAAGGAGCTGAGCCCCCTAAAATAAAAATTCTAAAATCGCCCTGCCCCGGGTGCTTTGGTTTCCCCCACAAGTCCAAACACATGCACTAAATAGGGGAATTGAAGAAACTAAACTGGCCATAGTGTATGTGTGTGAATGAGTGTGTATGGATGTTTCCCAGTGATGGGTTGCAGCTGGAAGGGCATCCGCTGTGTAAAACATACACAGAGTGTACATGAACAGAGTTTGAAAGGAATCTTAAAGTCAATTTCAATGTGAAATAAATAAATAAAAGATAAAAAATAATCGGCAACACTGCCACTTTAGCTCTCAAAAAGTCTTTAATAGGCTAACACTCAAACACAACGTTTCGACCTACATGGTCTTCATCAGGTAAAGCAATACAATGAGAATCCTCAATAAATACACTGTTGTATACTAAATATGTGTGTACTTGATCTTTTTCCCCTTGGGTTCACTTGCCCTGTGGTTGATTGACGTGATTATTGTTTGCAGGTGTGATGCGCTAGACTTGTACATTGAATACTCTGTCTTTGAGGAATTAAAGATTGTGATTGGTATTTTAAAAAAAAATTTGTGTAAAAAAAAATGTTTGTGTAATGGTATGTATCTCATATTGTCATTATATGTATAATTTTTATATATAATTTTGTATGTAGATGGGCCTGTTCACGGGCTGGTTGGCTGATTGTGGTGATTGACTACAGGTGTTATGTGTAGAGCTGCTTTACTATTTATTGAGGATTCTCATTGTAATGCTTTACCTGATGAAGACCATGTAGGTCGAAACGTTGTGTTTGAATGTTAGCCTATTAAAGACTTTTTGAGAGCTAAAATGGCAGTGTTGCCGATTTTTTTTGATCTTTTGCTACAGTGTTTATTTCTGATCAAGCACCTGCCTTCAAGATTTTTTAGATGTGCGCACATTTCTGTTTTTTGCTTAAATAAATAAATAAATCACTGATTTCCTCATGAACTGAGATATTCATCAAATTCACACTCATTTTAAGGGGTCTACTGTATACTGTGGATTTAATGATTACAGTATTTCTCAACGTAAATGTGTTATTAATGGTCATACTAAACATCTGCAATCAGGCAATTCGTTGGACAAAAGTGGTTTGTTCTGCTGCCAAACAAAAAGATTCTTAATATTATTGACCTATTTTTAAGCAGTTTTTGCATTTTTAAAACTCCGGGTAAAGAAATGAAACTTTCTCCAGAAGAAAAATATTATAAGACATAAATGTGAAAATGTGAATCTAAATTTCAAATGATGGCTGTTGGAATATTTATTCTTATTCCATGCGTGTTCAATACAAACTCAGGAGGCGGAGTTCAAATTCAAGAATATTAGTAATTTATTAAGTACAAATGAATAATTCGATTAGGGCCCTGGGTCGCACAAATGTGTCCTATTGGTTATACAATGCTATCCAAGAGAACACACCAGGCGCTCTGCGAGTGTTGTCTTAGGACTAAAGACCCAGTTTATATTCACAGAAGGAGGAGAAGGCGGGTTGTCCTATCAGCTTTTCTGCACTGTCTGTAGTTCCCCTTTTCTGCACAGAAGATCTGAACCAGTTAAATGCACATGCTTAAAGACCTCCATAGGCCCCAATATGTTACACAGGAAATCAGAAGCGAGAGACACACGTTATTTTTACTGTTTTTGCTGCATATTTCTCGTCCAAGATAGCTCCTTCTGCAAAATGCCTCATTAGTATGCAAAATACATCTCCTCAAAGGCCAGTTTCAGTTAACCTATCATTTGACAAAGCTTACAATATATAGTATAGAATATAAAAAATATATAGTAAAGAATGACTGTAAGGTAAATGATTTAACATCTCCTTAGGCAAAGCATACACAACATACTAATAGAGAATCAAGGATAACTCTAATTAGGATTGAAAAAAAAAAGAATTATATTTTCTACAATTTCCCTCTGTTGACCTCTAAAAATAAAGAGGTCACTATACAAAAGATTATTCCACCATAGTCCCATATACGTCGCCCTTTTCTTCAAAATTTCATCATTCATTTATTTTTTTTTTAAATTAAAACAATTTCATACTTATTGTTCTCCTCTTAAATGGTGCAGTCTCTTCCCCCTTCAATTCACTCTGATAACTTATAATAATAACTTGTAATAATACAGATTATGTTCACTATATTCAAACTTATTGCTCCCAACACTCCCATTAACCTTCAATCAACCCACAGTTTCATTTTCACACCTTATACACTTTATCAATAGAAGTAGGGTCTTTTTTTTTTTTTTTTTTTTTTAGCAGCAATATTATTAAAATGAAAAATAAAAATGTATTCCAACAAGTAAAAGTACAAATCTGTTAAAAAAGAAATCCACACCCATAAAGATATGCTTCAACTGAACATCCCAACATATGATTAAGATCTAAGACCAACAGTTGTAAAAATTTGTTTAGAATTAAAATTCAAAATTGTAACAACATCATTAAAAGCAAGACTTCACCAATACAAAATTACAATCAACCTTAACAGTTCAAACTGAACTTCAACAATTTAAAGTCATTATACAACTCGACAATTACAAATGAAATTGATTTACAATCAAAAAATCAACACTTTCAAAGTATGATTAAACTCAACACTTATTAAAATGAAAAATTCAGAAATCAATCGTAAAAATATCATTAAACTGACAACTGAAACCTGTAACCATATGATTAAAGCCCAAATTCAAACATTAAAACTAGATTTTTTTTTTTTTTCAGTGTCTTAAAATGTGAAAACTAGAAACACAACGATGGGATCAAAAATAAAAATTTTAACAATGTCATCAAACAAAAAATTCAAAAACATAACAATTAAATAATCTTAAAACTATTTTCAAATAAAATATTCAAAAAACAAGGTGTTTAAAATAAAATAATTTTAATATTTTAAAATAAAAGATAAAAAAACATAAAAATGTCTTAAAAATATTTAAAGTGTCTTAAAATAAAAGATTCAAAAATCATAAAAACATATTAAAATAAAATATTAAGTGTCTTAGAATAAAAGATTCAAAAAACATAAAAATATCATAAAATAAAAGATAAAAAAAACATAAAAATGTGTTTAAAATCAAAGATTTAAAAAAACAAAATTGTGTTAAAAATAAAATAATAAAAATGTCTTAAAATAAAAGATAAAAAAAAATTATAAAATGTTTTAATAAAATAATAAAAATAATTTTAAAAATCTAAAACGTGTGTAAAATAAAATAATTTTAAAATGTGATAATTTGTTTTAATAATTTTTTCTAAACTTTTCTCCAATCTAATTTGTCCAATTCATTCATTCATTCATTTTCTTTAAGGCTTAGTCCCTTTATTAATCTAGGGTCGCCGCAGCTGCAACCCATCCCTGGGAAACATCCACAAACTCACTCACACTCATACACTACGGCCAATTTTAGCTTACCCAATTCAATGTGGGGGAAACCGGAGAAAACCCACACCAGCACGGAGAGAAAATGCAAACTCCACACCGAAATGCCAACTGACCCGAGGCTCGAACCAGCGACCTTCTTGCTGTGAGGCGATAGTGCTACCCACTGCGCCACCGTGCTGCCCTGTCCAATTCAAATCCATTTTTTTTTCATTCTCTCTCTACACTTTTTAGAATTTTGCTTCTGATGTTATTTTCCTTACAATTGTCATTCGCATACTTTCTGTCAGATTGTCATATGTTAGTAAATCAGTAATTACATTTTTTTTTCCCTTTCTATTTTAGAATTTAACAGTCTTTGGTTCCCCTTTTTGTGTTGGCCTGTATCTAATATACAGTTGCGCCCATGCATTGGTGTTGGTGCATGTTCAGCTCCTCCACAAATACATGCTTACACATTCCAATTAGTCAGATGTCCCCAATTAGTCATCTATTAATAAATCCCCCTTTCGGCCTGGACCTAGCTCCAGGCCGTTTTTACACCCCTATGTTGTCTGACAGGTTAATCCGGCCAGCTTCACACCTTCAGCAACCTGTTTAGAAAAAATCTTGAATAAAGCTGTTAGTTTGTTATGAGGAGTGTTGGGGAGTAACTAGTTACATGTAACAGTGTTACGTAACTTCATCACAAAATAAAAGTAACAGTAATTTGTTACAGTTACTGAGAAAAAATGTGTAATTCAATTACAGTTACTTATGAAAATTCCAAAGATTACAAATGGGGTTAACTCTAAAAAAAAAATTTCTTTAAAAATCTGGGATATGTTGAATAATATTAATCTGTTGCTTTGCCTGTTTTTGATATGCACGATGCCTTCTGCTAAGGCCATTTATTAAAGCAGTGCTATTCTGCTGTAACTACATTTCTCAGTAGCATGTTCCTAAATCAAATAACTTTTCAGTAGTGAAGCTATTTTATTATATATATATATATATATATATATATATAGTTTTCTCTAGTAAAGGCTAAAGTATACTATGGTAATTACTATTACTTCATGATAGTTACTAATGATACTACATTATGTAGTGTAATTTATTATTGAAGACTTTAAATATATATATACACAATACAATGCTCATTCCTAAACATTTCCCTTTACTATAAATTACTAAAGTATATTAAATGTGTAACACCTTATTTTATTGGATTGTTTTTTCTTAGCTGTTATATACTATTATTTGTTTCTGTTTAGTACAGCATATTATTTACAGTGAATAACTGAACTGAACATCTATGCCTCAAATGTTTCTTTGACAGTTTTATTGATCACTAAGATGTAATTGACATGGACTTAAGTTGCTTCGATTTAAAATGAAAATTGCAAAAATAGCTTAGATGTATTTTTTTTATTTTTTTTATTGCAAACGCCACAAAAATCACCCTGCACAACTAACTAACATTTAGATTTTGTAACAGCAGTAAACACATTTTTGTTATAAGGTCTGGTTTTGTGGTGGTTGCACTTTAAAATTAAATTAGTCTTAATTCAAGCTTAATTCAAGTGATGAAAGATTTTGAAATTCTAACCGTAAACAGAGCTACTGTAAGATCACACCTGCTTGGTATAAATGCTTGAAAATGATTTAGTTAAAAATACCCATTAGAAACTTCAAAGTAATCAAAAAGTAATCAGATCTAATTAGTTACTTTACTTTTATAAGGTAATTGAAAAGGTCCACTACTTATTACATTTTAAATAGGGTAATCTGTAATCTATAATCTATTACATTTCCAAAGCAACCTCCCCAACACTGGTCATGATATAGTCTCTACATAAATGATGCACTTCCAGTTCCTGTCCAAGCTGCTCCAGGTCTCCAAACTTGCCGTCCTGTAAACAATTCAACAGTCATTAATTCCATCATTTTGTTCCATAATGATGTAATACCCCTTGATATGATTTTTTTCAAGGCCTCTATCCAAATCAGTTTGGTCTGTGCACAGATTTTTGCCAATTATGTTTTTAAATTTCTATTCATTCTCTCGACATTTCCCTGTAATTGTTTTTTTTTTTTTACCCCATCCCTAAAATCATGTTTCAGGCCCAATGCCTGCTCCACTAATTTCAAATATTTATTCTTTCAGTGTTTACCATTATCTAATCTAATTTTCCTACAACAATCCATTTGTTTCCATATCGTCATTCATTAAACACTTAATCACTGTCTGACTATCCTCTTTGCTTGCTGGCCACACTTCTGGCCACCCCGTGTAACTGTCAACCAAACCAACAACTAACTCTTCCCCTGCACTCTTTTCCCCATACCTGTGTAATCAATTATGACTTCCTGTCCTAGTCCTGTTCTAATTGGGAACAATCCTGCCTCTGGTCTGACTCCTTTGTTCTGCACTAACTGTCTCAGTTGGGTCGTTCTGTCAGTTAATTGTGGTATAAAGTGTCTACTGAACCCAGCCAAGCCCAAAAATGATAGCATGTTTTTCACAGTCACTGGTTTGGGTGATTCAAAATGGCTGATCGGTGGATGGGCGAGACCCCTGCGCCGAACCCAGACACCACTCGTCCCAGGAATGTGACCTGTGGTCTACACGCCTGTAATTTTGATCTGTTTACTTTAAAACCACCTCTATACAAGTGTAATAACTCCTGCTTGGTCACAGTCAAGCAGAAGTCCACTGTCTTAGCAGCTAGTAAAATGTCATCAACATCATGTATCAGTACCACTCCATTTGGCAAGGGGCAATCGCTCAGGAGGCCTCAAAGGGCGTGATTGAACAACCCTGGAGACAATATGAATCCTTGTGGTACTCTGGTGTATCTGTATTGCTGCCCCCTAAAGGTAAATGAAAACACATCCCTCAAATTTGGTGCCAGTGGTAAACAGAAAAATGCATTGGCTAAGTCTATGCACGAAAACCACTTATGCTCTGGGTGTAAAGCTAATAATGCAGTGTATGGATTTGGCCCTGGCAATGTGGTGGTTTTCACTACCACATTAACTTTTTTTTTTTTTTTTCATCATGAGTTATTCTGTATTTTCCTGTATTTTGTTTTTCTACAGGTAAAATTGGAGTGTTCCATTGTGAGGTTGATGGCTCTAACACACCTATAGTCAACAATCATTTAATTGTGTCTGCAATGCCTGCTTCAGCTTGTGGCTTGTGAGGATACTGTGGCTGCCAAATTGGCCTTTCATTATTTAACTCCATTGTTTAACTTTAATTTATGTCTGAGAGTGAGGAGCAAAAACCCACATCTACTGGTCCAGTAGACTATAATTGGCCTGGTAAACTGTCTAGCATTGATGCCGCCGCCTCATGATCCATTCTTTCTCTCCCATGACACCTTGTGACCCATATAGGTTTAGCTAATTTGCCAACCACGCCCTTCTAATATTTTATTTATTTATTTATTATTAAACTTTCTTGATATCATTCAGTTTGGTTTCGTTCATAGAATAAAGTCATATGCGGTGGGTCGGTGGGAGACATGTATGGTGCAATAAGAGTTACCCAAGGCCTCCATTGAGCATAAAGCGAGAGAAGGCTGTCTCCCTGCATGGTTTCTGGCTCCAGTTCACCCCAGTAAACGTCAGTTCCTTCAGGCTCTCGTACCACTGACAGCAACCATGGTCCTCCCAGTTGAGGTGTACCCAGTGAACAGTTCTTAGTGGTCCCTGTGGGAAATCTCACAACGACACCATCAGCACAACACAAAATTGATGTACCAAGCTTTATCAGCAAGTCTCTGCCCAATAAGTTCGTGGGGGCTCTGTCTGACCAAAGAAAGCGGTGTTTCAGTTGTTGTCCAACCACAGACACTGGTATTGGCTCAGTTAAAGGCAGTCTTTCACATTCCCCAGAGAAACCCATCACTTCCACAGTTTTTTGTGAAATCAAGTCCTGATCGACAGGGGTAATCAACGTTGAATAGATGGTGCTCGTGTCGACCAAAAAGTTCAGACGGTTTTAGTTAACCTCCATAGATAGCAGTGGCTCCGCCTTATTCACGCTTGGGTCTCCATGTAGGCCTCCTCAGTATTGCTCCTGTCCTCTCCAGAGTGGATATTGTGTTCCACGCTGCCCTGGGTTCTGTCCGACAAAGTTTGGAGCCAGCCTTGCATGTGGTGCCATGTAGCCTTGGCCTCCTTGCACACCCCCTCTCTGAGCCTGCAGATTTTGTCCTTGGGGACATCTCATTGAAATGTGCCCCCACTGGTTGCAAGTGTAGCATTGAACAGTTTGGCAGTCGCGCATCTGATGATTTAGCTGCCCACACCGGAAACAGCCCTCCATACGCCCACGCCCTCTGTAAACCCCGGAACCCCATTGACCCCACATGCCTCCCCTATTCTGTCTTCTAAATTGAGGTTGGCGTTTGGGTGGTTGTTTTGGTGGTTGGTTGTACACAGGTGTCATGTAAGATTGTTCAGGGTCAGGTGACTGCACCAATTGTTTACCTTTATCTTGATCTTTCTTCTTTTGATTATTGAATTCTTGTCTGGCTTTGTTCACTTGTAATTTCACTAAATGGTTTTTCAGTTCCTCAATCTCACACTGACTATCATCAGCTTTATCTTTAGCTCTATTCATGTGATGGAGCAAGTGTCTTTCCCAGGTGGCCGAAGCACTTCCTGGTATGTCAAGATTTTCTTTTAGAGCCGTTTTAACACAGCTTGAAGTACCCTCAATCACAGCCATTCTGAACACTCCTTCATGAATTTGGTTAGCATGAGGATGTGTCCCAGTCTGGGCTTCCCACTCCTGTTTGCATCTTATTAAATATGCTGCTGGTGTTTCATCTGCCTTAGGGGTGAACTTTATGTTATGTATCGCACTAGGTGGTGCAGGAAATTTTTTCCTTATTACTGCCCCCAAGCAGTTGCTACATTGCCAAAAGTAGTGTCTGATTGACATTTACGTGTATTAGCTTCCTGTTCAAGTTGTCTCAAATTCCCATTAGAAATCACCTGCCCCAAAAGAGCTCTAAGGTAACCTATAGCCAAACGATATCCCTGCGTAAGGGACATTAGCAATTTTTCCATAATGGCATACATATCAGTGAATGACCATGGCTGGTATTATTTTAGTCCACTATTGCTTACAATGACAACAAATAAGCATTCACACTGTACATACAACAAAATCAACGCTATTCACAATTCTCAATTCTGTTCAATATATCTACCTTCGCCTACTCAGTCTCTTTTCCATGTACTTCTAATCTATTTCGCCTTCACACTTTCTCTTCCACGTGTTTGCACACAAAATGAAAACATTCACGAACTAAATTATCCACACAAAGTCACGACCTCGGCGACTAAACTGTCCCTACATTTTCTAAAAATACCACTGCCGAAAACTCTTTCCCTATAACTAATCTTCAATGCCTGGACCAACTGAAAGCATTAGGAGTTTCACCTGGGTATCTTTGACCCCAATCGTCATTAGGTGTCTGGCGACCCTTACCTTTATAGTCCAAATTTCAGGTATCCGTCGATACCTGGCACGGTTAATACTCAGTATTCGCCTATATAACCATTCACCTGAACATTACACCATTATATTGTGTCCTATTCAAGACAATGTACGATCACAGCCCTTATCTGGTCTTTCGTTCCACCAAATAAGTAAAAACAGTCAAAGTGTGAAAACTTATGTTCCGATTTACTTAGTTAATGTCATATAACGAAACTGTAATATTTCTCCCGTACGCACAGTCACAGCCCTGTCTGGTCTCCTGTGCAATACAGTCACAGCCCTACCTGGTCTTCTGTATTAATACAGTCACAGCCCTACCTGGTCTTCTGTATCTAAACTATACTACCCTATTCTAAACTATTAGTCTTCTCTAAACTCTTCTAAACTATTCTAAACTACCCTATTTAATATTATTCTGACACACTGGTTAACATTTAAAGCATATATCCATTTAAACTCATCGAATTATTCAAATGCTTGTATATTTAACTACCTCAATCCTACATATCACATGACATCAATCAATTTAGCTGAAAGTCAATCGCAGAAATTCGATTAAACAGGTTTTCTGCTTACCTGAGTATTTAGGCGCGCCTTGATGTCAGTGATACGACAGATTGACTTCTCCTGTCCTCCTCTCGCACGTCAAGGGGTCACCATTTGTTGGAATATTTATTCTTATTCCATGCGTGTTCAATACAAACTCAGGAGGCGGAGTTCAAATTCAAGAATATTAGTAATTTATTAAGTACAAATGAATAATTCGATTAGGGCCCTGGGTCGCACAAATGTGTCCTATTGGTTATACAATGCTATCCAAGAGAACACACCAGGCGCTCTGCGAGTGTTGTCTTAGGACTAAAGACCCAGTTTATATTCACAGAAGGAGGAGAAGGCGGGTTGTCCTATCAGCTTTTCTGCACTGTCTGTAGTTCCCCTTTTCTGCACAGAAGATCTGAACCAGTTAAATGCACATGCTTAAAGACCTCCATAGGCCCCAATATGTTACACAGGAAATCAGAAGCGAGAGACACACGTTATTTTTACTGTTTTTGCTGCATATTTCTCGTCCAAGATAGCTCCTTCTGCAAAATGCCTCATTAGTATGCAAAATACATCTCCTCAAAGGCCAGTTTCAGTTAACCTATCATTTGACAAAGCTTACAATATATAGTATAGAATATAAAAAATATATAGTAAAGAATGACTGTAAGGTAAATGATTTAACATCTCCTTAGGCAAAGCATACACAACATACTAATAGAGAATCAAGGATAACTCTAATTAGGATTGAAAAAAAAAAGAATTATATTTTCTACATGGCCAATACTTTAGTCTTCAGATGTACATAGGATTTACTCTGAAACAGTTTTCATTCACAAATTGCAAGTAGATGTGGTGAGTAACACTCTGAATTAAGTAGAATTTTGACATTTTAAAATAGTATTATTTATATATATGATATATGATGATGCATCACGGTGGCGCAGTGGGTAGCACGATCGTCTCACAGCAAGAATGTTGCTGCTTCGAGCCTCGGCTGGGTCAGTTGGCGTTTCTGTGTGGAGTTTGCATGTTCTCCCCGTGTTCGTGTGCGCTTCTTCCGGTTTCCCCCACAAGTCCAAAGACATGTGGTATAGGTGAATTGGGTAGGCTAAATTGTCCGTAGTGTATGTGAGTGAATTAGTGTGTGTGGATGTTTCCCATTGATGGGTTGCAGCTGGAAGGGCATCAGCTGCGTAAAACATATGGTGGATAAGTTGGCGGTTCATTCCGCTGTGGCGACCCCAGATTAATAAAGGGACTAAGCCGAAAAGAAAATGAATGAATGAATATATGATGATATAATATATGATTTATTTATAATATACAGTATAGTCAATAAGTTGCACTTGTTTTGAGAAAAACTAAATATTCTCAGAGCAAAAATCAACAAATCTTTGAATATTTGCAAAAAACAAACAAACAAACAAAACCCAACAACAACTATAATCTGATTCTGCATCTGCACAAAATATCAAACCTGAGTCTAATATGTACAAAATGCCAGATGGGCTCAAAACCATTGGTTTTGGTTTGGCCTAAAACATATTCACAATAAAAAAAAAACTATCTGCACTTTACTGAGTCAATATTTTTCTGAAGCAGCAATTTTTATAATTTACAAAGTTTATAATTTTATAATTTACAAAAACTTGTACTGTATAGTACTTTATGCAATTGACCAATATGGGTATCAGTATGGGAATTGACTAAAACCTTTTGTTAAAATCAGTATCAGCCAAAAAATGCCATTCAATATGATGGCAAAAGCCTCAGTCTCTCACTCTTCAATACTGTATGCAATGGAACAATATTAGTATCAAAATTGGTTTAAAGTTTTTATTGAAATCTCAGTATAGGAACCGGGCAAAATTTTTGCCGGTCAAAAAAAAAAAATCCCATCTGTATAGTTTTGAAAAAACTTTTGACCTATTCTGATACCAATATTGTTTAATTACATACAGTATTGAATAGTGTGAGACTGAGGTTTTTTTTTTGCCCAATACTATTTTTAACAAAAGAATTTCCACTGATTCTGATAACAGTATTGGTCATACGCATGCAGTACTGAAGAATGTATGATTTTTATTCTTGTCCGATACTAATTAAAAAATAAATACATTTCCATACTGATACCCATATTGGTCAATTGCAAATAGCTAGTTTTTTTTTTTTTTTTTTTTTTTCTAAAATAGTCCGTGTAGTAGTATCCCTCAAAATAACTGTATAGTACAAAACGCATAATCAGAGAACAATCATTAAGTCACTTTTGAAATTTGTCTGCTCTTCAATTGAGCTGTTTATTGCTAAACTAAGTTGAACAAACATTGAACTTTTTTGAGATGCTTTTCTCTCAGATTTGCTGAAATTTGCATCTTTCATTTGCATCATTAATTGAAAAGTCACAGTTTTTTGTTGAAATCGGTATCGGCCAAAAGTAAAACTCACACAACAATACAAGTTGACAAAAGCTTCAGTCTTCCTATGTGCAATTGATCAATATCGGTATAAGTATCGGGCAAAAGTTTTGTAGGAATCGGTATTGTTCCAAAAAAATCCCATCAACGTTTGATCGATTTTGATTCTGATTCCGATATTGTTCATTTGCATATAGTACTGAAAAGTGGGAGACTGAGGCTTTTGTCATCATGTTGTATCATTATGGCATTTTTTGGCCGATACTGATTTCAACAAAACTTTTTTGTCAGATTTCCATACCGATACCGATATTGGTCAATTGCAAATATTCAATTCAATTCAATTCATCTTTATTTGTATAGCGCTTATACAATGTAGATTGTGTCAAAGCAGCTTCACATGGAAGATTATAGTGAATTGAAACAAAGTCAGTTCAGTTTTGAGAGATTAAGTTCAGTTCAGTTTAGCTCAGTTCAGTGTGGGTTAATAATCACTACTGAGAGTCCAAACACTGAAGAGCAATTCCATCGATGCGCAGCTCTACAGATCCCGAACCATGCAAGCCAGTGGCGACAGCGGCGAGGAAAAAACTTCACCAATTGCCGAAAGTGAAGATTTTAAAAAACCTCGAGAGAAACCTGGCTCAGTTGGGCACGACCATTTCTCCTATGGCCAAACGTCTTGTGCAGAGCTGCAGTCTAGGCGCAGGAAGCTGGACCTCAGCGAAGACTCGTCCGTCCTTGGAGCATCACAGGAGTCAGTCTCATGTTCTCACTCCACGATGACCACCACAGCAGCTGCTAGAAAGTAAAAGTAAAATAGTACTAGCTAGAGATGCTTTTCTCTTAGATCTGCTGAAATTTGCATCATTCATTTGCATCATTAATCGAAAAGTCACAGTTTTGGATTTTTTTTTTGTCACATAAAGCCATTAAAGACCTTCAGGAGACTCACAGGTGAAGCATGCCTGATTCGGTTTTACTGTTTTTTTTTTTTTGTTTTTTTTGTGGGATCAGAGAAGGGATCAGTGGAGTCTGAGGCTCAGCAGGAGTCACTGCTCCAGACCCATAAAACCCTAACAAGAGTAGCTCAAAAACCTCATTCAGCAAGAACACAGATCTGCATCCTCCAGGAGAACCAGCATCAGAGAAAACCCCAGAGGAAAAAACTGAAACGCAACTCATTTCCTCTTTCCTATCTACGCTTCATCCCTTGCTCACAGTTCCTGCTGATGCAGCTGTGAATTCTGAGCTTCATCTGCGTTTCTGGAGACATCCTCAATTTAAATACAACACTATACAGTTGAAGTCAATATTATTCGCCCCCCTGTGTTTTCTTTTTCAAATATTTCCTAAATTATGTTTAACCGAGCAAGGAATTTTTCATAGTATGTCTGATAATATTTTTTCTTCTGGAGAAAGTCTTATTTGTTTTATTTCGGCTAGAATAAAATCTTTGTTTTGAAGAATCCCCCCTTCCACCCCTACTCCTCCTCCTTTCCTAGATGGGTGGCACGGTGGCCCAGTGGTTAGTACTGTTGCCTCACAGCAAGAACATCACTGGTTCTAGTCCTTACCAAGCCAGCCGACGTTTCTGTGAGGAGTTTACACGTTCTCCCTGTGCTCACGCGGGTTTCCCCCTGATTCCCCGGTTTCCTCCCACCATCCAAAAACTTAAGTTAACTTAAGTTAATTGACTAATCCACATCGGCACCATAGACATGCTCCTAGTAAGTAGTTATCTCTTAAGAGCAATCACTATCTGTTCATTAGCTACTACAGCAGGGGAGTTCTCAAGATCTACCTGAGCTCAAACTCACCTCTCGCCTTGCAAGCGGGAGGGAGCCCCGGACTCGAGGATCTTATGAGCTCAGGGCTCTCTCCCGGGACAACATGCCAAACAAGCTTTATAATCAATCATCAGCTAAGTGTGAACTCTTGAAATGTCACTTTGAGCTGAACACTAACATCTTGAAAAATATCTAGTCAAATATTGTGCTGTCATCATTCATTCATTTTCCTTTGGCTTAGTCCCATTATTCATCAGGGGTCGCCACAACGGAATGAACCACCAACTTATCCAGCATATGTTTTACACATTGGATGCCCTTCCAGCCGCAACCCAGTACTGAAAAACATCCATACACACTCATACACTACGGCCAATTTAGTTCATCCAATTCACCTATAGAGCATGTGTTTGGACTGTGGGGGAAACCGGAGCACCCGGAGGAAACCCACACCAACACAGGGAGAACATGCAAACTCCACACAGATATGCCAACTGGTCCAGATGGGACTCGAACCAGCGACCTTCTTGCTGTGAGGTGATAGTGCTAACCACTGAGCCACCGTGTCGTAATATTGTCATTTTTTAAATAATTATGTCACACCACACTGCACTTTGAGTTAACTACTGAAGGCCAAATGAGATGTATATATTTAATTAAAAGGAAAAGCATACAGATTCCCATACTGTCATGGTCATAAAGTAGACAGCCCACCAGACACACTAGAGAGCACTCTACACATCACATCTGCCACTGAACCGGACTACAAATCCCATCATGCCCTGCAGTCACACACCAGTTTCTACTGTCTGTCCCCGTTTGAAAGTAGTTGCCAGACCAGATACGGTTGCGGCCGGAAGTTAACGAGAATTATTTATATTGTTTATTAAATTTCCAATTTATTGTTTTTTATTAACGTCTAATTCTACCCTAAACCCAACCGTCACAGTAACATTAAAAACAGTAGTTGTACCAAGTATTATTTATGCTATCTATTAAATTACCCAATAAATTGTATTTTTTAACATCTACCCCCACCCCAACCCTAAACCCAACCATCACATTACTGTACAAATATTAATTATCCCTATATAGCGTCATAAAAAATGCTGCTATATTGATGTGCATATCGCGCTTCCAGCTGGCCGCGTATCCGATCTAGACTTTACCCAGTTTGAACCTTGCCTGCCTGACTACACCAAATAAAGCTGTTTGGATCCAACTTCTGTTGTTAACCCCATCATTACACATATATGCTTGTCCACCTTTTTAAAATAAGGATAAAAAAATCAACTAATACTGACTAAATTAAATTATGGGCGGCACGGTGGCTCAGTGGTTAGCATTGTCACCTCACAGCAGGAAGCTAGCTGGTTCAAGTCCCGGCTGGGCCAGTTAGCGTTTCTGTGTGGAGTTTGCATGTTCTCCCTGTGGTGTGGGTGTCCTCCGGGTGCTTCGGTTTCCCACAGTCCAAAGACATGCTAGAGGTGAATTGGATTACCTAAATTGGCCGTAGTGTATGAGTGTGTGTGTGTGAATGTGAGGGTGTTTCCCAGTACTGGGTTACAGCTGGAAGGGCATACACTGCGTATAACATATGCTGGAATAGTTGGCGGTTCAATCCGCTGTGGAGACCTCTTAAATAGAGACTAAACTTAAGGAAAATGAATCAATTAATAACTGAATGATTAAATTATTATAAATACTACTAGGCCTACTATTTATTATTATTATTATTATTATTATTATTATTAATAAATATAATAATAATAATAATAATAATAATAATAATAATAATAATAATAAGCGATTCATTCTGCTGTGGCGACACCTGATAAATCAGGGATTAAGTCGAAGGAAAAGGAATGAATAATAATAATAATAATAATAATAATAAAAATCAATGAATAAATGAATGATTAAATTATTATAAATAGTACTAGGCATACTATTTATTATTATTATTATTATTATTATTATTATTATTATTACTGTTTTTATGAATAATAATAATAATAATAATAATAATACATTTATTATTAATAAATATAATAATAATAATAATAATAATAATAATAATAATAATAATAAGCGATTCATTCTGCTGTGGCGACACCTGATAAATCAGGGATTAAGTCGAAGGAAAATGAATGAATAATAATAATAATAATAATAATAATAATAAAAATCAATGAATAAATGAATGATTAAATTATTATAAATAGTACTAGGCATACTATTTATTATTATTATTATTATTATTATTATTATTATTACTGTTTTTATGAATAATAATAATAATAATAATACATTTATTATTAATAAATATAATAATAATAATAATAATAATAATAATAATAATAATAAGCGATTCATTCTGCTGTGGCGACACCTGATAAATCAGGGATTAAGTCGAAGGAAAATGAATGAATAATAATAATAATAATAATAATAATAATAATAAAAATCAATGAATAAATGAATGATTAAATTATTATAAATAGTACTAGGCATACTATTTATTATTATTATTATTATTATTATTATTATTATTAATACTGTTTTTATGAATAATAATAATAATAATAATAATAATACATTTATTATTAATAAATATAATAATAATAATAATAATAATAATAATAATAATAATAATAATAATAATAGGCGATTCATTCTGCTGTGGCGACACCTGATAAATCAGGGATTAAGTCGAAGGAAAATGAATGAATAATAATAATAATAATAATAATAATAATAATAATGCTAATAATAATAATAATAATAATAATAATAATAATAATAATAAATCAATGAATAAATGAATGATTAAATTATTATAAATACTACTAGGCCTACTATTTATTATTATTATTATTATTACTGTTTTTATTATTATTAATAATAATAATAATAATAATAATAATAATAATAATACATTTATTATGAATAAATATAATAATAATAATAATAATAATAATAATAATAATAATAATAATAATAATAAATCATCAATGAATAAATGAATGATTAAATTATTATAAATACTACTAGGCCTACTATTTATTACTATTATTATTATTATTATTACTGTTTTTATTATTATTAATACTACTACTACTACTACTACTACTACTACTAATAATAATAATAATAATAATACATTTATTATTAATAAATATAATATTAATAATAATAATAATAATAATAATAATAATAATAATAATAATAATAATAATAATAATAGGCGATTCATTCTGCTGTGGCGACACCTGATAAATCAGGGATTATGTCGAAGGAAAATGAATGAATGAATAATAATAATAAGTATTTATATGTGAATAAAAATTGCTAATTGTTAAAACTGAATTACAGAAAAGTAGCATTATTTGATTTTATAATCATGTGTATTATTTAGATTTTAACAGTAATTAAAACAGAAAAATATAGTGAAAATAATTAGTGCCACGACCATTATTACAATTGTTAGGCCTGAATACATTAATTTAGAGTGAAACTGAAACTACTGACTTGGGAAATCCAAATAACCTTGCCCATGTTTTAGACTGATTTATTATTGAATTTCAATATATGATAAAAAAACAAATACTGTGATTTGTTGACATTTAAAACAAACTGTCAAGCTTAAAAAAAATACACAAATGAAAATAAATTGGCATGTGAATCATAGCCTTTTGACTTTGAGACAAAAAAAGAGAGAGAAAGAAATCATCTCCTTTTGTGTGGTTCAGATCATAAAGTTTTGATGAGCTCACAGATACAGAAACACTCATTATTCATTTTGTTAAGTTCTGCATTCAAAGGTTGATTCAGTGTTATTGTTCAGTGTCATGATAGTGTCATGACAGATTCAGGGAATTGAATAAAAGCACAATATACCAGTAAATCCTAATCTTACTTTGACCCAACACAGGAAGTGAGCTCATAAAGGACAGGATGTGTGTGTCGATTTCAGAAGCGGATGCTGTGTGTTTGTTCACCCCTATACACTGTCCTGTTATTTCATCTCCAGATTTAAAAAGAGAACAGCGAACTCTGGTTGGACGACACATTTCACCAGTAACCAATCACAAGGAGGTTGAACATTTCAAATATGACCGTTTCTGTCATTGCTTATTGTTAAGATTGAAGCCTCTATTGTGCGTTTCTGATCTTCTTCCCATAACTCTCCTCTGTCTTCCTGACACGACGGCTCCTGGCATCTCTGTACAATAGTATTCAAAGGGAACAGCTCATTTTGTGCCCTCAAAACAATATATACAGTTGAAGTCAGAATTATTAGCCCCCCTGAATTATTAGCCCCCCCGTTTGTTTATTTTTTTTCCCCATTTTCTGTTTAACGGAGAGAAGATGTTTTCAACACTTTTCTAAACATAATAGTTTTAATAACTCATTTCTAATAACTGATTTATTTTATCTTTGCCATGATGACAGTAAATAATATTTGACTAGATATTTTTCTAGACACTTCTATACAGCTTAAAGAGACATTTAAAGGCTTAACTAGGTTAATTAGGTTAACTAGGCAGGTTAGGGGAATTAGGCAAGTTATTGTTTAATGATGGTTTGTTCTGTAGACTATCGAAAAAAGAATTAGCCTAAAGGGGGTAATAATATTGACCTTAAAACAGTGTTTAAAATTTTTTAAACTGCTTTTATTCTTGTCGAAATAAATAAGACTTTCTCCAGAAGAAAAAAATATTATCAGACATACTGTGAACATTTCCTTGCTCTGTTAAACATCATTTGGGAGATATTTAAAAAGGAAAAAAAAATTCAAAGGGGGCCTAATAATTCTGACCTCAACTGTGTGTATATATATATACATGTTAATTGGCATTTGAGACAAAGCAACAAATTTCTGTACTTTTCATACCTAAGTTTCAAAATTTTTAAGTGTTTATTTGTGATACAACTATTTCTTTTATTATTTAAAAGAATGGGTTAATAGGATTTTAATAATAATTTAACATGTTTTTAAATATTATTTAAATGTAAATGTATTAATTTAATTAATAATTTAAATAAAATAAATAATAATAAAAAATAAATAAATAATACAATTGTTGTCAATGTATATGTCGGACAACAGGATTATTAAAATTTTTATGTTAATTGTTAAAAACACAAGATGTCTAACAGCCTTTTAAAAGAAATTATTCAAATGAAATATATTCTCAACAAAAGTTTTAAATTTTTTTTATATTTTTTTAATTGGTTAAAAGAAGAGGTTAATAATAATTTTAATAATAGATGTATATATAGTATTTGAAATATATTATAAAAACATGTATAGAAATTTAATAATTCCATTAATAATTTAAATATAATAAATTTAATTGTGCCAATGTATGTGTTAAACTACATGTGTATTAAAATTAGTGTTAGTAATGTTATTTGTTTAAAAAAACAAGATATATAATTATAGGAACAAATATAATTATTCAAATAAACAAAAATCTGTTTATTTTATATTTTCCTATTTTTTATTATAATATTTTATTTTAAATGTATTCATATTATTATTATTATTAACAATAATAATAAAATCCGTAGACACAAATATATTGTAAAAGGAGATTAGTTTAAAAAAAATTATAAAAAGTAAGCATTGTATTTAAAGCTATTAGTATATTTACTTTTAAAAAGTGAGTAAACCCATTGCCTTAAAATTATTAAGTAAATGAACTATGTGTGGATGGCACGGTGGCTTAGTGGTTAGCACTGTGGCCTCACAGCAAAAAGGTCGCTGGTTTGAGTCCCGGCTGGGTCAGTTGGCATTCTATGTGGAGTTTGCATGTTCTCCCCATGTTGGTGTGGGTTTCCTCCAGGAGCTCCGGTTTCCCCCACAGTTTAAATACATGCGCTATAGGGGAATGAATTGATAAACTAAATTGGCTGTAGTGTATGAGTGTATGTGTGAATGAGTGTGTATGGTGTTTCCCAGTACTGGGCTGCGGCTGGAAGGGCATTCACTGCGTAAAACATATGCTGGAATAGTTGGTTGTTTATTCCGCCGTGACAACCCCTGATGAATAAGGGACTAACCCGCAGGAAAATGACAGAATGAACTATGTGCATATTCTTACTGACCCTACTCATAATCCATTTGTCACGCTCGCATCAGATTCTTTCATTTAAACACATTTTGTTTCATCCCAAGACCTAGTTTTGAGTCTTAATCACAGTCACGCTGCTCATCTTCTGTATTTATCATGTTGTTTGATCTGTGCTTCAGAAAGCCAGTGTTCTTTGTAAAGAGCATTTGGTCTCAATTATGCGAGTTTGACCCTCGTCCCGTCTCTCAGTCTCCACTCTCATTTAACCCTTGTGTATTGTTCAAATTGACCCCCCTTTCATTATGTTGGTGGCTTTTTTTGCCCCATTGACTTTCATTATAATCACATTTATTGACTGCAAAGCCATGACAGCATAATCATGCATTCTTGATTGTTGGTGGTTTTTCCTGTTGGGAAGAGGTAACTTGTGTCATTTGTATTGTTGATCACCAGTTGGCAGCATTAACCCTTTAGATAGTCCTGTGCAAACAAGTTTCTGGAGTTCAGTGGAGTATAGCAGAAGATTATAATGTGTGTACAGAAATATACTTACTATGTTTACCATGTTCTGAGAGCTGAGCTGCTTATTTAGATTTTCTCAGACATATCAAGGTATCAACAGTCAACAATCAAGAATGCATGATTATATGGTGCCATGGCTTTGCAATAAATAAATGTGATTATAATGGAAGTCAATGGGGCAAAAACAGCCCCCAACATATTGAAAGGGTAGTCAATTTGAGTGTATTGTTGAATTTCTTTACATTTTCAAAACATTTTCCCCAAATACAGTTGAAAGCAGAAGTTTACATACACTGTATAAAAAGGCACCTAACCATTAAAAAAAAAAAAGTCAGATGTTAATGTGACTAAACTTTTTCTCTTTTAGGTAAGTTAGGATTAGTAAAGTTATGCTTAATAGCAGAATAATGAGAAAGATATTTTTTGAGATATTGTTAACTTTTCTTGAAAGTCAAGATTACATACAATAAGATTATTATGCCTCTGAAAAAGCTCAGATGAGGGTGTCAAGGTTTTGGAAGTTTCTGATTGGCTAATTGACAACATTTGAGTTAATTGGAGGCACAACTGTAGAATAGTATTTAAGGAAAACCTCAAACACACTGCTTCCTTGTGTGACAACATGGGAAAATCAACAAGCCAGAATCAACACAAAAGCCAGATTACAATTTGCTAAATTACACTGGGAAAAAGAATAATGTTTGGAGACATGTCCTGTGGTCTGATGGAACTAAGATTGAACTGTTTGGCCATAATGACCAGTGTTACATTTGGAGGACAAAGGGGAAAGCTTACAAGCCTAGGAACACCATCCCAACTGTGAAGTATGGGGGCGGCAGCATCATGTTGTGGGGCTGTTTTGCTGCAGGAGAGACTGGTCCACTTCACAGCATAGATGGCATCATGAAGAAAGAACATTATGTAGAAATACTGAAGCAACATCTCAAGACATCAGCCAGGAAATTAAAACTTGGCCACAAATGGGTCTTCCAAACAGACCATGACCCTAAGCATACTGCCAAATTAGTTCAAATGTGCTTTAAGGACAACAGAGTGAATGTTTTGGAGTGGCCATCACAAAGCCCTGAGCTCAATCCTATAGAAAACTTGTGGCCAGAGTTGAAAAAGCTTGTGCGAGCAAGACAGCCAACAAATCTGACTCAGTTACACCAATTCTGTCAGGAGGAATGGGCCAAAATTCCTGCAAACTATTGTGAGAAGCTTGTGGAGGGATACCCAAAACATTTGACCAAAGTTATAAAGTTTAAAAGCAAAGCTAAAAAAACACCAAGGAAATGTGTGTAAACTTTTGACTGTCAAGAAATTAATAAAAATTCTCTCATTATTCTGGCATTTAGCAAATGTAAATGATTTAGGTAATCCTAACGGACCTAAAATAGTAAACGTTTAGTCTGATTTACCATCAGACATTTTTTTAAAAAATGGTTATGTTCCTTTTTTTAGAGTGTATGTAAACTTCTGGTTTCAACTGTATGTGTCAAAATAAGATTTGCTACCAAAAATAATCCCATTTGCTGAAACACAGAGAGAGTTGTGGCCAAATTAAGACTCAAAGTCATTCCAGAGGGAATACAAAGATCCCCAACAGCACACAAGGGTTGACCTCAGGCCTGGCACTGACCTGCTGGTTACACGTTTACTGGCTGCTATTAACCCGACACACTGCTGCTCTTTATGTCTTCATCACAGGCCTGTTGGTCAGTGTCTCTGCTGGACGGGTGACAGAATGAGAGTCTTTGATGGACCTTTAGGGCTGTTTTAAACTGGTAGGTCATTGGGATTGACTAGCCTGCAGGGGTTTATAGTGTGTCTGAGTGCACTAGGGCTGCACAATATATTGTTTTAGCATCGTAATGTGTGAATCCGCCATCGTCACATCGCAGGACAGACAATGTGGAGTCAGGATTGTAGTTGTTCAACCGTTTAGAAGACATGATCATTATGGAGTCATTATAGTTTAACAAAGTGATTTTGTCATGTAAGGCGCAGTGGGTGGCACGTTCACCTCACAGCAAGAAGGTCGCTGGTTCGAGTCTCGGCTGGATCAGTTGACGTTTCAGTGAGGAGTTTGCATGTTCTCCCCGTGTTCGCGTGGGTTTCCTCCGGCTGCTCCAGTTTCCCCCACAAGTCCAAAGACATGCGTTACAGGTGAATTGGGTAGGCTAAAGTGTCCGTAGTGTATGTGTGTGAATAAGTGTGTATGGATGTTTCCCAGTGATGGGTTGCAGCCGGTAGGGCATCCGCTGTGTAAAACATGGGCTGGATAAGTTGCCAATTCATTCCACTGTGGTGACCCCATATTAATAAAGGGACTATGAAAGAACGATCAGGCAGGCAACGGTCAAAACAGGGGCAAACAGGAGCATAGGAAATCCAAAAGCTTAGTCAAAAGCAGGAAAATGGTCAGGTCAGGCAGCAAAACAACGCAAACTAAAACAAAGCAAAGTTCAAAAACACGGGAAGACAAGACAAGGATAACGCTAGGGATGGCTGACGTAAAAATGTTTCGACAGTGTCGAGATCCTGAAGCGCAAGTGTTTTGAAACACTGCACCGAAGCAGGATCCAAAACACCCAGGTCACGTGACTAAAGTGTTTCGAAACACCTGGGGCCTCATGTATCAATGCTGCACACGCACAAAATTCCAAATGGATTAAATCCAAATCCAAAATGGATTTACTAACGATGAAATTAACGAGAGAATGTGCTTTGGTCCCAGGCCCGGATTAAGAATTCAGAGGCCCCTGGGCACATTGTCTTGTCCTGTCCGGCCGCACCCCCATAGTTGAATTGAATAAGAATAATATAATGATTTTTTTATTAAAATTTATCTATAATGTGTTGCCAACATTTTTAAATAAATGATATATAGTACATATATTTATAATCTACAAGGATTTAACTTATTTTTAAAAGCATTTACAGTTTTTCCCAATTGTTTACACACAATTACTTGTACTTCAGACACAACGACTATAACATGTCACTGATGCACCAACCCCCTGAACCAATTCTGCTAAACTACAAGCACAATTCCTGCTTTACACTCAAATTGCAGATTTAAAACACACTTTTTTCAAAACACTACACACAATTCTCTGCATTTGGCACAATTTGCATGCAGAAAATCTCTTGTTTTCGCAAGGAACACACTGTCATTCACAATTGTAAAGTCAGTTGTCCTGCTTTGCATACTAACTCATCACATAGGTAAACACCGGTCACACATAATCGCAATTTAGAAATCAGAGCTCATCTGGTTCATAACTGGTTCACTGCCCACACACGTCTCTTAGTTGTATTCTCCATTCCTCAAACCTATTGAGGATTTTTTTCTGCCTGGGGATGGAAAGTGTATGACCGAAATCCACAATATATATATATTTTTTTTACTGTAACTGTATTCTGTAAATCCTTCTGTTGATGGCATATGTAGACCACGTTATGTGCAACTTTGTTTTGGTTAAAATACAATAAAATATATTTGGTACCGTGTATTTGTGTTTTGTATAAAAATAATATTCTGAAATATTTTACAATGACCTTATGTAGGCCTGTGTACTGTCTGTAGTAAGTGTAACACTGAACAAAAAGGCTTACAATACAGTTTTTCCCAATTGTTTACACACAATTACTTGTACTTCAGACACAACGACTACAACATGTCACTGATGCACCAACCCCCTGAACCAATTCTGCTAAACTACAAGCACAATTCCTGCTTTACACTCAAATTGCAGATTTAAAACACACTTTTTTCAAAACACTACACACAATTCTCTGCATTTGGCACAATTTTCATGCAGAAAATCTCTTGCTTTCACTAGGAACACACTGATATTCAAAATTGTAAATCAGTTGTCCTGCTTTGCATACTAACTTATCACATAGGTAAACACCTGCCACACATAACTGCAATTTAGAAATCAGAGCTCATCTGGTTCATATCTGGTTCACTGCCCACACACGTCTTTTAGTTGTATTCTCCATTCCTCAAACCTATTGAGGATTTTTTTTTCTGCCTGGGGATGGAAAGTGTATGATCGAAATCCACAATATATATATATATTTTTACTGTAACAGTATTCTGTAAATACTTCTGTTGATGGTATATGTAGACCACGTTATTTGCAACTTTGTGTTGGTTGGTATGAACACTGTACACTGTTTTTGTGGAAAAAATCCAGTAAAATCTATTTGGTACCGTGTATTTGTGTGTTTTGTATAAAAATAATATTCTGAAATATTTTACAGTGCACTTCTGTAGGCCTGTGTACTGTCTGTAGTAAGTGTAACACTGAACAAAAAAGGCTTACAGTAAGTCATAATGATAAATGGAGAAGAAGTGGTCAAAGTGTTTTACATTAAGCACATCAGTGTTCAACTGGTTCTTATAAATGTCTATTCATGTGATGGTTTGTGTGTGTCATTTGAAAACAAAACACCATTTTGAGAAGATATCACATTGTTTTGAATGTAAAGTTTGGTTTTGCAGGAGAATTGAAGGGTTTTGCCCATTATGTGTGTGTTTTGTGATTTGTGTGTAGAGTTCTGAGAATATGAGACATGCTTTCAGAAAATGTGTGTAAACAATTGGGAAAAACTGTAAAGCATACTTTGAAAAAAAAATACTAATAAAACTAGTAAAAATGAATGTTTTTAGTATACTTGTTCAAGTTCACTGAAGCAGTACTAAAAATAAATATTTTAAAGGGTGTTTTTAATGTGTAACTTATACAAACGTATAAAGCATATTATTGGCATGGCATATAATACATAATGCCTCTCCTATCCAATTCTATGAATCTGAGTCTTCCATAATAAACGCACTTCATGGTTTCCGCTACATTCATTCTTCCATGGCGGGGCGCCACACCAAAATTCATCCCGCCACGGCTATATTACAGCTTCCCATTCAAAACATTCAGTCATTGTTGTTGTTGTTTTTAATAGCAGGTTATAAATTGCACCAAAACGTATTAAAAGGTAAGTGAATTATAACAGCGCAAACTTTTCTTTAACCGTAGTAGTGCTGTGCGTTATTTGTTTAACCCTTTACGGACACATGCTGACTGACTGACAGGTGCGTGCGTGAGACGTGAGACCAGCAAACACGGCGTAGCTTTCAGTTAAGATGAACACAGTTTCCATAATTATACTGTATAGATAAAGGTCTATGGTTCTGCATACAATGACTTTATCTGGCTGGAATTTATAGCGGTTTCACTTTACTTCAGGACTGTTCAGCTACTTCAGCTGTTTCACTTTACTTCAGGACGCATTAATGCCGCTCTGTAGGTCTACCGGAGACATTTTTTTTTTGCTAGGCATTCATAAATATTCCTAGCAAATCTAATAAATGTTGGAGATGTACTCGTCACATAATCGCACTTGAGCAGTGTATATTTCAGGGTGTGAAGTTGTGCACGAACTGAGGAAATCAGCGCGCAAGCAGAGATTCGCATGCTCGTATTACATAAATGCGCTCACAACATGTGTCATTGAAATAACACCCATAGGTAGTTGGTACATCCGTGTAAAAGTCCTGCCGCCACAGCTGGAAAAAATCCTAGAGGAAACACTGCACTTATTAATGACTTACTGTCTCTCTTCTCCTCTCCTGCCTTTTCTCTACTCTCCTCGAAGAGAGGAGAAGAAAGGATGAAGAGTAGGCAAACAGTAGAGGTCAACTTGATTATAAACCTGAAAGTATCCGAAATCACACACACTATACCTCTTCTTCTCTCCTGTCTATCTCCTCTTCAGGGTCTTTCACTCTCTCGTCCTCTCTGAGACGATGCATCCAGTCTGCGCTGCCGTTAGCCTCCTCCGCCTGCTAATGCTAGCTTGCTCATATAACGTTACCATTTTCAGCGTGGGTTATTTCAAAACTGATGTTTCTGCGCTCAACCAATTACAGCATTCTGTTTAGTAAAACAAAACAGAAAGAAAAACCTGCGTGCTTTTTATACATGATGTCATTTTCTGAGAATTTAATTAACGTTAGCGATTATTTGCTAAGAGGAAATATATAGCTGTCTAAGCAATATGGTTTTACAGAGAGGGAGGCACCTTTATTAAGATGTGCCATCTATTAACTGTTCTTCAAACAGCCATATGAGGTCAGAAGCGTGTGAATTAGGGCTAGCTGTGGCAATGATGATGATGAACAGGGTTCGAAGAGGGCATCTAACAATGTAGATACAAATTATTTCTATTAAGATGTCGCTAACATTTAACACCAGCTAACTGTTAAATTGGCTGTTTATACACATTTGAATTAGGCTACGCATTATTAAATACCCATGAGCCACTTGTAACTTTATATCACATTTGCATTATTTAATAAACAAACCGGCCCTGGTTGGTTCGTGCCAACTTCATGTCTGGCGTACGTGCATTTCTTGTGTGTGTTTGTTTTATTTCCATTGGCGACTCCTAGAGGCAATTATGTTAAATTGCACACTACAAAGTATCGCAACAACACATGTGAAAAACATTGCTATTATTTTATAATTGATAAAATGGGTTAATTGACACAATATATTTTTTACCAATTATGTGATTTAGAACATATAAAAGCATTTGCAAATGTATACAATATTGTGGCAAGGTGGCCTTGGTCAACCCATGATTTATTCATCCTCACAAATGCGCGATGCGTGGCTTCTTGGTGAGTGATGTATTTAGAGATATTATTCCAGCTAAGTTTTTTATTTTATTTTATTGAGGGTAATTATTATCAGGAGACCGCGGTTGTTCATTAAAGACGTGACTGTTGACCCCCCTCAACAACCCACAAAACTGACCAAGAGCGCAGATACTGACCAAGAGCGCAGATACAATGATGGCCATTCTCGCACTCGGTCAGTTGTAGAGCGGGCGATTGGGAAGCTGAAATGCTGGTGGCGCTGCCTTGATAAGAGCGGAGGGGTGCTGCTATACCGCCCTAACAAAGTGTTCCTCTAATACATCTGTGTCTCCCACAGACACTGAAAATGTGGTAAAAATCAGGTGAGGGCTTTTCTTTTTCTGGATTGCTTATGAAAACACTGTTGGTTGGGTTTTGGGAAGTGGGTGGGTCAATCGGTGCTTTTGAAAACACTGTCGGTTGGGTTTAGGGAAGGGGTGGGTGGGGGTATTCGGTCGGTTGGTCAGTCAGTCAGTCAGTCAGTCAGTCAGTGGACAGCAGCCTCTGGTGGATTTATGCGAGAACAGCAGGCGTGAATGGCACTCGCGAGAGAAATTCGAGATCTGAAAAAGCGTACTCAGCGGCCTTTGTGAAAACATAAACTGCAAAAAAACGTAGCTCCTGGGATGTATTTGGCACTCTCCAGAAATGTATATAAGGGTACATCATCAGAATGAGCCTGGGTTGCAGATAAAGCTTATAAACTTACAAATCTATATCAGGAATCAGAAATAATTAAGAACTCAGACATGAAAATAAAGAAAAATAAAGGAGATTACAATGTGTTGTAATCTTATTGTGAAGTTTCACAAACTAATTTCGAGAGGAGCACGTGATATGATCGACTACAGCTGATCCTCATCGCTAATCATTAGCTAGCCTATCGGATCATTCTAAAACTAAATAGCCTACATGTACCTAAACTGCATTCAATATCTTAATTTTTTGGAAAACCCTCCCCCCTCCACCTCTGAGCAACACGGTGGCTCAATGGCTAGCACTGATGCCTCGCAGCAAGAAGGCCACAGGTTCAAATTCTAATCGAGCCAGTCGGCATTCCCTGCGCGGAGTTTGCATGTTCCTTCCCGTGTTTGCGTGGGTTTTCTCCGGGTCCTTCGGTTTCCTCCCACAATCTGAAAACATGTATTGTAATACAGTCATAAGCACTTAACGCATACATACATAATCAATCAGATATTAGCCTTAGTATAAACGGGGGCACTCAAGAAGCACCTGATCTCGTATCCCTCCTAACGCTCATTGACCAGGCGTGAACCTTGGGCTCATCTATCTCCGAGCTCAGGGTTCTCTCCCGGGACAGCATGCCAAACCTGCTATCGTAGTTGAGCATTATCTAAGTGTGAACTCTTGAAAGGGGAAGAAAACAACAACTGGGCCAGTTCAGTGCAATCTAAATTCTTATTACTCAGCAATGCCTTGGTATATCATAAAAATAGGTATATTAGGTATATCATATATAATATTTTCATTCTATACAAGTTAAAAAATGGTTAAAGAAACCAATGATTTTCTATGAGACGTTTAATCAAAATTATTGGTAGGCATAGATATATTTTTTTAATCTAGATTAATCTCACTGTAATTTTGGAATTAATCTAGATTACTCTAAATTAAAATTCTGCCGAAGGCATTCAGAATATGTAATATTCTACCCAATGTAATATATGTAATATAATACCCAAATAATGACTAAAAGTAAGTCTTTGAGAACGGGTTTCTCAAGCCAGGTGGTGCATTAGACCAGGGGCTCATCTCCTGTTTCCAAAATGCATCACAAACTGCTTGAGAAACTGTTCTACTATAATAATTGGTGATAAAAAAAATAAATGATGTTCAATAAGATGTACTTGTGTTTACTATCTGTTTATTCAGTTAAACATGAATGTTGAACTGTAGGCCTACATAAGCTCCAAACAGCGATTTTTGATTATCTTAATCCGACTAAAGTCATAACTGAACTAAACAGAAATGGAATTAAGACGTGGAGTATGCAGATATTAGGGTTAGTATACACCGCAATCAAACTATTACCGTCATTTAGGACTTTTCGCCATATTTTCCGACAAGATCTACACACGTGGCTGTCAGTAAAGGACCACACACACACACACACACACACCGTGAAATGCGGAGTTTTTTTCTTTCCATTTGGCGTGCGTTATTAAATTCCATAACACTCTCATCAGTCCTTACTCCTTATTTGCGTTTAATAGCACAGTTTGTCACAGGGGCATGAATGAAATGTTCATGAGTGAAAGTGAAACTGCCGAACTGCAGTTAAAGTCACCCAAAATTAAAAAACTCTTACATGAAAGCACTTCACGTAAACGCCTTAATCATATTATTGTCTATTAAGGCAAATATCTAGATTACAGATGTCCATGTAAGCGTAGTCAGTAGTGTCTTCGAAGTAAGTGAAAGATCCAGAAGGGCATCCTGCTGATTTGATTCAGAAGGGAACTTTTTTGTCAGATGGCTCACCGGTCAGGTATACATCCGCTCTAAAATATCAAGGTGAAAGTCACCATAGCTTGCGTAGAAAAGACCCAGCTCCCTACCCAACTTTGAGAATAGATTAACGGCGGTATTTTTTAAATCGCCTGATAAAAGTCTTGCGTTAACGCAGCACGTTAACGCCGATAACGGCCCACCACTAAGCAAAATATTTGTCAAATTATTATTTTTGTATTTAAATTAAATTGTTTTACTGCATTTTACTTCAAGTCATTCGACCATCTTTGAATGATTTTTGTTTTCTATTAATTATTAATACACAGGTCAAGTTAAGCATCTTCAATGACACAGTGGTTAGACAAAAAATAAAAGCATGTTTGTGGTTGTGGATTCTTGAGAAGTGACAGGCAGGTTTCTGTTTTCCTCTGTTTATATTCATCCGGGCAGATCTGACTAAGCAAACAGGAAACACTCTGGCAGGGTTAAACAACAACAGCAAGCATCTGGTTTCACACATCCACTTCCTTTTCACATTACAAAAAAAAAAGAATAAGGCAGTGTTGGGCGGCACGCTAGGTCAGTGGTTAGCACTGTGGCATCACAGCAAGAAGGTCGCTGGTTCAAGTCCCAGCTGGGTCAGTTGGCATTTCTGTGTGGAGTTTGCATGTTCTCCTCGTGTTGGCGTGGGTTTCCTCCGGGTGCTCCGGTTTCCCCCACAGTCCAAACACATGCGGTATTGGATGAACTAAATTGGCTAAAATGTATGAGTGTGTGTGTGAATGAGATTTTATGGGTGTTTCCCAGTACTGGGTTGCAGCTGGAAGAGCATCCGCTGCGTAAAACATATGCTGGATAAGTTGGCGGTTCATTCCGCTGTGACGACCTTTGAAACACAGACTAAGTCGAAGGAAAAGGAATGAATAAAAAAGGGACACCTTGCACACTCATGCAACCCTAAAATAACACCAAGTGTGTGTGTGTGTTTCGTGGTCGTGTTCCTGTCATTCAGAACCAAATGTTGATGAATGTGTTAGCCTGACATGCACAAGCGGAGAAAAAAAAAAGGAGAAACTGGATCTAAACTCAGAAGAACAAGAACAATCTCCTGATCTCTTGTCTTTACAAGCCCGGTCCACTTATAGCCGCGTGTTTTGTAAATGCAGCAGGTGCTGAAGGGTCTCTAAAAAGGTTTCACCTCCAAAACATCAGACTGAAAGGAAGAAAGAAAGCAGAGGATGTGTTTCCTGACCGGCACAAAGAGCACGAGAGGCCAGCGGAGACAGACGAGACAATGGGACACGCTGGACAGACCACCTAAAGAGGCTGAAATACTGACACTTGCAGAATTAAAATAGACTGTGGTGCTGTTTAAATACACCTGATTAAACGTTTTTGGGGTTTTTTTTGCTCTAAAATACTACAGTGCTCAGCATATAGGAGCACACCATATAAAAATATCTCTTTTAAATTAATTATTTTTATAGGATGCTATAAAATGTCTAATAAGATGTTTGAGTGTGTGTGTGTGAAGTCAAAATTATTCGCCCTACTGTGAATTTTTATTCAAATATTTCCCAAATTATGTTTAACAGATTCAGGAAATTTTCACAGTATGTCTGATAATATTTTTTCTTCTAGAGAAAGTCTTATTTGTTTTATTTCGGCTAGAATAAAAGCAGTTTTTAATTTTTTAAAACCTATTTTAAGGTCAATATTATTAGCCCCTTTAAGGCTAACAATAGCAATCCATTTGCTTTGGATTGTCTACAGAACAAACCACTTTTATACAATGACTTGCCTAATTACCCTAACTTTAACCTAATTAACCTAGTTAAGCCTTTAAATGTCACTTTAAGCTGTATAGAAGTGTCTTGAAGAATATCTAGTCAAATATTATTTACTGTCATCATGGCAAAGATAAAATAAATCAGTTATTAGAAATGAGTTATTAAAACTATTATGTTTAGAAATGTGTTGAAAAATCTTCATTAAACAGAAAATAAACAAAAGGGTGAATATTTCTGACTTCAACTATATATAAGATTAGTCGGTACTAAAGCCAAAACTAGAACTAAAACACCTTAAGATAATGGTGTAAAAACGAGTATATCCCAATATATATGTTAAGGAATCTATTAAATAAAACTGTTATTCATGTTTGTTAACTATTTACTAACATGATTTATCGTTAACTAAGCATTTGTTAATAGGATTAAGACCCTTATTGTAAAGTGTACACTATTGCAAAACTACCTAATGCTTTACTAGCGTTCATGAACTCTTTACTAACATGATTTCTCATTAACAAAGTGTTTGTTAATAGGATTAGGAACCTTATTGTAAAGTGTACACTATTCCAGCATCACCCAATGCTTTACTGACATTCGTTAACTCTTTACTAACATGATTTCTCATTAACAAAGCATTTTTAATAGGACTGAGAACCTTATTGTAAAGTAAACTATTGTAAACTATTCCAAGACCACCTAATGCTTTCCTAACATTCTTTAACTCTTTACTAGCATGACTTACCACTGAACCAACAATAACTAATGTTACAAACATCTGTGGGTTCATTAAAACAGTGATTACTGATTTTCCTGGACCCCCAAATCACTCAAAACCATGTATCACTTATGCTGTGTTCACACCAGACGTGGAATGCGCGGATAAAAATCTCGCTATTCCCGCGTAAATAGACGCATAAACATTTGAGTTTATTCGCACGTCAAAATCACTTCAGAATAGAGGCGGATTCGCATCATGGGCAGGGCTTCTGTGTGATGAGTTCACTAGATACTTTCAGAGGTGCATCCAGCTCTGTGAGCTCATAAACTCCAGAAACTTATCCTGGATGACGGAGGCTTTCAGCGGTGCTTCTGACTGAGCCAAGCCCAGTTTGATGAACTGTTGTCAGTGCAGGCAGGAGGATTTCCCCCGGGACACCAACAACAGGCGCTACGTCACAATCATGCCCCCACAAGAGCAAGCTCCTGATTGGTTAACGCAGCGCGAATGTCCGCTGAAGTTCAAATTTTTTAACTCAAGCGATTCGCGCTTTAAGCATGTCAAATGCGCAAAACGTTCAATTCGGGCCGTGCCATCCGCACCGCGGCATTCTCATCATTCGCGCCGCGCCATTCGCACTTATTGTGCCGCAGGATGTTTATTCGCGAGTTTGCATTGACTTAACATGTAAATCACTTGCGCTTGACGCTTCTTCACACCAGACGCGGAACGCGCAGATAAATCGCACTATTCGCGCGTAAATAGACGCGTGAACATTTGAGTTTACCAACTTCATTCGCGCGTCAAACTCCGCTTCATTCACACGTCAAATTCACTTCAGAACAGACGCGGATTCGCGTCATGGGCAGGGCTTCTGTCTGCCTGGTGACTGTAGCTTTATTGCTAAATGGCTAACATGGATTTTATTGATAAAATAACTGTGTTTATGTGCTTTATGAAGGCTGTAAAACAGCGTCGATACGTTTGGAGCAGTGTCTGAGTCCACTAGATCCTTTCAGAGGTGCACCCAGCTCTGTGAGCTCATAAACTCCAGAAACAACCTGGATGACGGAGGCTTTCAGCGGTGCTTCTGACTGAGCCGAGCCCAGTTTGATGAACTGTTGTCGGTGTAGGCAGGAGAATTTCCCCCGAGACACCAACAACAGGTGCTACGTCACAATCTCGCCCCCACAAGAGCAAGCTCCTGATTGGTTAACACGACGCGAATGTCCGCTGAAGTTCAAATTTTTTAACTCAAGCGATTCGCGCGTTAAGCGTGTCAAATGCGCAAAACGCTCAATTCGGGCCGTGCCATCCGTACCGCGGCATTCTTGTCATCCGCGCCGCGCCATTCGCGTTTATCGCGCCGCAGGATGTCTATTCGCGCGTTTGCATTGACTTAACATGTAAATCACTTGCGCTTGACGCTTCTTCCGCGTCTGGTGTGAACGCAGCATAATGCTGCGTTCACACAAGACGCAGAACGCGCGGATAAATCGCACTATTCGCGCGTAAATAGACGCGTGAACATTTGAGTTTACCCACTTCATTCGCGCGTCAAATCCACTTCATTCGCGCGTCAAATCCGCTTCATTCGCACGTCAAATTTACTTTAGAACAGATGCAGATTCGCGTCATGGGCAGGGCTTCAGTCTGCCCGGTGACTGTAGCTTCGTTGCTAAATGGCTAACATGAATTTTATTGAGAAAATAACTGTTTATGTGCTTTATAAAGGCTCAAAAACAGCGTCGATACGTTTGGAGCAGTGTCTGAGTCCACTATACTTTCTGAGGTGCACCCAGCTCTGTGAGCTCATAAACTCCTCCAGAATCTTAACCTGGATGACGGAGGCTTCCAGCGGTGCTTCTGACTGAGCAGAGCCCAGTTTGATGAACTGTTGTCGGTGTCGGCTGGAGGATTTCCCCCGGACACCAGCAACAGGTGCTACGTCACAATCATGCCCCCACAAGAGCAAGCTCCTGATTGGTTAACGCAGTGCGAATGTCCGCAGAAGTTCAGATTTCGCACGTTAAGCGTGTCAAAGGCTCAATTCGCGACATGCCATTTGCGCGTATTGTGCCATCCACGCCGCGCAATTCGCATCATTCGCGCGCATCGCGCCACATGATGTCTATTCGCGCGTTGGCATTCACTTAACATGTAAATCACTCGCGCTTGACGCTTCTTCCGCGTCTGGTGTGAACGCAGCATAAGACTTTCAGAACCTTTATTACATTACATATACATAATATTAGTAAGTAAACATGAACTAATTAAGCTGTTCATGTAAAGTGATACATTAGAATATGTGTAAATTAACATTAACAAAGATTAAGTAATGCTGAACAAAGTCGTTGTTTACTGTTAGATCCTGTTTACTAATGCATTAGCTAACACATAAATAAATGTTTAGTTAGCATTAACAAATGCTAAGTAATGCTTAACAGATGCATTATTCATTGTTAGTTCATGTTAACTAATGCTTTAACTAACGTTAACTAATGCACCCTTATTGTAAAGTGTTACCAATGAGTTATTAAAACTATTATGTTTAGAAATGTGTTGAAAAAATCCAGTGGTGTAAAGTACTTGAGTAAATGGACTTCGTTACTTTACTTAAGTATTTTTTGGCTACTTTGTACTTGTACTGAGTATCAAAAATATAAGCAACTTTTACTCTTTACTTGACTACATTTTTGATTGAATATATGTACTTTTTACTCCACTACATTTCAACAGATGCTTACCGTTACTCATTACATTGTGATTGTGCACGACAAGTCAGCATCTTTATCTACCACAGCTAATTTGTTGGGTGGATAAGGCGATATCGCCATCTGCAGGGTGCTGAAGGTACTGTATGCTATTTATGAGCTAAATCATGTGAACGTGATTTAGCAGCTTGCCTAATACCAGGTGTTTAATTGGCGACATGGCTGCAGCCAGTGATGAAGCCGAAGCTTGAATTTATTTGTAGTTTACGAAGTTGAAAAATAACAGTGCTCCTCTTTGTTTAATTTTAATACGGAGGAAACATCTTAATCAATTGAAAAACTACTTAAAATAAAAATATTGCCCCCCTCTGATACTGAGAGATGAATCACATCAAAGTCAGCTCTGATTTTTTTTTACTATGTTTTACTACTTTTTTTTTTTTTTTGATAAATTGTTTATGCCTGTTTTGAACATTTGAGTTTGACTGAGACTTTTTGTTCTATTTTTAAATATATTTTGTTCTGCCATTTTGAAACATTAAGGTGTTCATTTTAATTTATATATTAGGAAAATTAAACCTTTCTTGGTGTTCTTTGAGCCTACATTCAGTATGAGTTAAATACTTAAGCTCTTTTAAAATCGGATACTTTAATACTTTTACTCAAGTCTTATTGGAATTGGTGACTTGTAACTTGTAATGGAGTAATTTTTACAGTAAGGTATCTGTACTTTTACTCAAGTATGGTTTTCAGGTACTCTTTACACCTCTGAAAAAATCTGCTCATCATTAAACAGAAAATATACAGGAGGGTGAATAATTCAGACTTTAACTATACATAAGATTAGTCGGTACTAAAGGCAAAACTACAACTAATCTAACTAAATACCTTCAGATCATGGTGTAAAAATGAATACATCCCAATATATATGTTAAGGAATCTATTAAATAAAATTGTAATAAAGAAATGAGATAAATTTTGTACTTTGCTTGTTTTTGCTGCACCTCAAAGACAATTTAAATGTCTTATTTTCTGATCCTAAAGATGTTCAGTGACCAAACTCTTATTTAATAAATATAACTGTTTAATACATTTAAATTTACTTCAAATGCATTGTCTATATTTACTGAGAAATAAAAAATAATGTAATGAAAAAACATTAAATATACACTACCGGTCAAAAGTTTGGGGTCAGTTTTTTTAAATTTTTAATTTTATTGAATCATTTAACTACAAGTATTCTGTTCATCAAGGTGGCATTTATTAAATGGAAAAAAAAATGTTAAATTGTTTAATACTTGCTTTTATTACCATTACCATTAATAATAATAATAATAATAATAATAATAATAATAATAATTCATATTAGAGTGATTTCTGAAGGATCATGTGACTGAAAACTGGAGTAATGAAGCTGAAAATTAATCTTTAAAATCCCTGAAGTAAATTATTAAAATAAATGATAAACTACTTTTGATCAGTTATTTTATAGTACAATAATATTTCACAATTGCACAATTTATACTGTATTTTTGATTAAATAAATGCAGCCTTGGTGAGCAGGAGAAGCTCATTTTAAAACATTTATAAATCCTACTGACCCCAAACTTTTAACCGGTAGTGTAAAAATCTAAAACTCTTATTAATTATTAAATATAAATTCTTATTAAACCTCAAGCTCTATTTGGTGCTCTTTCTTTCCCTTAACATTCCCCAATATAAGACTCGGGTCGTAGCCTTTTGAAACATTTAATTTGATTACAGTGGAAATCCCCTACAGCACACCCCCTACCCATTCTTTGTGGATTAAAGACATTTTTCATTTGATTAAATAAAAGAAAATCAGACGCACAATGAAAGCAACTGCTAGTGACTTCTATAAAATGTGAGGTCATCTTCTAGATCATTTACTTCCACTAGAATACTATGCTGTCTATCTACTTACACCTGTGATTTAATTGTGCATATTTGTTTGGATGACCATGTTGACCATGTTGTGCTTTTATTTTATTTTGTTTTATTAATTAATTAATCCTTTGACTGCCACTCTACCAAATGGCTGACCATGTTTTTACTGTTGTAAATAATGACTGTTAAAGTCATTTAAAGAATGACTGCTTTAAATAATAGTTTACTACACAGCATTGTTGGTTTACAAACAAAATTTAAATAAAAAAAATAAGATCGAATATAATCCTATTGCACTATTACACTTGATTTTGGTTTTATTGTAAAAAAAAAAAAAAAAAAACATGTTAAATGAGAATCTGAAATATGGTATGGCATGCTTCAAAAATAAAGATGATTTAGTATTTTAAAATGTTTTATTTTGAATATGTTTTTAAATAAATTGGTCTTACACTTTATATTTTTCAGATTTTTCATAGTATATGTATTAAGCCCGGTAATTTTACCATAAACCGACATATCAACCATTTGTTAGAGGCTTATATTTTAGAAATTATGGGATGTGTTGAAAAAAAATGCATTGCGACATTAGGAGTTAAGAAATGCAATCCAAACATTTTTGTCTCGGTGGGGTAGTTAAGGGGTTAATAATATAAATAATTTTCATATTTTTAATAATTATAATATAAATAATTATTAGGCAACGCGGTGGCGCAGTAGGTAGTGCTGTCGCCTCACAGCAAGAAGGTCGCTGGTTCGAGCCTCGGCTGGGTCAGTTGGCGTTTCTGTGTGGAGTTTGCATGTTCTCCCTGCGTTCTCGTGGGTTTCCTTCGGGTGCTCCGGTATTTCAAAATATTACATTAATTTGAATATATTTTGGCTATTGTTGATATCCTGGAATTTTCTAAATGTTCTAATTTTTTTTTTACCAAAGAGGCTAAAAAATTCTGAATAATTCATTATTATTGTTTTTTTATTATTGTTCTTATTATGTTTTAATTATTATTTTTTTATTGAAATGGCCAAATTGTGACTGAGGAATGTTGAATGTGCTGGCCATTTTGTTTTTTGTCTAATAAATGACAGTAGGCTACAGTTTATTTACAGATTCCTATTTTTTCCTAATCTTATTTTCATTTATTTTTATTGCAAATTTTAGGAAATATTTTTAGTACATCGAAAAGTGTGATTATGATGACATCTGACTAGCTAATTCAGCAAAAAAAAAAAAAAAGCACTGCTTAAAATGTCACTAAAATGCAGTATGTAAATCTCATAGTTAAACAGAAACTGAGGCGTATAACTGCAAAAAGGTCCACTTTTTGAGAAAAAAAGAACCACCCCTTTCACCAGGCTGACTACAGGCCTGACATAGAAGATTATAGTAAATTGAAACAGTCAGTCCAGTTTTCAGAGTTTAAGCTTAGCTCAGTTTAGCTCAGTTCAGTGTGGTTTAATAATCACTACTGAGAGTCCAAACACTGAAGAGCAATTCCATCGATGCGCAGCTCTACAGATCCCAAATCATGCAAGTCAGTGGCGACAGCGGTGAGGAAAAAAACTTCACCAATTGGCGAAAGTGAAGAATTAAAAAACCTTGAGAGAAACCTGGCTCAGTTGGCCACGACCATTTCTCCTATGGCCAAACGTCTTGTGCAGAGCTGCAGTCTAGGCGCAGGAGGCTGGAGAAGCTGGACGCCAGCGAGACTCGTCCGTCCCTGGAGCGTCACAGGAATCAGTCTCATGCTCTCCACTCCTCCATGACCACCACAGCAGCTGCTCAGGATACGGCCTTGTCCAGGATTATGGAAACGTTGGGATCATCTCGTTGTGGGTCTTGGATTGCAACGAGATCTTCCTCCCCTTGAGATTTTCCTCCTCTAAGGACTTATTATGTGGCCTCTGTCACCATATTGTGGAGGTTCACCATCAATTTCTTTGCTCTGCATGCTGATGGCAGTCGACGTGCTGTACCTCCAAAATTATGAATATTTTAAAATAAGCACTATCGTTATAGCTAAACTTCATAGTTGCAATCTAAACAACTACATTCTCGCCTAAAAAAGCCTCGAATGATGTTGTCCAATAGCTGCAATATTTGTCAAACTGTCGTGAGTTTATTGATCTCCTGTCACTTTATGTGGTTGGAGTAATACACCACAAGGGGTATGAATGAGTGCTGTTTCTGCAGAATATCGCACGGCTGTCAGCCAATCAGATTCGAGAACCAGACAGAACTGTTGTATAACAGCATTATTTCTATAAAATATAAAAAAAAATACAATAGGGAAAAGAGAGAAATTATGTGTATTTGTAAGCTTTTAAATCATTTTCAATGTTTTTTTTTTTCGTACAAATAGTTTTTTTGCATTATTTTATTAATTCTCTCACTTCAAAATAGACTTGAATGCATTAAAACTGTTTTTAAACAGCTTCCATAATAGCCATTATTGAGGCAAATTCAGGTAAAACACATTGAATGCACATCTACACTTTAGCACATAGAGTTACAATGTATAAAGCAAAGATTCATGGAATTCTTTCAAATTTTGACTAGTCATTTGTGAAGATAGCTAAATAAAGTAAACTAAGGCTTCATAGTGAAGTCAAAAAATACGATAAGCGCCAACTTTTTCTGGACGTGTAATATATTTCAGATTCGCCAAAGACAGCGCCCTCTACTGGATTTACCATCTGAAATGTGTAATAAAACGTACCCGAAGCAACATATTTTTAGTGTTTCACAAAAATGCAGACAGCAGCGCCCTCTAGTGCATTTGCCATCAGAAATGTGCAGTAAAATGTACCTAGAGCAACGTATTTTTTTCAACACGATCTCACAACAATCTAGTATGTTTATCAACAAAACTCAGTCCCAAATGTGTGTTAGATATGGAAAAAAAGCAAATAATAAAGACACTGATATAACTTTGACATTTTTGAATATCTAAATGTGCTCCATACATATGTGAAACCTTGTTTAAAACAGCATTATCTCTGTGCAATTCAAAAATATGGGGGAAAGAGAGAGAAATGATGTGCATTTTAAAGCTTTTAAATCATTTAAAAAGTTTTGTTTTCATACTAAAAGAATTGTGCAATTTCTAATGAACTCCTCCAAATCAAAACAGACCCGAATGCATTAAAATTGATTTTAAAAAGCTTCCATAATGGCCATTATTGAGGCAGATTTCGGTAAAACACATTGAATGCACATGCATGGATCTGCAAATTGTAGAGTCTAATTTTAGCACAGAGTTACAGTGCATAAAGCAAAGATTCATAGACGTCTTTCAAATTTTGACTAATGTAGTTTATTTGCAAACTAAGGCTTCATAGTGGAGTCAAAAAATACGATAAGCGCCAACTTTTTCTGGACGTGTAATATATTTCAGATTCACCAAAGACAGCGCCCTCTACTGGATTTACCATCTGAAATGTGTAATAAAACGTACCCGAAGCAACATATTTTTTATGTTTCACAAAAATGTAGACAGCAGCGCCCTCTAGTGCATTTGCCATCAGAAATGTGCAGTAAAATGTACCTAGAGCAACGTATTTTTTTCAACACGATCTCACAACAATCTAGTATGTTTATCAACAAAACTCAGTCCCAAAAGGGTGTTAGATATGGAAAAAAAGCAAATAATAAAGACACTGATATAACTTTGACATTTTTGAATATCTAAATGTGCTCCATACATATGTGAAACCTTGTTTAAAACAGCATTATCTCTGTACGATACAAAAATATGGGGGAAAGAGAGAGAAATGATGTGCATTTTAAAGCTTTTGAATCATTTAAAAAGTTTTGTTTTCATACTAAAAGAATTGTGCAATTTCTAATGAACTCCTCCAAATCAAAACAGACCCGAATGCATTAAAATTGATTTTAAAAAGCTTCCATAATGGCCATTATTGAGGCAGATTTCGGTAAAACACATTGAATGCACATGCATGGATCTGCAAATTGTAAAGTCTAATTTTAGCACAGAGTTACAGTGCATAAAGCAAAGATTCATAGACGTCTTTCAAATTTTGACTAATGTAGTTTATTTGCAAACTAAGGCTTCATAGTGGAGTCAAAAAATGCGATAAGCGCCAACTTTTTCTGGACGTGTAATATATTTCAGATTCGCCAAAGACAGCGCCCTCTACTGGATTTACCATCTGAAATGTGTAATAAAACGTACCCGAAGCAACATATTTTTTGTTTCACAAAAATGTAGACAGCAGCGCCCTCTAGTGCATTTGCTATCAGAAATGTGCAATAAAATGTACCTAGAGCAACGTATTTTTTTCAACACGATCTCACAACAATCTAGTATGTTCATCAACAAAACTCAGTCCCAAAAGTGTGTTAGATATGGAAAAAAAGCAAATAATAAAGACACTGATATAACTTTCACATTTTTGAATATCTAAATGTGCTCCATACATATGTGAAACCTTGTTTAAAACAGCATTATCTCTGTACAATACAAAAATATGGGGGAAAGAGAGAGAAATTCTGTGCATTTTAAAGCTTTTGAATCATTTAAAAAGTTTTATTTTCATACTAAAAGAATTGTGAAATTTCTAATGAACTCCTTCAAATCAAAACAGACCCGAATGCATTAAAATTGATTTTAAAAAGCTTCCATAATGGCCATTATTGACGCAAATTTAGGTAAAACCTATTGAATGCACATGCATGGATCTGCAAATTGTAGAGTCTAATTTTAGCACAGAGTTACAGTGCATAAAGCAAAGATTCATAGACGTCTTTCAAATTTTGACTAATGTAGTTTATTTGCAAACTAAGGCTTTATAGTGGAGTCAAAAAATGCGATAAGCGCCAACTTTTTCTGGACGTGTAATATATTTCAGATTCGCCAAAGACAGCGCCCTCTACTGGATTTACCATCTGAAATGTGTAATAAAACGTACCCTAAGCAACATATTTTCAGTGTTTCACAAAAATTTAGACAGCAGCGCCCTCTAGTGCATTTGCCATCAGAAATGTGCAATAAAATGTACCTAGAGTAACGTATTTTTTTCAACACGATCTCACAACAATCTAGTATGTTTATCAACAAAACTCAGTCCCAAAAGTGTGTTAGATATGGAAAAAAGCTAATAATAAAGACACTGATATAACTTTGACATTTTTGAATATCTAAATGTGCTCCATACATATGTGAAACCTTGTTTAAAACAGCATTATCTCTGTGCAATACAAAAATATGGGGGAAAGAGAGAGAAATTCTGTGCATTTTAAAGCTTTTGAATCATTTAAAAAGTTTTATTTTCATACTAAAAGAATTGTGCAATTTCTAATGAACTCCTCCAAATCAAAACAGACCCGAATGCATTAAAATTGATTTTAAAAAGCTTCCATAATGGCCATTATTGAGGCAGATTTCGGTAAAACACATTGAATGCACATGCATGGATCTGCAAATTGTAGAGTCTAATTTTAGCACAGAGTTACAGTGCATAAAGCAAAGATTCATAGACGTCTTTCAAATTTTGACTAATGTAGTTTATTTGCAAACTAAGGCTTCATAGTGGAGTCAAAAAATACGATAAGCGCCAACTTTTTCTGGACGTGTAATATATTTCAGATTCACCAAAGACAGCGCCCTCTACTGGATTTACCATCTGAAATGTGTAATAAAACGTACCCGAAGCAACATATTTTTTGTTTCACAAAAATGTAGACAGCAGCGCCCTCTAGTGCATTTGCCATCAGAAATGTGCAATAAAATGTACCTAGAGCAACGTATTTTTTTCAACACGATCTCACAACAATCTAGTATGTTCATCAACAAAACTCAGTCCCAAAAGTGTGTTAGATATGGAAAAAAAGCAAATAATAAAGACACTGATATAACTTTCACATTTTTGAATATCTAAATGTGCTCCATACATATGTGAAACCTTGTTTAAAACAGCATTATCTCTGTACAATACAAAAATATGGGGGAAAGAGAGAGAAATTCTGTGCATTTTAAAGCTTTTGAATCATTTAAAAAGTTTTATTTTCATACTAAAAGAATTGTGAAATTTCTAATGAACTCCTTCAAATCAAAACAGACCCGAATGCATTAAAATTGATTTTAAAAAGCTTCCATAATGGCCATTATTGACGCAAATTTAGGTAAAACACATTGAATGCACATGCATGGATCTGCAAATTGTAGAGTCTAATTTTAGCACAGAGTTACAGTGCATAAAGCAAAGATTCATAGACGTCTTTCAAATTTTGACTAATGTAGTTTATTTGCAAACTAAGGCTTCATAGTGGAGTCAAAAAATACGATAAGCGCCAACTTTTTCTGGACGTGTAATATATTTCAGATTCACCAAAGACAGCGCCCTCTACTGGATTTACCATCTGAAATGTGTAATAAAACGTACCCTAAGCAACATATTTTCAGTGTTTCACAAAAATTTAGACAGCAGCGCCCTCTAGTGCATTTGCCATCAGAAATGTGCAATAAAATGTACCTAGAGTAACGTATTTTTTTCAACACGATCTCACAACAATCTAGTATGTTTATCAACAAAACTCAGTCCCAAAAGTGTGTTAGATATGGAAAAAAAGCAAATAATAAAGACACTGATATAACTTTGACATTTTTGAATATCTAAATGTGCTCCATACATATGTGAAACATTGTTTAAAACAGCATTATCTCTGTACGATACAAAAATATGGGGGAAAGAGAGAGAAATGATGTGCATTTTAAAGCTTTTAAATCATTTAAAAAGTTTTGTTTTCATACTAAAAGAATTGTGCAATTTCTAATGAACTCCTCCAAATCAAAACAGACCCAAATGCATTAAAATTGATTTTAAAAAGCTTCCATAATGGCCATTATTGAGGCAAATTTAGGTAAAACACATTGAATGCACATGCATGGATCTGCACATTGTAGAGTCTAATTTTAGCACAGAGTTACAATGTATAAAGCAAAGATTCATATACGCCTAAATATAGAATAATAAAAAAAGTTGTTCATAGTTCAGAGGAAACCACGTGAGATTATACAGCAGCAGCAGAAGTAATATGTTACGATATCCTCATAAAAACAGAAAAAGAAAAGTAAATCCCTGAGAAACACACTTTTGATGTCTGTTTCATGTGTTGCCAAGTCTGCTCACTTTATCAAACTTTACAGCTTAGATGTAGACTTTGGGTTGGCAAAGATGTAGCATAAGAGACAGCAATAAATCTGCATTAAAAAAAAAAAGATATGCAGTTTTAATAAAACATGTTGATAAAAAAAATATTCGGGATTACACAGAAGGAGAGTTAAACATGGGAGAGCTTACATAAAATATTTAAATAATATGTGACACACTAATAAAGTTTCACACTTTAAGTCAAAGGTTAACTTTGGAGTAAATAAAAAAATTATTTTCATGACCTATAATTACAACAAAGCCCAGTCATTTTAAATTGTAAAAATATTTCAGATTTTTTAAAATCAAATAAATAGTGGTGAACATGATCCTACTCCTGTCAACAGCAGCGTACACTGTATATAAACAATGATAAAAAGGCAGAAAGATAGATCTACTTTGTCCTCGCCAGACCAAACACTTGAGGCCGTTGAAGTCAACAATCAAACACAGACGTGGAAGAAGGATTTTCTGTCTTAAATGAGAGATTAGAAGCACTAAACAAAACAACATGAAGCTCCAGACCAGATGCAGACTCTAAACAAAAGAGTCACGATGGGGTCGGTGGAGACTGAGAGAGGTCAAAGGTCAGGGCAAAAGGAAAGGTTGAAGAGTCCAGGATATGGAGGAACAGAATACAATGCATTCATACAGTCAAACTAAAAAGTATTCAGACACCAGGTGTTATTATCGATATATTTTATACTATTGCAAGTCCAGAGTACTGTACAGTTTAGTTAACATGTCAAGTGGATGAAAAAATAAAAGCAAATTAATTAAACTCTGAAATATTATATAGAAAAAGAGCAGTCCAGTGGACCCAAAAGCAATAGGAAAAGTCTGAAAAATACTGAAGTTCAGCTTTGATGAATCTGGATTACAGTAGATACAGTATTGATAGTTGTGTAAATATTGCGATACTAACCGTAATCTGAATTATTTCTGGTTGACTGTAATGCTTAATATATTGTACCTTTCTATCAAAATTATCTCATATTATTAAGATGCATGTTTGCATGTTCTCCCCGTGTTGGTGTGAGTTTCCTCCGGGTGCTCCTGTTTCCCCCACAAGTCCAAAGACATGCGCTATAGGGGAATTGGGTAGGCTAAATTGTCCGTAGTGTATGTGAGTGAATGGGAATGTATGGGTGTTTCCTACACTCTCAGAAATAAAGGTACGTGAGCTGTCACTGGGGTGGTACCTTTTCAAAAGCTATAAATTTGTACGTAAAAGGTCTATATTAATACCTCTAGGGTACATATTAGTACCTAAAAAGTACAAAAGTGTTCCTCTTAAATTTTGTAGGTACTCATATATACTTTTGTGGTACCAATATGGACTCTTCAAGTACAAATGTGTACCCTTTGAAAAGGTACCACCCCAGTGACAGCTCGCATACCTTTATTTCTGAGAGTGTAGTGATGGGTTGCAGATGGAAGGGCATCCGCTGCGTAAAACATATGCTGGATAATTTGGCGGTTCATTCCGCTGTAGCGACCCCTGATTAACCCATTTAAGCCCACCGGCAACTATATTGTAGTGGCCAACTATAGTTGCCATTTTCCTTTTATAAGTAAATTTCTACATGTTATCCATGTTTAATTTATCAATGAAATGCAACCAAATAAACGATTTCAAGAAAGAAAAAAAGGAATTGATTTACTTTCTGACAATTTCAACTTCCTACCCCTAATTCCAGGATGCAAAATGGATGCAAACCCTACCAAATAAAGGCAATTTTCAAGTTTCTAAAAAATTATTTTTTGTTCACAAATGTATATCAACATAATCACGAAGGTCTCTATGTTCATCCAAACAAAACAAATCTTTCAAGAGATCTATAGTTTTTTTGTGGGCAAATACTATGCAAGTACATAAATCAGGGGGAATTAGGGAATAATGTGTTAAGTTAATAAATCAAGGTTATTCGTCTTATTTAATGATTTTTGTTTTCATAATACCCCATCTAAACATAACCATTCAACTTTACGTTAAAGTAGCCTTTTTTGATACACAATTTGATATACAGCAAAATTCTCAGAGTAAAATAACATTGAAGCAGAGTTAAAGTGCTGAGTGAACAGCGAATGATGAACTCCTGCTGTTAAAAAGCAGAAGAAAAACACAAAACTACAACCAAATTCAGTCCCTGCTTTAGGCCCTGCTGTCCACACACATGGGTTTTTGTCTAAATTGCAGCTTTTTTCTACACAAAAACACAGTATCAGGTCACTGGAAACCAAATTTTCGATCTCTTGTCAGGGTGAAGATTTTCAGAAGCACCAAGGTCTGTGTTTTTTAGAAAATTGAGAATAAATGTTTTTGTTTACAAAAATACTAGATGCGTGTGGACGTGACCTTAGGAAGTGAAAACTCAATAAATCTCTCAAAATCTCAGCTCATCAGGATCATTAAACAACTCCACAAACAGAATCAGCAGCTTTACTTATTACTAAGCTGTTTGACTATTTCTGTCAGTTTCAGATTTTTAGATTTGCCATCTAAAATTGCAATAAAAAGTACCCAGAGCAGCATGTATTATGTTTTGCAAAATTGAAGACAGAGCCCTCTAGTGGATTTCCATCTAAAATGTGCAATAAAATGCACCCGGAGGAATGTTTTTTTGTTTCACAAAAATTAAGACAGTGCCCTCTAGTGAATTTGCTATCTGAAATGTGCAATAAAAGGTACCCATAGCAGCATATATATTTTTCAACACAATCTCACGGCAATTCGTAATGTTTTGATTTAGTGGCTAACTTGTACAATTTGTTCAATTTAGTAGATTTACTTAACCCCCTAATGACGGTTCGGTTTAGGGGCGGGGTTGGGTGCCATGCCTCCTTTTTAAAAATGTATATTTTTGTACAACTGAACTCATAGGAATTCATACGAATTAGCCATTAAACTGAAAAATGTCAAATCGTTACGTTTCTTCGTGAGATCAGGCTTATTTTTTATGCTTTGCAAAATTGCAGACAGCGCCCTCTAGTGGATTTGCCATCTGAAATGTGCAATGAAACACACCCGGAGCAGCATATTTTGTTTAACGAAAATGTAGACAGCGCCCTCTAGTGGATTTCCTGTCTAAAATGTATCTAGAGCAACATATTTTTAATGTTTCACAAAATTAAGATGTCGCCCTCTAGTGAATTTGCCATCTAAAATGTGCAATAAAACGCACCCGAAGCAAAATATTTTGTTTTGCAAAAATGTAGACAGTGCCCTCTAGTGGATTTGCCATCTAAAATGTGCAATAAAACGTATCCAGAGCAACGTATATTTTTATGTTTTACAAAAAGGTTGAGAGCGCCCTCTAGTGGATAAAATGTGCGATAAAATGTACCCAGACCAACGTATATTTTTATGTTTTGCAAAAATGTAGACAGCGCCCTCTAGTGGATTTGCCATCTAAAATGTGCAATAAAATGTATCCAAAGCAATGTTTTTTTTTTGTTTTACAAAAAGGTAGAGAGCCCCCTCTAGTTGATAAAATGTACCCAGACCAACGTATATTTTTATGGTTTGCAAAAATGTAGACAGCGCCCTCTAGTGGATTTGCCATCTGAAATGTGCAATGAAGCACACCCGGAGCAGCATATTTTGTTTAACGAAAATGTGGACAGCGCCCTCTAGTGGATTGGCTGTCTAAAATGTATCTAGAGCAACATATTTTTAATGTTTCACAAAATTAAGATGTCGCCCTCTAGTGAATTTGCCATCTAAAATGTGCAATAAAACGCACCCGAAGCAAAATATTTTGTTTCGCAAAAATGTAGACAGTGCCCTCTAGTGGATTTGCCATCTAAAATGTGCAATAAAATGTATCCAGAGCAACGTATATTTTTATGTTTTACAAAAAGGTTGAGAGCGCCCTCTAGTGGATAAAATGTGCGATAAAATGTACCCAGAACAACGTATATTTTTATGTTTTGCAAAAATGTAGACAGCGCCCTCTAGTGGATTTGCCATCTAAAACGTGCAATAAAATGTATCCAAAGCAATGTATATTTTTGTTTTACAAAAAGGTAGAGAGCCCCCTCTAGTTGATAAAATGTACCCAGACCAACGTATACGTTTATGTTTTGCAAAAATGTAGACAGCGCCCTCTAGTGGATTTGCAATTTAAAATGTGCAATAAAATCTATCCAAAGCAACGTATTTTTTTATGTTATGCAAAAAGGTAGAGAGCCCCCTCTAGTTGATAAAATGTACCCAGACCAACGTATATTTTTATGTTTTGCAAAAATGTAGACAGCGCCCTCTAGTGGATTTGCAATTTAAAATGTGCAATAAAATCTATCCAAAGCAACGTATTTTTTTATGTAATGCAAAAAGGTAGAGAGCCCCCTTTAGTGGATTTGCCATCTAAAATGTGCGATAAAATGTATCCAGAGCAACGTATTTTTTGTTTCCCAAAATAAAGACGTCGCCTTCTAGTAGATTTGCCATCTAAATTGTGCACTCGGAGCAAAATATTTTGTGTTTCACAAAAATGTAGACAGCGCCCTCTAGTGGATTTGCCATCTGAAATGTGCAGTAAAACGCACCCGGAACAGCATATTTAATGTTTTACGAAAATATACGCTGTGGCACATATTTCCAATGAACTTAGGTTGCAGAAACCACACAGAGAAAAACAAACAGAAAACGTAATAAAACTGTCTCTGTTAAAATTAAATGCAAAATCTAAATAAATGTGCTTGATGAAAGTGCCAAAAGGCAAAAATGCTCAATGATCCATTATTCTTTATGCAAAATGCTTTAAAACTTTAAAATGAAATAAAATAAAAAATTAAAGCCTCTTTCTGTTCCTTTAAGGAGATCTTTGATGGTAGCAGGCAAAAATAAATGATTTTTTCAAGCAAACAGCCACATTTACAGACACAAAGTTACTGATGTCATGCAGAGCAGCGTCTGCATGTGATGCTCTGGTAAGACAGTCTGTTTCACTGATTAAAAGGCTGTTTAGCACACATAAATGAAGCCCACCGGACACCATCAATCGGTGTGTAATTATACGCGCTTGATCCTCTAATGGTCACCGTATGCTTCAAACACACCAAAAACCCAAATGGTCTCAGCGTTCAGACAGGAAGCTGAGTTTACAGTGACTTCCTGCCCTGAAGGAGTGCCATTAATCTTGACCTGAACCCAGTGTGTGCATGCAGGCATGTTCCCTGAAATAATACACAAAAGTTCATTTAGTAAAATAATTAACTTGCTGTATTGAGAGATTATCAGGCAAATTCATCAGAACATTCTGAGACTGGTTAATGAAAGATCTACCAGAGCAAAATATACCTTGTTATTTAATCGTAGACTTTTAGGGAGTATTAGGTACTTACTAGTACCAGATGGACCCCATTTTGCCTTCAGAACTACCTTAATCCTTCATGGTATAGATTCAACAAGGTACTGGAAATATTCCTCAGAGATTTTGCTCCATATTGACATGATAGCATCACGCAGTTGCTGCAGATCTGTCGGCTGCACATCCATGATGTGAATCTCCCGTTCCACCACATCCCAAAGGTGCTCTATTGGATTGAGATCTGCTGACTGTGGAGGCCATTTGAGTACAGTGAACTCATTGGCATGTTCAAGAAACCAGTCTGAGATGATTCACGCTTTATGACATGGTGCGTTATCCTGCTGGAAGTAGCCATCAGAAGATGGATACACTGTGGTCATAAAGGGATGGACATGGTCTGCAACAATACTAAGGTAGGCTGTGGCGTTGACAAGATGCTCAATTGGTACTAATGAGCCCAAAGAATATCCCCCACACCATTACACCACCACCACCAGCCTGAACCGTTAATACAAGACAGGATGGATCCATGCTTTCATGTTGATGCCAAATTCTAAACCCGACCATCTGAATGTTGCAGCAGAAATAGACACTCATCAGACCAGGCAACGTTTCTCCAATCTTCAACTGTCCAGTTTTGGTGAGCCTGTGTGAATTGTAGCCTCAGTTTCCTGTTCTTAGCTGACAGGAGTGGCACCCGGTGTGGTCTTCTGCTGCTGTAGCCCATCCGCCTCAAGGTTGGACGTGTTGTGTGTTCAGAGATGCTCTTCTGCAGACCTCGGTTGCAACGAGTGGTTATTTGAGTTATTGTTGCCTTTCTATCAGCTCAAACCAGTCTGGCCATTCTCCTCTGACATCAACAAGGCATTTGCGCCCACAGAACTGCCGCTCACTGGATATTAACTTTTTTCTGACCATTCTCTGTAAACCCTAGAGATGGTTGTGTGTGAAAATCCCAGTAGATCAGCAGTTTCTAAAATACTCAGACCAGCCCGTCTGGCACCAACAACCATGCCACATTCAAAGTCACTTAAATCACCTTTCTTCTCCATTCTGATGCTCGGTTTGAACTGCAGCACATCGTCTTGACCATGTCTACATGCCTTAATGCATTGACTTGCTGCCATGTGATTGGCTGAATGGAAATTTGCGTTAACGAGTTACGAATTGCGTTACGTTGAACAAGTGTGCCTAATAAAATGGCCGGTGAGTGATACTTGTATAATTATATAAAATCTTATACTGCTTTAGCAAACTCATCACTTAATTATTCCTAAATTGATCACTAATCTTATCAAAAACTCCCTGTTTAGACGTGACAATTGGCCCTTAACCAGCTGATAATGAACACAGACCCTGAGACCCTCTTATTAAGCATCTAAAACCCCCTGTCTTCCCTACGTGATCATGACGGAGTCCAAGAGATCAACACTACTGGATAATAAGAGTCTGACTGCTGTCTGGCAACGCAAATTACGCCAGGATTTCGTCACCTGCTGAGGACGACGGACGTTAAAAAGATTATTCAGACCCTCGACCTTCACACACGGTGGCCTGAAGGAAGTCTGCTTTCCAGGCTCCCTCGGGTTTAGGCCAGGGGTCAGCGGTATCAGGAGCGGGTCAAACGGTGTTGGGTTTCTCCTTACAGATGCACTGCAGAGAACGCTGTAAAAATGCCATATGCATAATACTGTACACTGCACTGGTGTTACTTTAAAAGAGACCAATTATGCTAAAAACGACTTTTATAAGAGGTTTAGACACAGTTGTGTGGAATAGTGTGTGGATATATCCAGCCTCTAATAGTAAAAGTGTATTAATTCTATTGGTTATCATCACACTTGATAGAAACAGTCTGCAGAGACACTTTCGCCCCATTCACACGAGGCTTCAGCTTCAACGCTTGACAGAGGGCGTGTATGAAGTTGGGGCTGACGCGATCGTCATAGCAGCGTCAGCCAATGAAATTAGTCAGCAATAGACCACCGTTGGAGCTGGTGTATTTGCATACAGCGATCTGATTGGCTGACGCTTCCGTCGGTGCTTAAAAAGTTGAGCATTTCCCAACTTCTGCAGCGAGCAACGCCTCTGAAGCGGTGCCGACGGATCCATAATGCAGGTCGGCAACGCCTGACGTCACCCATTCAAAGTGAATGGGAAGCGTTGAAGCTGACGCCCCGTGTGAATGGGGCGTTTGACTGACATTCTCACTTTATACGTGACATCAGAAGGGGAAAGCCCCGCCCACTAGTGACCATCTCTCCCTCATTAGCATTAACAGCCTTGAGTTAGAAGTAGCTGTCCACCATTAGAGTGTTTGAGCTGCTGTAGATAATGTCAGCGACTAAGAGGATTATAAATGTGAAGTTTTAGATGAAGCTGACTCACAGGCATTTTTAGCTCCGCCCTCTTTTGAAAAGAGCCCAATCTCCTTTGAATTTAAAGCGAAAGTCACTAAAATTGCACAATTTGGATCAAAACCTAAAAGGGTCAGTTTCAGAGAGTTATTACAAATTATTTGTGTGGTATTTTGAGCTGAAACTACACATGCACACTCAAGGGACATCTGAGACTTATTTTATGTCTTGTAAAAGAGGCATAATAGATCCCCTTTAATCCTAGTTCACATTTCATAAATGTCAGATTCCTGTTGTTTTCACACTACATGACTATCTTAAAATAATTGAGTTTGTTACCAGTTAGTATTGACAAAAAGAAAGTCAATTTCCCGTTAACATTTGAGTGCTGTTGAGTGCGTTCTTAAACAGTGCTGATTGGCCATAGTGTTCACATGCTCAACAGAAATGACTGTGATTGGCTGTCAAGGTTATCCGTTCACCATTCTTCACTGCAAACACAGATACACGGACACTGGAGCATTTTAAAGTTGCATTTCTCAGTGAGCTTTTGTAATAATTTGTGTTTTGAAACCATCTCAAGAGTTTATATTTCATTGTAGACCTTAGTATTTTTTCTCTCTTTTTTTGTTAAGAGTTAGGATTAACTTTTACATCTACTACTTTAATTGTGTTGGGGGGTTTTCAGCCTGATCTCATGAGGAAACGTAAGTATTTTACGTTTTGTCAGTTTAGAGTCGAGTCGTACGAAAATGTACGATTTTAAAAAGGAGGCGTGGCACCCAACCCCGCCCCTAAACCCAACCGTCATTGGGTGCTGAGCAAATCATACTAATTAGTTCGAATCAGACCGTACGAATTCATACGAATTAGCCACTAAATCAAAAAGTTACGAATTGCCGTGAGTTTGCATTGGGTTTTTTGTTTTATTTTAATATATTTGTGTAGTTAGCATTAAAATTATTTCAGATTTAGCTATTTTTGTTCATCAAAGTAAACTAAAGAAAAAGGAAAAAGTTTTGGGGGATTTTATATTTGTTAGCTTTCCCCCACATTTTATTTTTATCCAAAGTTTTAGTGATTCATTCATTTATTCATTCATTAATTTTCCTTCGCCTTAAGTAATCGAGGGTCGCCACAGTGGAATGAACTGCCAACTTATCCGGCATATGTTTTACACAGTGGATGCCCTTCCAGCCGCAACCTAGTACTGGGAAACACCCATACACACTCATTCACACACACATACTCATACACTACGGCCAACTGAGTTTATTCAGTTCCCCTATAGTGCATGTGTTTGGACTGTGGGGGAAACCGAAGCACCCAGAGGAAACCCACGCCAACACGAGGAGAACATGCAAACTCCACACAGAAATGCCAACTGACCCAGCCGGGACTCGAACTAGCGACCTTCTTGCTGTGAGATGATAAACTGCAAAAAAACTAGACAGCCAATCAGTATCTTGAGCATTTAAAGCAACAGGCGGCAAAATTAATGTATGCTTGTAATAAACGAAACTTTATTGTGTGCTAAAGTGTGTACACAACATTTTGCTTTGTCTGAACAAGCCTTAAATGGAATTACAAACTAATTATTTTATTATTTGTAATTAACCATCTTCATATTCTGTCTACTTCCCAACTTTGCCGTGTCTCTCACTTCTTCTGTTTTCCTGATGATCCCCCACAGATAATCACAAAAACATTATGGAGCCAATGTTCACCAAACACTGAGCACTAATCTAATCTAAATGTTCTCTTCATTACTACAAGCTCACCGCACAACATGCTCAGACGTATAGATGCTCACGTTTTCTGGACGAGAAGCCGTTGCTGATAGCTTATCATGGTTATCCATTGATCTGTAGTTATCCATTCACCATATCACCCTGCAGCCCAAGACCAGTTACACACTGAAGCTAAGCAGGGCTGAGCCTGGCCAGTACCTGGATGGGAGACCACATGGGAAAACTAGGTTGCTGTTGGAAGTGGTGTTAGAGAGGCCAACCTGTGGTCTGTGTGAGTCCTAATGCCCCGGTAAAAATGAAGGGGACACTACACTGTCAGTGGGCGCCGTCTTTCGGATGAGACGTTAAACTGAGGTCCTGACTTTCTGTGATCATTAAAAATCCCTTTACTTCTCGTAAAGAGTAGGGGTGTAACCCCGGTGTCCTGGCCAAAGTCCCTCAATCGGCCCTTACGATCATGGCCTCCTAATCACCCCCATCCACCGAATTGGCTCTATCACTGTCTCTTCACTCCACCAATAGCTGGTGTGTGGTGAGCGCACTGGCGCCGTTATCCTGTGGCTGCCGTCGCATCATCCAAGTGGATGCTGCCCACTGGTGGTTGTGTGAAGAGACCCCCCTCATGATTGTGAATCGCTTTGGGTGTATGGCCATACACAATAAATGCGCTATATAAATACACATTACATTACATACAGACTTGTTGAAAATCCAAAGTTACTCTGCTATTTAAATGATTGCATGTTGCTGATTTTAATTTCATTGAATACACTATTGAATTTGTTCCACTTAAAGACTTGGTGTAGATTTATGTAACAGCTATTTCATCTTAAAAAGGCAACTTTATGTGTGTTTTGGCCACTTAGTTACACAACAATGCACTTTTGGGAGTTTAAAATGTATGTTGAAACAATACTATCATCATCTTCATGTTAAGTACGTGTGTGTGTGTGTATGTGTTTCCACATCGCCAACTGTTGGGCTATGGAAGCATTTGAGGTGCAAAACTCATTTTGAAATGTAATATGCAATAGGGCAAATCATTATGTTAATTGGCAATGCATTTCCGTATTTCAATTTGCGTTTTTCAAGACGTGTGCAATGGTTGGTGCAAAATGAAAATTAAATTATATCATATACTCATACACGGCGCGCGCACAACAGTTGGAAGTATCACACAACAGACGCACACATGCGCATGTATTTAAAATAAAACTATTCAGATGGTGCTCTGTGGCGTGGCAGAAATATGAACAGTGACCTGAGTCGTGGCTGGGCAGCGTGGACAGCCGACAACTTGCGGCGCCGGTGTGTGTACTCTGATAGTAATCTATGTTTAGAATTCTGAAATGCATGGCGCTGCGGGGTGCTTCTGCGAGCGGCGCCTCTAGTGTGCGACCCCCTATATGCTTTCATATTGGGCTGGCAAGTGCAATGTCTGTTTTTTCATGAATGTTTCAAAATGCAAAGGCACATTTTTATTAAATCAAAATGTCAAGAATCTTGGTGTGATTCTGGAGTCAGATATGAGAACATTGGGTCAACAATCTCGGTCCTGGAGGGCCGGTGTCCCTGCAGGGTTTAGCTCCAACTTGCCTCAACACACATGCCTGGGTGTTTCAAGTATACCTAGTAAGACCTTGATTATCTTGTTCAGGTGTGTTTGATTGGGGTTGGAGCTAAAATCTGCAGGACACCGGCCCTCCAGGAACAAGTTTGATGACCCCTGAATTAGACGCTTTGTTTCCAGTGAGGACTTAGGGCGCACTCATATTAGTTGCCTTGAACCATGCCGAAGCACAATTGTATCCCCTCCCGTCTCCCCCGACAGCCTGAACTCACATTGCATCCGAGCCTGAGCACGCTTACGTCATCGATGATGCGCTGTTCAGTTTAACAGAAGAGAAGCGCTTTCACTCTTGATTGATTTAGTTTAGGCCTGGGCGATATATAGAGTTCTGGGGAGATGTCGATATGATTCCCCAACGCGACGCAGGATTATCCAAGATCTTTCATATCGATATGGTTTGAGGCCACACGTGCGCATTCGCGCGAAACAGACCACTCCAAGGTAGCATGCGAGCTCCACTTGCACAAATGTGCGCATGCGCAAATTAATGATTCACTCCCTGAGTCATGCAAAAAATTTGTTCATATTGAATGAATAGTTCAAGAACGACCCATCACTACACACGACATGGAGGAACATGCAGTGCCGGTGTCATGAGAAATCGGGTCCCCCCTGACAATTGGGTCTGCCTAGGACCCTGGGTGATCCTATTGGTTCAGTGGAGTTTTATTAGGTATAGTTTGTAGCGCCTGATTAATATATATATTTATATATATTAGAGGTGTGAACCTACACTGGTCTCACGGTTCGGTTACGATTATCATGCCATCGATTCGGTTCAATTCGATATCTCGGTGCATCACGGTGCATTGACGATTCTTTCCATACACAGTTTTATATTTTCTTCACAACACAACAATTCTTGTATTAAAATGTATAATATATTTATATTTATATACTGTTTGTAAAACAATTTTGTCCTTTAATACAAACAGTCAGATATATAAACTTTACCTTTAAACAACACGAGCATTTATAGACCATTTCGAGGGATGTAAACAAAAACAATGGCCCTAACGTATCCTGTTTTACATTTTTAATTTCCATTGCTTCTGAGAATCCAAAAAGGTCCACATATTGATAAATAGTGTTATGACGGCTGATTTAAAGTCAAGTTATGATTGAATTGCCTCTTGTTACAGTTAGGGAATAGTTTACGTCAAGCAGGAAATGTTCATGGGACAATGACATGACCACATTGAAATGGTCTATAGCAAATAAACAAATATAAATATCCCGCTCCCTTTCTGAGCCTTGTCTACCAAGTTCTTTCTTACACCCCTTTGATTGGTCACGCGCTCAACAGAAAGGGCTGCGATTGGCTCTTACACGCTGGCGCTCTTCACAGATGCACTCATGGGCCACAGTGAGAGAGAGAGAGAGAGAGAGAGAGAGAGAGAGAGAGAGAGAGAAATGGAGATTACTTTCATTCTCTTAATCGCCGTGAAATAGGGGCATTTGCTGTAAGTTTCAGTGAAACAGTGTTCAGCAAACACACACGCAGTGAAATTGTGCACATTGTGTGTTTTTCGTAGTTAGAGCGTTGTACTCGCGCTCGCCGCTCGCCTCCCTCGCCATAGTATGCTATGGCGACATAGCGCATGTGAGATAAATGACGTCAGTGTAATAACCGGTTATCATTATTACTGAACCGATACCGAATTGTCCGCGTCTGCATCGCGATGCACCGAAGAAACGATTAATTTTGACACCCCTAATATATATATATATATATAAATAAATGCAGCGAAAAGTCATTTAAATGTTTGTAATTAAAAAAAAGGGGCATTATAATGACATAAAACTATTTTAAATGTTTGTTTTAAGTTATGTATTTCGTATGCTGATGTACAACTAAAGGCATGCGTTGTGGCACATGGTACCAGTTCATATGTAAATATATAATGTTACATATAAATACATAAAAACATTAAAAAGGCATAATGAAATGTTTTGAGACATTTCAATTATTTTAACTATGCTTGTCTTTAACTTGTACTTAGCGATAATAATGTTACTAATATAATAAATCTTGTTAAAATCTCAAGACTGAGAATAGACAGCAGTTTTGATCAGGCATTCAATGCATACGATCCATTGGGGTCCTATTGCAGGGGGGACCCGATTTCTCAGGTAAAGTCTAGATCGTATACGCGGCCGGCCGGAAGTGCGATATGCACATTAATAAAGCGGCATTTTTTCATGACACTGTATAACAATAATGAATATTTTTACAGAACTGTGACGGTTGGGTTTAGGGTTGGGGTGGGGGTAGGGGTTAAATAATACAATTTAATGGGTAATTTAATAGATAAGATAAATAAAACTCGGTACAACTACTGTTTTTATGCTTCTGTGACGGTTGGGTTTAGGGTTGGGGTGGGAGTAGACTATAATAAAATACAATAAATCAGAAATTTCATAAATAACATAAATAATTCTCGTTAACTTCCGGCCGCAAACGTATCCGATCTAGCAACAACCGATTTCTCACCACACCGGTGTTGAATCGAAATCTGACTCGACCTCGCGTGCACGCGCATCACACAGCGCCTGCAGCCGTCACAGAGGTTTATCAGAAACCTTTTATCGATCATTTCTTCCGCAATTGCCAGCAAGAACGAACATAGAAGCCTCGTCAAATTGACAAGCAGCACCTGAATGTGTTCAAAAGAATTAAAAACGCCAAAATGGGATGAATTTATACCACATTTTAAAAGTAAAACCACCTCATATTCACTGATTAGAAGTTCAGTATTTATTACACGACGGTCTCTTCTTTACATTTACTTTATAACACATGTAGCTCTGCGCTCTGGTCCGTTATTGCATATTGACTTCAATTTCGATTATATTATAATCATTGTATTTATTTATTCTGTTTAATTCATTTATTTATTTTAGCCCCTTAACTGGAAGACGTGATTTGATTTGTGTGTGCCTAGTGTACAAACGGTTGGTGGATTAAACAATTATTAAAACTTAAAAAAATAAATAAATAAATAAAAAAGTAAAATAAAAAAATATATACATTTGTCTACCAAACATTTTTTTTTCTATTTTAATATCTCACTGTTAGCTATAACAACATAAGAATGATAATGATGATAATAACAGGGAGGGAAACCCCTGTGTTTGAATTATATTTTGCTCAAAAACTGTTTAATAAAGTTTTAATAAAGGCTTTAACTCTCAAGTAACCATTTATGGGAAAATACCGGATATATATCATATACCATCATTCCTCCTAAAAATACAGAGATGTGATTTTTTGCCCATATCACCCAGCCCTAATTTAGTTATATTGTTTTAGTGGTTTGGTATGCAGTGACACACACTCAAATATTTGGCTAAACAGATCAGACACTTTTGACGCTCATAAACAACCATAAAAGTCCTCGTGCTACAGGTATTGGGAGGTTTCCTGAAGAAGCAGCTGATGTGCAGTGAGGGGTTTGCGTCTTTAATAAACTACGACAGTTCGAGTTCATTGAACAGTACGAATGATTAATAACTGGCCTTCCCAAAAAGACAGTCAGACAGTTGCAGCTCATCCAGAACACTGCAGCCAGGATTCTGACCAGAACCAGAAAGTCAGAGCACATCACACCTGTCCTCAGGTCTTTACACTGGCTCCCAGTTACATTCAGAATAGATTTTAAAGTATTATTACTTGTCTATAAATCACTAAATAGCCTAGGACCTCAATACATTACAGATATGCTCACTGAATACAAACCTAACAGATCACTCAGATCTTTAGGATCATATTAACTAGAAACTCCAAGGCCCAGTTTCACAAACAGGGCTTAGCTTAAGCCAGGACTAGGCCTTAGTTAAATTATGCTATTTAAGCCACATTTATAAAAATGGCCTTAGAAAAATATATTACTGGTGTGCACCTGGAGAAAAATAATGACACTGATGTATTTTAAGACATCTCACTGCAAGTTATTTTGAGTTGAGACAGCTCAAACATGCAATTTAATCTTGACTAGCCTTAAACCTTGTTTGTGAAAGCAGGGGCAAGAGTTCAGTCAAAGCAGGGTGAATCGGCCTTCAGCTACTAACAGCGCCCCGTACTGCTGGAATCAGCTTCCAGAAATGATCAGATGTGCTCCAACATTAGGCACATTCAAATCAAGACTTAAACACATCTGTTTAGCTGTGCCTTTACTGAATGAGCACTGTGCTACATCCGACAGATCGCACTATTTTGTCTTTCTTTTCTTTTTCATTCCTTTAAAACCTGTTTAGCACATTTTAATCTGGTTTTATTTGTTTTTTTTTATTCTTCTTGTTTAATTTCTATTCTTTATTGTTTTTATTTTTTCTATTTTATTGCTTGTCTCTATTATTCCTGTTTATGTAAAGCACTTTGAATTACCATTGTGTCTGAAATGTGCTATATAAATAAACTTGCCTTGCCTTATATATTAATATTATCAACATTTTGAAAATGCATTTATTCCCAATATGCACATACAGACATATAGTGATGCCAAAACATTTTAAATATCTTAGTGTACTATAGGCATGGGACGATAACCGTTTTCAAGGTATACCGCGGTTTGGAAAAGTCAAGGTTTTAAAACCGGCAAAATTTTCTGTAATACCGTTCCTAAGGTATGTGTAAGATTTTTTTGTTTACATTTTTTTGTTTGTTTTTTTTAGGACAGCAGTATCTCCAGCAGAAAAAAAATATCCAAAGATGCTGATTTAAATTGTGAAAAAATTGTGTTTTTGAAACTAATGAAGACAGCAGAAATCAATTAATCTTTTTAATTATTTAGCCTGACATGTTTACTGTTCCAAAACTATTATAAATCTTTCAAAAAATAAAATATATTGTTTTCAAAAGGGGAAAAACGTATAGAAAGAATATATTTTAGAGCAGTGATATTGTGAAATATACCGTAATATTGTGAAACCGTGATATTTTTATCCAAGATGATCATACCGTCAGAATCTTATACCGGCCCATGCCTAGTGTACTAGCTTGGTCTCAGAAATGCACTTTTCTTAATCAGGTTTTTTTTTTTTAATAATGATATTTTGGTGAGTTTTAGATGATATTTGAAGTTTAATGTGATACAATACTATAGTAATTTACAGTAAATGCTATAATACACCCTTTTCACATTTCCGGGTTACTCAGCAGCAGTCGTCATAGTTGCATAACCTTAGAGCATAGTGAAGGGGAAAATACTTTTTTTTTTTACAATCCAATTTGCTGAAATAATAAAAGAAAAACTTCCCGATACTGTTATCAAGACTTTCAGAAAAAAGAAAAAAAAATAGTGTGAGACTGATAATGGCAGCCAGGAGAGAAAGAGAACAACATTACATTTACTGTCCTGCTCCCATAGACGCTGCATTAGAAACACATCGCATAATAATGTATTTCGAAGCAAAAAAGATATAATACATACATAAATATACATATACATGTTCATACGTTTAGATTAGATTAGATTAGATTCAACTTTATTGTCATTACACATGTACAAGTACAAGGAAACGAAATGCAGTTTAGGTCTAACCAGGAGTGCAATAGCAGCAAGTGCAGGATACAGGTATAAGATATAAAGTGCAGTTATAGAAAAACTATGGTGATATTTACAAATGGATGTACTATGAACATTATATACAGATTGTGTTAGCTATGAACAGAGATTTACAATAGATGGATATATGTACAGGTTGCTATTAATAATCAGAAGTGTGCAGATATATAAACATAATTACAAATGTATATGTACAGTGGGTGTGTACATCATTACAGATGTACATGGGTATGTACAGTTAGAATAAATGAATCAGTGCAATGAATATGTGCAATTTTTAAATGTGCAAATGTTAAATAGTGCAGTGATTATGAGGAGTCGGAGTTATGAGGATAGTGGGGGTGTATCAGGGGGGCAAAGAGTCAGTGGGGGGCAGAGTTCAAAAGGGAGACAGCTCTGGGAAAAAAGCTGTTCCTTAGTCTGCTGGTTTTTGTCCGGGGGAGCCTGAAGCGCCTGCCAGAAGGCAGGAGAGAAAACAGTCTGTGAGCAGGATGAGAGGAATCCTTAAGAATACTGCGTGTTCGGCGCAGACAGTGTTTCCTCTGGATGTCCTCTATGGTTGGCAGTGTGGTCCCTGTGATGCGTTGGGCAGTTTTCACCACCCGCTGCAGTGCCTTACGCTCCGCAACAGAGCAGCTTCCATACCAGACTGTGACACAGTTCGTCAGGATGCTTTCTATTGTGCAGCGGTAGAAGTTCACCAAGACGGCTGATGACAGCTGGTTCTTCTTAAGTTGCCTTAAGAAAAATAGGCGCTGGTGAGCCTTCTTGACCAGGCGGGAGGTGTTTGTGGTCCAGGAAAAGTCCTTTGAGATGTGGGTCCCCAGGAACTTGAAGGATGAGACGGGCTCGACGGCCATCCCATTGATGTGGATGGGATCATGTGAGCCGGTTCGTCCCTTCCTGAAGTCCACAATGAGCTCCTTGGTCTTGTCGGTGTTAAGGAGCAGATTATTGTCGGTGCACCAGGTGGCCAGATGCTGTATCTCCTCCCTGTAGGCAGTCTCATCATTGTCGCTGATTAGACTAATCACTGTGGTGTCATCTGCAAATTTGATGATGGTGTTAGAACTGTTCACAGGCCTACAGTCGATGGTAAAAAGGGAGTAGGGCTCAGCACACAGCCCTGTGGTACACCAGTGGTGAGTGTGATGGTGGTGGAGCAGATGTGGTCTGATCTCACATTCTGAGGTCTGTTAGTTAGAAAGTCCATAACCAGGTCTCTAAGTTTGATCATTAACTTAGAGGGTATGACAGTGTTAAATGCTGAGCTGAAGTCAACAAACAGCATTCGTGCACAAGTGTTTTTATTGTCCAGGTGTGTGAGTACAGAGTGCAGTGCTATGGAGACTGCATCTTCTGTACTCCTGTTGCCACGGTAGGCAAACTGATGTGGGTCCAGTGTGGATGGCAGAGAGTCTTTCAGATGTGCCAGGACCAGCCGCTCGAAGCACTTCATGATGATGGGTGTGAGTGCTACAGGGCGGTAGTCATTCAGGCATGCTGGGCTGGAGTGTTTCGGCACTGGCACAATAGAGGTGGTTTTAAAGCATGTTGGCACAGCTGCTAGGTTAAGGGACAGGTTGAAAATGTCTGTGAATACCCCAGCGAGCTGTTCTGCACATGCTTTGAGGACGCGCCCAGGAATACCGTCTGGTCCAGCAGCCTTACGCACATTGATCCGACTCAGTGCGGTGTGGACTTCTGAGGAGGTGAGTGTGATGGGTGAGTGGTCAGTTGAGGAAGTGATCCTGGTGTAGGGTTCTTTATTGTCTCTTTCAAAGCGGGTATAAAAGTCATTAAGCTCGTTCAGGAAGGAGACATTTGTGGCTGTGGGTGTGGACTGGCTGGGTTTGTAGTTGCTGATGGCCTGGATGCCCTGCCACATGCGCTGAGGATCAGAGTTGGAAAAGTGCTCCTCTAGCTTTAGCTTGTAACAGTGCTTGGCCTTTTTGATGCCCCTCTTCAAATTAGCCCTGGAAGTGCTGTAGGCCTGTGCATCCCCTGATCTGAAGGCAGTGTTGCGTGCCTTCAGCAGGAGGCGCACCTCCTTGTTCATCCATGGCTTTTGATTTGGGTATGTGGTGATCTGTTTCTGGGTTGTCACACTGTCAATGGTGGTGTTGATGTATTCCAGAACAGAGGAAGTGTAGCTGTCAATGTCTGTGCGAGAGCCACATGTGGCCTGAGAAGCAAACATACTCCAGTCAGTTTGTTGAAACCTGTCCTGGAGTGTGGAGTCTACCCCCGCTGGCCACACTTTGATGGTCCTCACTGATGGCTTCACACGGTTGATGAGGGGTGAGTATTTGGGGCTGAGGAACAAAGAAAGATGATATGATTGTCCCAGGTGGGGGAGGGGGGTCACAGCGTAGGCTTCAGCCATGTTTGTGTATACATGGTCCAACGTTTGTTTCCCCGTGTGTGACAGAAAATGTTTTGATGGAATTTGGGGAGCACTGTCTTTAAGTTTGAGTGATTAAAATCCCCCGCAACAATAAAAGCAGCCTCCGGGTGAGCAGTCTGTTGTTTGCTGATGGCTGCATGAAGTTCTTTCATTGCCAATTTAGCATCAGCATCGGGAGGAATATAGGCAGCAGTAATGATAGTTGAGGTGAACTCGCGTGGCAGATAAAAGGGTCTGCATTTGACCATCAGAAATTCCAGGTTAACAGAGCAATGTCTCCCAACGATGACAGAGTTTGTACACCAAGCTTTGTTAATATAAATGCATAATCCTCCGCCTCGGGTCTTACCGGAGTCATCCGCCGTTCTGTCTGCTCGGAATGTGTGATCCTCAGTTAAAGATACAGCGTTGTCTGGTATCCCGCTGTTTAGCCATGTTTCTGTGAAAATCATGACATTACAGTTCCATAATCTTTTGCTGTGGTTGATGCGCAGTCGAATCTCATCCATTTTGTTCACCAGGGACCGTACATTGGCGAGGAAGATGCTGGGTAAGGACAGCCGGTGTGGTGTTAGCTTTAGCTTAGCTCTTAGCCCGCCACGCTTCCCCCGTCTTTGTTTACGGTCGCGCCGCCGCCTTCGAGCACTTCCGCCCGGCTGGGCAGAGCGCTCTGCCTCGGGTGTTCTAGCGATGTCCGGAATGAGTCGTAGATTGCTGATAAAACTGTCCGAAATGCACAAACCAATATCCAAAATCTCCTGTCGGGTGTACGATGTAAAGGCATTACTGTTCTGCACGAACAGACCCGAAATGAGCAGGAAAAACACTGCAAAACTGCAGAAACTGGAGAGACGCTGAGCCTCGCGATGTGTACGCGCCGCCATCTCGGTCACTAGTTTATTGTAAAAATCAAAATATTAAAAACTTTTTAATATGCTGATTTAAGATGCTGATAAACATTACACGCGTCATAACACAGTCTTGTAAAAAGGGTCCATAAAGCACTTGAATTCATTTCTTATGATAATACTTTTGCTGCTTTGGTAATACGTCAACTATAGTAATATAAACAACCCAAATACCGTACGTTTTCTACAACTATACACTGTTAATGATTTTTGTAAATTACACAGTATTTAACTGCAATAGGAACTGTATTTTACAGTAGGACGGTATTGTGGTATGTTACTGTACTGGAACTATATTTTAAAGATATACAATACTATAAAAGATATACAATACTATAAATACACAAAGCTGTAAATGCAAATACAGTATTTTTTGCTGTAATTGATTTACAGTAAGTTACTGGCAAACTGCTGCTGTGGTTTAGTCATATTACACTACAAAACACCAGTTTTCTGTAGTAAAATCTAAAGTATCCTATAGTATTTATCTGTGTGGGTTATATTACTATAGTTGGTGTATTATTATAGCAATAATAGAATCAACACAACAAATGAATTCAAGTAATTTACTGTAGTATGGTTTAAAAACACTATACAATTGACTAAATTACTACAGTATTTTTTTCATCTTAGCCTTCATCAGAATTCATCAAAACATCACTGTAAAAACCAGCCTGATCTCACGAGAAAACGCAAGTATTTTACGTTTTGTCAGTTTAGTGGCTAATTCGTTCGAGTTCAGTCGTACGAAATTGTACGATTTTAAAAAGGAGGCGTGGCACCCAACCCTCCCCCTAAACCCAACCGTCATTGGGGATGAGCAAATCCTACTAAATTGTACGAATTAGATCGTACGAATTCATACGAATTAGCCACTAAATCAAAAAGTTACGAATTGCCGTGAGATTGCGTTGGTAAAAACATAACATAAAAAAATGATTTAAAAAAAAAAAGTGCATCAGTTCATGATAGTTAATCTACTATATATTAGGGCTGTGCAATTAATTGAAAATTCGGTTTCAATTTCGATTTCGGCTTCTAACGATTATTTAAAAAGGGGAAAATACTTTTTTTTTACAATCCAATTTGCTGAAATAATAAAAGAAAAACTCCCCGATAGTGTTATCAAGACTTTCAGAAAAAAGAAAAAAAAATAGTGTGAGACTGATAATGGCAGCCAGGAGAGAGATAGAACAACATTACATTTACTGTCCTGCTCCCATAGACGCTGCATTAGAAACACGTCGCATAAGCGGTAATTCGTTTTTTGTATTTTGAAGCAAAAAAGATATAATACATACATAAATATACATATACATGTTCATACGTTTATTGTAAAAATCAAAATATTAAAAACTTTTTAATATGCTGATTTAAGATGCTGATAAACATTACACGCGTCATAACACAGTCTTGTAAAAAGGGTCCATAAAGCACTTGAATTCATTTCTTATGATAATACTTTTGCTGCTTTGGTAATACGTCAACTATAGTAATATAAAAAACCCAAATACCGTACGTTTTCTACAACTATACACTGTTAATGATTTTTGTAAATTACACAGTATTTAACTGCAATAGGAACTGTATTTTACAGTAGGACGGTATTGTGGTATGTTACTGTACTGGAACTATATTTTAAAGATATACAATACTATAAAAGATATACAATACTATAAATACACAAAGCTGTAAATGCAAATACAGTATTTTTTGCTGTAATTGATTTACAGTAAGTTACTGGCAAACTGCTGCTGTGGTTTAGTCATATTACACTACAAAACACCAGTTTTCTGTAGTAAAATCTAAAGTATCCTATAGTATTTATCTGTGTGGGTTATATTACTATAGTTGGTGTATTATTATAGCAATAATAGAATCAACACAACAAATGAATTCAAGTAATTTACTGTAGTATGGTTTAAAAACACTATACAATTGACTAAATTACTACAGTATTTTTTTCATCTTAGCCTTCATCAGAATTCATCAAAACATCACTGTAAAAACCAGCCTGATCTCACGAGAAAACGCAAGTATTTTACGTTTTGTCAGTTTAGTGGCTAATTCGTACGAGTTCAGTCGTACGAAATTGTACGATTTTAAAAAGGAGGCGTGGCACCCAACCCTCCCCCTAAACCCAACCGTCATTGGGGATGAGCAAATCCTACTAAATTGTACGAATTAGATCGTACGAATTCATACGAATTAGCCACTAAATCAAAAAGTTACGAATTGCCGTGAGATTGCGTTGGTAAAAACATAACATAAAAAAATGATTTAAAAAAAAAAGTGCATCAGTTCATGATAGTTAATCTACTATATATTAGGGCTGTGCAATTAATTGAAAATTCGGTTTCAATTTCGATTTCGGCTTCTAACGATTATTTAAAAAGGGGAAAATACTTTTTTTTTACAATCCAATTTGCTGAAATAATAAAAGAAAAACTCCCCGATAGTGTTATCAAGACTTTCAGAAAAAAGAAAAAAAAAATAGTGTGAGACTGATAATGGCAGCCAGGAGAGAAAGAGAACAACATTACATTTACTGTCCTGCTCCCATAGACGCTGCATTAGAAACACGTCGCATAAGCGGTAATTCGTTTTTTGTATTTTGAAGCAAAAAAGATATAATACATACATAAATATACATATACATGTTCATACGTTTATTGTAAAAATCAAAATATTAAAAACTTTTTAATATGCTGATTTAAGATGCTGATAAACATTACACGCGTCATAACACAGTCTTGTAAAAAGGGTCCATAAAGCACTTGAATTCATTTCTTATGATAATACTTTTGCTGCTTTGGTAATACGTCAACTATAAACAACCCAAATACCGTACGTTTTCTACAACTATACACTGTTAATGATTTTTGTAAATTACACAGTATTTAACTGCAATAGGAACTGTATTTTACAGTAGGACGGTATTGTGGTATGTTACTGTACTGGAACTATATTTTAAAGATATACAATACTATAAATACACAAAGCTGTAAATGCAAATACAGTATTTTTTGCTGTAATTGATTTACAGTAAGTTACTGGCAAACTGCTGCTGTGGTTTAGTCATATTACACTACAAAACACCAGTTTTCTGTAGTAAAATCTAAAGTATCCTATAGTATTTATCTGTGTTGGTTATATTACTATAGTTGGTGTATTATTATAGCAATAATAGAATCAACACAACAAATGAATTCAAGTAATTTACTGTAGTATGGTTTAAAAACACTATACAATTGACTAAATTACTACAGTATTTTTTTCATCTTGGGCTTCATCAGAATTCATCAAAACATCACTGTAAAAACCAGCCTGATCTCACGAGAAAACGCAAGTATTTTACGTTTTGTCAGTTTAGTGGCTAATTTGTACGAATTCAGACATACGAAATTGTACGATTTTAAAAAGTAGGCGTGGCACCCAACCTCACCCCTAAACCCAACCGTCATTGGGGATGAGCAAATCGTACTAAATTGTACGAATTAGATCGTACGAATTCATACGAATTAGCCACTAAATCAAAAAGTTACGAATTGCCGTGAGATTGCGTTGGTAAAAACATAACATAAAAAAATGATTAAAAAAAAAAAGTGCATCAGTTCATGATAGTTAATCTACTATATATTAGGGCTGTGCAATTAATTGAAAATTCGGTTTCAATTTCGATTTCGGCTTCTAACGATTATTTAAAAAGGGGAAAATACTTTTTTTTTACAATCCAATTTGCTGAAATAATAAAAGAAAAACTCCCCGATAGTGTTATCAAGACTTTCAGAAAAAAGAAAAAAAAATAGTGTGAGACTGATAATGGCAGCCAGGAGAGAGATAGAACAACATTACATTTACTGTCCTGCTCCCATAGACGCTGCATTAGAAACACGTCGCATAAGCGGTAATTCGTTTTTTGTATTTTGAAGCAAAAAAGATATAATACATACATAAATATACATATACATGTTCATACGTTTATTGTAAAAATCAAAATATTAAAAACTTTTTAATATGCTGATTTAAGATGCTGATAAACATTACACGCGTCATAACACAGTCTTGTAAAAAGGGTCCATAAAGCACTTGAATTCATTTCTTATGATAATACTTTTGCTGCTTTGGTAATACGTCAACTATAGTAATATAAACAACCCAAATACCGTACGTTTTCTACAACTATACACTGTTAATGATTTTTGTAAATTACACAGTATTTAACTGCAATAGGAACTGTGTTTTACAGTAGGACGGTATTGTGGTATGTTACTGTATTGGAACTATTTTTAAAGATATACAATACTATAAAAGATATACAATACTATAAATACACAAAGCTGTAAATGCAAATACAGTATTTTTTGCTGTAATTGATTTACAGTAAGTTACTGGCAAACTGCTGCTGTGGTTTAGCCATATTACACTACAAAACACCAGTTTTCTGTAGTAAAATCTAAAGTATCCTATAGTATTTATCTGTGTTGGTTATATTACTATAGTTGGTGTATTATCATAGCAATAATAGAATCAACACAACAAATGAATTCAAGTAATTTACTGTAGTATGGTTTAAAAACACTATACAATTGACTAAATTACTACAGTATTTTTTTCATCTTGGGCTTCATCAGAGTTCATCAAAACATCACTGTAAAAACCAGCCTGATCTCACGAGAAAACGCAAGTATTTTACGTTTTGTCAGTTTAGTGGCTAATTCGTACGAGTTCAGTCGTACGAAATTGTACAATTTTAAAAAGGAGGCGTGGCACCCAACCCCACCCCTAAACCCAACCGTCATTGGGGGATGAGCAAATCGTACTAAATTGTACGAATTAGATCGTACGAATTCATACGAATTAGCCACTAAATCAAAAAGTTACGAATTGCCGTGAGATTGCGTTGGTAAAAACATAACATAAAAAAATGATTTTAAAAAAAAAAAGTGCATCAGTTCATGATAGTTAATCTACTATATATTAGGGCTGTGCAATTAATTGAAAATTCGGTTTCAATTTCGATTTCGGCTTCTAACCATTATTTAAAAAAAACATTAATCGAGATGAAACGATTATTGCATCATATATCGTACACATTTGTTGCTCTGCAAAGCTCAGTTCCACGTGAACATTACTAAAAACATGTACTGTAATGTAACATTTGCAGCATTCATTGATTTAAATCATTCAAATCATTCATGTTTTTAAAAGCGCGAGAGAGATCGCATGCTGTTGTGTGTGTGCGCTCAGCCTCAGAGACGAACAGAGGACACACATCTAAAGTCATCTTAATGTGAGCGCTTTAATGGTCAAATACATGTGCAAATGTGTCAAAACGCGGTGTTTAGTGATTATTCATAATAACCCTCATTTGTGTAATAAACAAACGAGTTGAGAATCAAAAGACACGTCAAAGTTAAACCATTAATCAGGACTGTACTGCTGTGACAGCGCGCAATATTCCTGCTGCTGACTGTCTTTATCATTAATACAAAAGGACAAAATCACTCACCGCTCTTGACTGAAGGACTGAAGGTAGCTATAATTAAAGAGCCCCTATTATACATTAAATAGGGTCATATTTCGGTTGTAAGGATCTCCAACAACAGTCTAATATGCGTGCAAGGTCAAAAAACACTTTCATGGTCTTATAATATGCATTTATTTTTACCTATTTGACCCTTCGCTAAGCCCCGCCCTCCTTAGTTACTGTTGCTACGCCTGTCAAGCTTTCATGCCTGCCACGTCTATTACAATATGTATGCACCAGTGTCAGACATTCCCAGGGATATAATTAGCCATTTTTGGCAAACAGGTGAGATATCTGAGAAATCCAGACAAAAATGGACTGCAGTATGCATTACAGGGGTATATTCACGACATAATAGGCAGAGATGTATAACGAAGTAGAACTACTTCACTACTGTACTTAAGTACTAAAAGGCTGTATCTGTACTCTACTGGAGTATTGTTTTTTTCTCCTACTTCTACTTTTACTTCAGTACATATTTTCGATGAGCTTAATAGTTTTACTCCAGTAGATTTTTATGTGTTGCATAGTTACTCGTTACAATTATAAAAATGTTACGAATCAATCATTCATTGATCAGACGATCAAAGAAGACAGTGCTGCCTGCCTGCATTGAGAGCACTTTAGGGTGCTTTCACACTTGGTTCAATTGCCTGGACCGTACCCAAGTTCGATTGTCCCCCCTTGCCACCTTCTCGGTTGGTTTGTGTTCACACTGTCTTTTTTCCTTCTGAACCCCGGTACGCTTGCGTCATAGAGCTGCTGTTTTGTTTACTGCTGTTGCTAGGTGACAGTCACGAAAGCAAAGCGCCAAAATGGAGACTTCCGCACATCGCGGTCGATTTGCTTTTACTGAATCATAAGTTTTGGACATACAGAAAGCGACTCGCGTCTGTCTGCTGCAAAAATATTATAAACATTCAGAACGTCACACAGTGTCTGCAGAAGCTGTTTCTGGAGGAGACAAGCAGACATCACTGTGTATCACTGTGCTTGGCTCAGTCCCGCTAAAGGTACAATACACACACACACACACACACACGAATGAACGTTATGAAAACGATAGTTTGTTGTACAGTTGCCTGTTCATTTCCGCTATTTGGTACGATTGCATTCATACCAGAAGTGAACCGTACCAGAGTTCGCATGAATCGTACCACAGACCATCTCTTTCAGGCGGACTCGGGTACGGTTCACGGGTGCGCACCCGAGTTCAGAAGACACATTCACACTAGCTAAACATACCGTACTATGACGTCAAACGAACCCGGGTGCGGACCAAAAGTGCTAGTGTGAAAGCACCCTTAGTTTGTTTTAGACATGGAAAACCCAGAAATTCCACCTTCAACTCCTTCACTTTCAACTGTTCGTAGCGATGAGGAAAAAGACCACCCGTGACCCTATTTAGAGCCAATGTTCACATTTGTCGGAGTGAAAGACAGTTCATATAGAATGAAGTGCATACTCTACTGTCGGATTTGAAGAAACATGTCAAGTTAAAGATAATATAATACACAAAACAGCAGTTTGAGCTATCCATAAGAGCTAGATAAGTTAACTACCGTTAGCTACCCGCGGTTCATATCATGCTGCAATGTTCACATAACGTTCACTGTCTATCATAAAGGCTGTCACGCTGAATTATGTTTTTGACCCATCATATATATATATACAGTATATATATATATATATATATATATATATATATATATATATATATATATATATATATATATATATATATATATATATATATATTAGAGATGCGCGGATCAGCTCAAATGTCACCCGAATCCGCTCCTTCATTCTAATCATAAACCCACCCACCCACCCGCACATATTATTTTATCTGATATATATATCCGCACCCGACCCGCACCCGATCGCCACTTTAATAATTCTAATTCTTTGTTTTAAGCATGATGATAGGTGTAACTTTCTCCGCAATGTCCGGCGGCAGAGTAACAGCTCGTTAATTCATGCTCGAGCAAATGATGAGACGGACAAAAGTACTCGATGCATGCCCTTCTTTTACTTATTTCAGTGTTTTCAGGTTCACAGTGCAAAACAGCTCCCGGGTGGAGTTACTGAAGTAAACATAAAACAAAACTGGATAAAACTTTCTCCCTCTAATTCACCGCATGCACAGCAAACAGCGACAGCTCACATCACACAGCATGCGTGTCGAACTACACTACCCACAATGCCCCTCGCTTTGGACTACAACTCCCGTAAAAGCAATCCTAAAGCGGCCACACTTTTTCCCCTCTCCTGCAACTTGGGTCACAGTGGATCGTTCGTTATTAACAGCAGATTCAGCTTTTACATATACAGGAAAAAGAGAACAAAAACTTCCTTCAGCCTTAACAGCAGCAGCTATGTTGTGTGTACTTGGCCCTTTTCTTAACACTGTGCAAAAACAGAATAGCATCTGTGCCTGGATTCGGGCGATTCCGCCTCGCCTCCAAAACACGGCTGGCTGCACTAAATGAGCGTTCGCGCGAACCGCCTGTTGCAGGAATGCACACGCTTCTTCTTGCAAGGCGCTGCAGTCGTGTAAATAAGCGATCTTGTTTCTCCCAGAACGATAGCAGATTTCCCTGATGACTCCTCTAACTGAAGTTAGCACAGTACTCTTGCACTTCATCCATTATTTTGGGCGTCTCTCATCTTCACATTCTGCGAAGTCCACTCTCTGCTTTTTTGCTGGTCAACTGCTATGACCCGCTACATCCACCCGCAATTAATCATAATGTATTTTTTATTACCCGACCCGCGGATTATCCGCAGCGCCCACGGATTTAACCGCCATCCGCGCATCACTAATATATATATATATATATATTTTTATTTATTTATATTATAAATCGTAAACCATGGTTCTTTTTGTTCTGCTTAATCCTGTGCCCCAAAAAAGATATTTAAAATAAACAAAACAATATGTCCTTTGACTGCTTTTTTAAAAATAACTACATAACGCAATACTTGTACTTTTACCTTCATTACTTGAGTAGTACATTTTTAAATAAACTACTTGCAATACTTAAGTACAAAAAATGTTGAATACTTTAGTACTTCCACTTAAGTATGATGCTTAAAGAGCACTTCAACTTCCACTCAAGTCACTATTTTGATAGAGCACTTGTACTTTTACTTAAGTCTGGGTCTCTAGTACTTTATACATCTCTGATAATAGGCAACCGATTAGGAAATAATTGAATCAAAATTGAAGCTAGGTTAGCCTAGCCGCCTCATACGCTGACCATTCGACAGCTTAGTTCATGCACAGCAGGAGAGGTGACATTTAAAAACGATCTAATAGTAATAAATTAAACCGTGATTTCTCTATTTTAGCCAAAAGGCCTGATAGATTAATTGTAGTGCAGTGAAATATAGCGTTACTAACCCACGAGGAAACACGCATGGACAGTGCTTCTACATAATTCATTCATAGTAAGAACAGCCAGAAAGGGGAATTTGATGGATTTGTGCCGAATATTAGCATCATTGACCCATAACGATGTACAGTACTGTCAGTATGTTTGTGTGCTCTTTATACAGTTTCTATTCTAATTTGCAGTTAAGAGGAAAAAATAAATAAATTGAAATGAAAATCAAAGTATAAATAGCAGAAGTGAACAAATAGATTTTCCCTACCAGCAAATATTAATCAGACACCAAATATAAAAGCAGACACTAACCCGCTATAACGTCGTCAACAATGACTAAATCTCTAAAAGACAGACGAAAACATCAGTGAACTGTAGCTCTGACATGGACACGAGGCTTATAAATTACTCAAAAACAGCTGCGGATGAAGCATATTGATCGCAAGTGCTCAGTTTGTGATCACATCTCGGTTTTGTTCTGTTTATATGTAACGTTATTTTAAATACTCGTAGCTTGAAACAGATGGAAATATGACTGCTATTAGTATGACTACTATGGCGAGGGCTCATAATATCGAGCGAAAAAAAAGAAAAAGCCAGCTGTGAAACATAACCTGCTTTGCATTTTTGCATAGGAAACACAGTTTAAATCTTGTTAGGGTAAGAGGTGTGTGAGTTATTGCCGTCTATCACTAAATGTGTCAGGAATATCCAAACAAAACCAACTTAGCTCCTTTAGCGCCCCTCAAAGAGCTTGATCCACGCTGGCATTGCTCCTCTTGGGTTTTAGATTTTGAAAAGGGAAAAAATTCCACCACCCTGTCCAAACTTTTAGGATACCTGGTGTCAGATTTGCACAATCCATATGCACAATGCTTCGGCCTGTTTCTCTTGTTCGAAAGCTTGACAGAGCTCCTGCGCGTAGCTACGGTTGCTAAGCCACGATTGGTGGATGGCGGTTTTTGGGTGTGGCTTAGCGAAGGGTCAATTATGCCAGCGACTCCCATATGAATCGTTCAGCGATTCATTTGTTCCCAAACCCCTCCTTAGCGCGAAGCTAATCTGTGCTGATTGGACCGATGACAGCCTGTTGCGATTGGTCGACACTGACATCCTTCAGCGCGAGACAGAGTGAAATGCCCAGCACAGCTTATCAACAATATAGAAGTAGTCAGAGTGCATACACGCTTTATATTAGTGTAAGGTGTGGATTTTGGCTGCCAGTGGGTGAATGTAAAATACCGACAACCAACTATTTTATTGAGCAAAAACTCCCAAGAACTGTGGAGGAGATCGACACAAGTCTCCTAGCCAGTCACACTCTACCTGCTATTTTTTCACACATACGCCCAGTTCTCACCAGTGTTATCAGGGCCGGCGCGTCCATAGAATAGTGAGGGCGGCGTCCGCGAACCCCCCACCGCCCCCAGTCCTCACTTTCATCCCACCCCTCCCTCCCGGTCCTAACTTTCAACAGCGAACCAGTCACTTTCTTTTTCACTTTCGGGTTGAGGGTGGCATGATCGCGGTTCGCCTAGAGCTCCAGTTCAGCTTGTTCCAGCCCTGAGTGTTATTCAGACACCTCACCCCAAACCTAACCTTTGGTAGAAAAAATAGCACTAACTTTCCCCTCACACTTCCAGTATATTATCCAGCTGAGCACAACGTTGATTCAACCGGCGTCTGCTACAGTGTGTGTCTAGCTTCTTTCTCTTTGTGTACTGCGCTTGTGGGCGGGACCGCAGGTTTAAATTTTCGCAGATTTGCACGTGCAACAACTGGGCGGGTTTAAGTTTCATATCCTCCACGTCACGCCGAAATGGCTAAAGACTCATTATCAAGACGATTCATTTGAAGTACTAGGAGTCGACTCTTTTATAAATGAATCAATATTTTTAAACACTGTCCACTTTCAGATTTAAGCCTTAGCTGGATATTTCACTTCACTTAGAGCTGTGTTACACACTACATGGAAGGTCATTCTCAAAAACCCATAGTAGAGGCTCTTTAAAGATTTTTCCTTACAGTGAAGATGCTTAAAGGTGCAGTATGTAAGTTTGACACCCAGTGGTTGAACTAGGTATTGCAGTCCTGAATCATAATAAAGGTACGCCGGGTTGCCAGTTTGAGGGATTTTAAACTGTGTTCTAAATAAAAGCAACGACACGCGATTGAGGGAATATTCTCCATATTAAAAGGAGTTTTGGTTCTAACCAACACCTCGAATTGATATATTAGAAGCGGCTTCTATTTCTCACAGCTGAACAACAGAAACCTATGACAGATCACCTCAGGTAAGCCTCGTGTGCTTTATTCAGTGCTAAATGCTAACAATGCGAGTTTGAATGCATTTTACATGACGTGTATTACCATATACTGAAAGCAGAAAGTTCACTTCACCTTTAATGATGTTAAAGAGGGTTAACATGTATTAAATAGATTATAAACCTTACCGTTTTGTGAGTGAGTGCATATTCTGTGCTTCTGAAAGGCTGTATTTAAATTTCTGCCGTGTTTTGTGGTGCAAACAGCCAAATGGCTCATCACTCATAACAATCTCGTCACAGCGTGTTGTTAGGACACGCGATGTAACCTGCTCACGTTCCTAATATTTATGTCATTTGCTAATTAACGTCATGTGGAACTGAATATGTCTCATTTTGACATCTGATACTTTCCACTACACTGTAGCATTTCGCTCATGGACGCATGCTTTCAGAGTCTTTCTGAATGAATGAATGAATGAATGAAATATGCTGTTTTCCAACAAGGCAACCCGGGGTGCTGAATTATAATTGGCTAAACTGGCATGTGCATGTGAAAATTACCTAAACAAAGACATCGTTCCGGCACGGAAAAAAACATTTTCAAAGCAGAATAACTGACTTCAGCATTGTTTGTCAGTTAAACAAGTATGTTCACTTGGGATGTTTCTTAAATATCTGCACACATATTATTGTATTTTTATGCTTTAGAAGAGTCAAAAACTTACATACAGCACCTTTAAAGCACAGTTCGTTTCATATTTTTATTCTATTACTTATTTACAGGGAGGAAAATAACTGTATATATACACAGTTGAAGTCAGAATGATTAGCCCTTCTAAATTATGAGCCTCCCGTTTCCCCCCAATTCTGTTTAATGAAAAGATTTTTTGTCAACACATTTCTAATCATAATATTTTTAATAACTCCTTTCTAATAACTGATTTATTTTATCTTTGCCATGATGACAGTACATAATATTTTACTAGATATTTTTTAAGATACTAGTATTCAGATTAAAGTGCGATTCAAAGGCTTAACTAGGGCAATTAAGGTAATTAGGCAAGTCATTGTATAACAGTAGATTCTTCTGCAGACAATCAAAAATATATATTGCTTAAGGGGGCTAATAATACTGACCCTAAAATAGGCTTCAAAATATTTAAACCTGCTTTTATCCTAGCCGAAATAAAACAAATAAGACTTTATGTAGAAGAAAAAAATATTATAGGAAATACTGCGAAAAATTCCTTGCTCTGTTAAACATCATTTGGGAAATATTTATTAAAAAAATAAAAATTCACAGGAGGACGAATAATTTTGACTTCAACAGTAATAATTTGAATAATCATAATTACAATTATGACCAAAAAGAAAACGTGATTAGGATTTTTCCCATAATCAAGCAGATATATGCACATTTGAATAAGTGTTGTAAATAAGCCCTACTATAATTTATTAAGCACAACACACTTTAACACTATAAAATACTCACTCACAGCTGACACTGCATGCAGTGCTTATAATGCTTACACCTAACCCCACCCCTCACAATGATGTCACTGTGTTTAGGCCTACATGTCTCAGCTTGCATGTGAAAGTTTGCAGCCAGCCAGATATTAATGGATTTATCAGGGGTCACCACAGCGAAATGAACCGCCAATTACAATAAGAAAGAAACCCAGCACTGGGAGTACACTAAACCCCCAACACATATACACTCATTCTAAAACACACTCTCTATCTCTCATTCACACACACGCGCACTTTCTCTTACTCTCGCACTCTCTCTCACACACTCATTCTCGCACACTCACACGCACACACACTACGGCCAAATAACCCGTTCACCTATACAGTATGTCGATTTAATCTTCTCACATGACAAAAACAAAACACTTTAATATGAAAACACTGACGTCTAAAGCGTTTTGTCTGTTATAGTGCAAGTCAACTCCCCCCAAAAAAACAGTCTCTCTCCCTGTCGCGTTTGTGTTGGGGGTCGGTTTACTCTCATACCTGCCCGCCCACCGGAGTGGGATGATCCCGGTGAATCCACGAGCTCGAGCCGCTACTCCGACAGTCACTTCAGTGCGCAAAGAGCCGCAGTACACATACACTGAACGGAGATTACACAGCTTTCACATGTGGATAGCGAACAACACACACGGTAAGAGCTTTATAGGACACTAGTCACTCATTTCTGGTCGATATTGGTCTGTTTTAGGATGTAAAACGAGCGTGGTTTAAACCCGAAGTCGCGATATTTGGATATAAATGCGTGTTTTTGCGCCGCAAGTTTGAAACTGTATTCTGTTCATTCATGGTCTTCGTAAAGTATTTACGGGTTTGGATAGGGTGTGTTGGGTATGAAGGATTGCATAGGGTATGGATTGGAGAATTATTATTTTGTTTTTAGTAAATAATTGATGTACTGCAGCTTTCGTTGAGCTTTATTATGGATAGACTAGAACAAAGTACAAATTGTAGACCGCGTTCATTTATTATATAGCCTAAGTGGTGTATTTGAATGAGTGGATTTTGTTTTCATATAAGTGAGACATACTAGTTCATATAGTTGTACATAAACTTGTATCCGCTACTTTAATAATATGTTGACAGTTTTGCAAACAGTTTTGGTGCTTTAGCATAGCCTAATGTTGGTGGATGTATTTTAGTGTGTGTAATGAGGGGTTTAGTCTGGTCGATTTGCTCAATACAATTTAACTTTGTCAAAGGATTACTTTTTTCCTGTTAAAGATTTCAGTCTTATTCTTGAAGTACAGTTTGTGAATTGTGCGCCTCTGGTGGCAACAAACCGAACTGCAATAATAATGAGTAGCGGACTATAAAATTCCCATACACGTTCATGTATACTCAAAAAAAAAAACGAAGAGCTGAATTACAGTAGTTTGTGTATATTTGGGATGTTCAAATTGACTTATATAGATAGGTTAGGATGCTGCCTAAGAAGAAAGCAGCCTATGTAGAAAGCAAGACACAGTCTAAAAATATAGGTTATTTCAACCCAATTTGGGTAAAATAAGGACAAATTTAAATGTTAGTTTATATTCGGTCCTAAAAATGAATAAAAAAAATTAACAGTGATGATTATGTCCATATTTCAACCAAAATTGGCTTAAATGTTTTAGAGCTCAGTATGTTTTGGAACGGAGCAGTAGTTTTTCCCTGTACATAAAATAATTAGGGTAACACTTTATTTTAAGGTGTCCTCGTTACCCATGTTTCATGTACTTACTATAGTAATTACAATTATGCAAAATTACACTCTAAAAAATGCTGGGCTGTTTTAACCTACTGTTGGGTCAAATATGGACAAATCCAATGTTGGGTTTATTTATTTATTTATTTATTAAGTTTTATTTTTGGATTTTTTTTAATTACATTTTTTAACTCAAATTGGGTTTCCAACATTTGACCCAGCATTGCATTTAAACAACCCAGCATTTTTTAATAGAGTAAACATGCATCTAACCCTTGATCTAACCCTCATCCTGACCCTACCATATAATAAATACATGTAATTAATTAATATTACTCAGTAATTACAAGAACACAATAAAGTGTAAGCAAAATATGGACAAATCCAATGTTGGGTTCATTTTTACATTTCATTTAAATGATGGATTTCTTTAAATTACATATTGGGTTTCCAATATTTGACCCAGCATTGCATTTAAACAACCCAGCATAATTTTTTAGAGTGAACATTCATCTAAGCCTATTCCTAACCATCATCCTGACCCTAACCATATAACAAATACATGTAATTACTTAATATTACTCAGTAGTTACCAGGACATAAAGTGTAAGTGAGGTACTGTATGGACAAACAAACGCAATCTCACAGCAATTCGTAACTTTATGATTTAGTGGCTAATTCGTATTAATTAGTAGGATATAATTCGTACAATTTAGTACGATTTGCTCATCACCCAATGACGGTTGGGGTTAGGGGTGGGGTTGGGTGCCACGCCTTCTTTTTAAAATCGTACATTTTCGTACGACTGAACTCGTACGAATTCGTACGTATTTGCCACTAAACTGACAAAACGTAAAATACTTACATTTCATCGTGAGATCAGGCTGGACAAACCCAATGTTGTGTTCATTTTTTCATTTAATAAAACGTTTAATTAATAGACTTTTTTAAAAATTTCATTTTCAACCCAACTGTTGGATTACTAATATTTGACCCAACATTACATTTAAACAACCCAGCATTTTGTTTAGAGTAAGCATGCAACTAACCTATTCCTAATTCTCATCCTGACCGTAAACATATAGTAAATACATGTAATTAATTAATATTACTCACTAGTTACAAGGACACAAAGTGTAAGTGAAGTATGCACAAATCCAATGTTGTGTTCATTTTTACATTTCATTTTTATTGATGGATTTCTTTAAATTACATATTGGGTTTCCAATATTTGACCCAGCATGGCTTTTAAACAACCCAGCATAATTTTTTCAGAGTGAACATTCATCTAAGCCTATTCCTAACTGTCATCCTGACCCTAACCATATGATAGATGCATGTAATTACTTAATATTACTCAGTAGTTACTAGGGCTGTACAAAAATATCGATACATTTAACTATCGCGATAATTTCTTTTACGATAGTGTATCAATAGTCCAACCTCAAGTATCGATTCAAGTTGTGCCAAACGACCTCCTCCTCTGCTCCTGTACATGTCACTAACTCACGATCAACAAAACGCCAAGTAGTACGGTATCAGAAGTAAGCAAGAGTGAGCATGGCGGAAAATATAAAGGTGCGTCCAGCTTTTAGAGCTGACGTGTGGCTGCACTTTGGTTTTAACGCAACATATATAGTTCTCTGTTCAATCACACTGTGCAGTTCTAATGAATTGGAATGGATGGAAAATAAATTGGAATTTTAATTTGTCTGCCGACTTTATCAGGTTGTCAATATAATGTGACACACATACTAATACAAACTATTGCAATACATCACAATATTTATTGTATCGCAATATCGCAATGATATATTATATCGTGACCCATGTATCGTGATATGCATCATATCGTGAGGCGCTTGCCAATACACAGCCCTAGTAGTTACCAGGACATAAAGTGTAAGCGAAGTATGGACAAACCCAATGTTGGGTTCATTTTTCATTTAATAAAACGTTTAATTGATAGATTTTTTTAAAAATTTCATTTTCAACCCAACTGTTGGATTACTAATATTTGACCCAACATTGCATTTAAACAACCCAGCATTTTGTTTAGAGTAAGCATGCAACTAACCTATTCCTAATTCTCATCCTGAACGTAAACATATAGTAAATACATGTAATTAATTAATATTACTCACTAGTTACAAGGACACAAAGTGTAAGTGAAGTATGCACAAACCCAATGTTGTGTTCATTTTTACATTTCATTTTTATTGATGGATTTCTTTAAATTACATATTGGGTTTCCAATATTTGACCCAGCATTGCATTTAAACAACCCAGCATAATTTTTTCAGAGTGAACATTCATCTAACCCTATACCTAACCGTCATCCTGACCCTAACCATATAATAAATACATGTAATGACTTAATATTACTCAGTAGTTACCAGGACATAAAGTGTAAGAGAAGTATGGACAAACCAACGCAATCTCACGGCAATTCGTAACTTTTTGATTTAGTGGCTAATTCGTATTAATTAGTAGGATCTAATTCGTACAATTTAGTACGATTTGCTCATCACCCAATGACGGTTGGGGTTAGGGGTGGGGTTGGGTGCCACGCCTTCTTTTTAAAATCCTACATTTTCGTATGACTGAACTCGTACGAATTCGTACGTATTAGCCACTAAACTGACAAAACGTAAAATACTTACGTTTCCTCGTGAGATCAGGCTGGACAAACCCAATGTTGTGTTCATTTTTTCATTTAATTAAACGTTTAATTGATAGATTTTTTTCAAATTACATTTTCAACCCAACTGTTGGGTTACTAATATTTGACCCAACATTGCATTTAAACAACCCAGCATTTTGTTTAGAGTAAGCATGCAACTAACCTATTCCTAACCATCATCCTGACCCTAAACATATAATAAATACATGTAATTAATTAATATTACTCACTAGTTACAAGGACATAATGAAGTGTAAGTGAAGTAAATCCAATGTTGTGTTCATTTTTACATTTCATTTTTATTGATGGATTTCTTTAAATTACATATTGGGTTTCCAATATTTGACTCAGCATATTTTTTTCAGAGTGAACATTCATCTAAGCCTATTCCTAACCATCATCCTGACCCTAACCATATGATAGATGCATGTAATTACTTAATATTACTCAGTAATTACTAGGGCTGTACAGAAAAATATCGATACATTTAACTATCGCGATAATTTCTTTTACGATAGTGTATCAATAGTCCAACCTCAAGTATCGATTCAAGTTGTGCCAAACGACCTCGTTCTCTGCTCCTGTAGATGTCACTAACTCACGATCAACAAAACGCCAAGTAGTACGGTATCAGAAGTAAGCAAGAGTGAGCATGGCGGAAAATATAAAGGTGCGTCCAGCTTTTAGAGCTGACGTGTGGCTGCACTTTGGTTTTAACGCAACATATATAGTTCTCTGTTCAATCACACTGTGCAGTTCTAATGAATTGGAATTAATGGAAAATAAATTGGAATTGGAATTTTAATTTGTCTGCCGACTTTATCAAGTTGTCAATATAATGTGACACACATACTAATGCAAACTATTGCAATACATCACAATATTTATTGTATCGCAATATCGCAATGATATATTATATCGTGACCCATGTATCGTGATATGTATCATATCGTGAGGCGCTTGCCAATACACAGCCCTAGTAGTTACCAGGACATAAAGTGTAAGCGAAGTATGGACAAACCCAATGTTGGGTTCATTTTTCATTTAATAAAACGTTTAATTGATAGATTTTTTAAAAAAATTTCATTTTCAACCCAACTGTTGGATTACTAATATTTGACCCAACATTGCATTTAAACAACCCAGCATTTTGTTTAGAGTAAGCATGCAACTAACCTATTCCTAACCTTCATCCTGACCCTAAACATATAGTAAATACATGTAATTAATTAATATTACTCACTAGTTACAAGGACATAAAGTGTAAGTGAAGTATGCACAAACCCAATGTTGTGTTCATTTTTACATTTCATTTTTATTGATGGATTTCTTTAAATTACATATTGGGTTTCCAATATTTGACCCAGCATGGCTTTTAAACAACCCAGCATAATTTTTTCAGAGTGAACATTCATCTAAGCCTATTCCTAACCATCATACTGACCCTAACCATATGATAGATGCATGTAATGACTTAATATTACTCAGTAGTTACTAGGGCTGTACAAAAAATATCGATACATTTAACTATCACGATATTTCTTTTACGATAGTGTATCAATAGTCCAACCTCAAGTATCGATTCAAGTTGTGCCAAACGACGTCCTCCTCTGCTCCTGTAGATGTCACTAACTCACGATCAACAAAATGCCAAGTAGTACGGTATCAGAAGTAAGCAAGAGTGAGCATGGCGGAAAATATAAAGGTGCGTCCAGCTTTTAGAGCTGACGTGTGGCTGCACTTTGGTTTTAACGCAACATATATAGTTCTCTGTTCAATCACACTGTGCAGTTCTAATGAATTGGAATGGATGGAAAATAAATTGGAATTGGAATTTTAATTTGTCTGCCGACTTTATCAAGTTGTCAATATAATGTGACACACATACTAATGCAAACTATTGCAATACATCACAATATTTATTGTATCGCAATATTGCAATGATATATTATATCGTGACCCATGTATCGTGATATGTATCATATCGTGAGGCGCTTGCCAATACACAGCCCTAGTAGTTACCAGGACATAAAGTGTAAGCGAAGTATGGACAAACCCAATGTTGTGTTCATTTTTCATTTAATAAAACGTTTAATTGATAGATTTTTTTTTTAAATTTCATTTTCAACCCAACTGTTGGATTACTAATATTTGACCCAACATTGCATTTAAACAACCCAGCATTTTGTTTAGAGTAAGCATGCAACTAACCTATTCCTAATTCTCATCCTGACCGTAAACATATAGTAAATACATGTAATTAATTAATTAATATTACTCAGTACTTACAAGGACACAATAAAATGTGCGAAGTATGGACAAACCCAATGTCGTGTTCATTTCTTACATTTAATTTAATTTTTATTGATGGATTTTTTTTTAATTACAGTTGGGTTTGCATTACTTGACCTAACATTGCATTTAAACAACCCAACATTTTTTTTTTGAATGAAGTGAACCCTATTCCTAACCCTTATCCTGACCCTAACCATATAATAAATGCATGTAATTAATTAATAATACTCAGTAGTTAATACAGTGTAAGCCAAATTAATAATGGAATGTTTTGCAAATGCAACATGTTGCTTAAACACAACAAGGAGAGATTGTTTATTCAGTGACCTCTGCTCTCATGTAGATTATCTTGGCTATTATGCAAGTTTATTAGCTGAAGTTTACACAGTGCAAAAGCAGTGTAAAATCAGCTCTTAGCAAAAAGAACAAGGAAAGTGAAAAGACCACGTGTGCGTGAGTGTGTGAGTTTGTGTTTTGTTTTAAACGCACATGCAGTAGCCTAATTACATTTCCACCAGGCCAAATGCACGCACATTTTCTAATCACCAATAATCTTTTAACAATGTGTTTGGCTTTGTGGCATTATGCGTGTGGCTTAATGGCATTATGTTTCTTGCGTTATGTGTAAGTGGATATGGCTCATAACCCTCCCCCCACTAAAGAGTTTTACTTAGACTAGGTGCGCAAACCATGCACAAACTTTCCGCAAGGTCAGCAGCGGTATCATCAACCAGACTAAACAGCCCCAAAAAGTAGACCAAACGCTGGGTTTTCACCTGTTGAGAGCTCTTCATACTGGTGTATTGTCTTCAGGAGCTCATAATAGTGTCTACAGCAGCGTTAACGTGCTGTTGCATGTCAAATATAAACATCGGCGTGATGCTGGAGGTGTGATGTTCCTCTGCAGATGGTCCTATTATTGTGCAAATGCTTTTTAAGTGCATTGAGATCAAATATATCTGCTGGCGAAATGACAGGAGAGTCTTTGCAGTGAATCAGGGTTGCACAATAAAAATAATAATAATAAAAAAATAACATTATGATTGGCGACACGGTGGCTCAGGGGTTAGCACTGTTGCCTTACAGCAAGAAGGTGACTGGTTCGAGTCCCAGCTGGGCCATTTGGCATTTCTATGTGGAGTTTGCATGTTCTCCCTGTGTTGGTGTGGGTTTCCTGTGGGATAAGTGGGCGGTTCATTCCGCTGTGGCGACCCCTGATAAATAAAGGGACGAATGAACGAATGAACATTAAGATATTTTGCACTGTAAAAAAAACCCTGTAAATTAGCTGTTTTTCCTATTTTGTAATATTTTTGCTTGTTTATTTATGCTTTTAAATGGTATATAACTTATTAATATATAAATTATTATATAACACTTGATTTTAAGATTTTTTTTTGTTTTTTAATAGTTTGAATTGTTCATTTATAAATATATAATAGCAGCTCTGTAGAAGAACTGGATTAGATGTTTTATTTCTCGAGTTTCCTTGACTTATTTTAAGAGTTTACACCTTTATCTTACAGAAAAAACGGTAATTGCAACTTTCTGACAATTGTTCAATTCAATTCAATTCATCTTTATTTGTATAGCGCTTATACAATGTAGATTGTGTCAAAGCAGCTTCACATGGAAGATTATAGTGAACTGAAACAGTGTCAGTTCAGTTTTCAGAGATTAAGTTCAGTTCAGTTTAGCTCAGTTCAGTGTGGGTTAATAATCACTACTGAGAGTCCAAACACTGAATAGCAAATCCATCGATGCGCAGCTCTACAGATCCCGAACCATGCAAGCCAGTGGCGACAGCGGCGAGGAAAAAACTTCACCAATTGGCGAAAGTGAAGAATTTAAAACACCTAGAGAGAAACCTGGCTCAGTTGGGCATGACCATTTCTCCTATGGTCAAACGTCTTGTGCAGAGCTGCAGTCTAGGCGCAGATTGTGTGATTTTTTTTTGTTGAAGTTTTGATTTCTTGTCGTTTTTGACTTCTATTATCAAAATTCTGTGTTAACATCATGCAGTTTTACATTTTTTTTCTTGGAATTCTGAGCTTATATATTGCAATTATTACTTTTGTAATTTTAGGTTTATGTCTTGCAGTTTGAGATTTATTGTCAGAATTATTTTTTTCTCATATTTTTGACCAGCACTGAAGGACTTTATACCATGAAATTCAGAATTTTATTGTCAGAATTCTAGATTTACATCTTGCATTATTGACTGAGGGCGACGCGGTTGTGCAGTAGGTTGTGCTGTCGCCTCACAGCAAGAAGGTCGCTGGTTCGAGCCTCGGCTGGGTCAGTTGGCGTTTCTGTGTGGAGTTTGCATGTTCTCCCCGCGTTCGCATGGGTTTCCTCCGGGTGCTCCGGTTTCCCCCACAGTCCAAACACATGCGGTACAGGTGTATTGGGTAGGCTAAATTGCCCATAGTGAATGAGTGTGTATGAATGCTTCCCAGAGATGGGTTGCAGCTGGAAGGGCATCCTCTGCGTAAAACATGTGCTGGATAAGTTGGCGGTTCATTCCGCTATGATGACCCCAGATTAATAAAGGGACTAAGCCAAAAAGAAAATGAATGAATGAATGATTGAGTGTTATTTTTGATCATGCAGATTTTATTCTCAGAGTTTACGTCATGCAGTTTTGACTTTTTTCTTTGGAAAAATTGTGTTTTTTGTTCAGAATTCTTAGTTTGCATCTCACAGGAAACTTTTTTTGCAATTGTGGAGTTTACATCTCATAATTTTGACCTCTATTGTCAGAATTCTGTGTTTACAATTTAGAATAGTTTCCTTTTGAAATGTTCAAGTTTACATCTTTTGACTGTTAATGACGGAATTATGAGTTTACATGCATTTAGTTTTATTATCAGAATTTTTCTCAGAGTTTAAATCTCACATTTTTAGACTGCGCCTGAAGGAATTTACATCATGAAATTCAGAATTTTTATTGTCAGAATTGTAGCTTTACATCTTGCAATATTGGTTTTTATTTTCGATAAAGCAGTTTCGACTTTTTTTCCTTGGAATTCAGAGTTTACTTTCTTCAAATTGGCAATTTTTTATTCAGAATTCTGAGTCTCAAAAAAAATCTCTATTTGGATCTCTATTGTGAGAATTCTGTGTTTGCATCATGAAATTTAGACCTTTTTTCTCTTTTTGGAGTTCTGAGTTATGATGAAATTTTGCAGTATTGAAAGAATTTTCAGTTTACATACTCTCGTAATTCTAAACATTATAGTTCGTTTATTTAGTAGTCTATATAATATATTGAATATTTAGGTTAAATATTTTGAGTTTTATTCCCAGAAGTTTAAAATCAAACATGTTTGACCATACCTGACGGAGTGTACATCATAAAATTAAAAATTGTATTGTCAGAATTCTAGCTTCACATCTTGCATTATTAGTTTTTATTTTTAATCATGCCGTTTTTTTACTTTTTTTCCGTAGAATTCAAAGTTTACGTCTTCAGATTTTGGACTTTCAGAGTTTAGATCTCACTTTTATTGCTTTTCTGAAAAAAACTTTTTCTCCTAAAAATATTATAATTTTGACCTCTATTGTCAGAAGTTCTGAGTTTACATAAATTTTGTATAAAATATCAGAATTTTTTGTTTAAAAATTGAGTTTTATTCCCAGAATTGAAAATCTCACACGTTTGACCATACCTAAAAGTACTTTACATCATGAAATTCAGAAATTTGTTGTCAGAATTCTAGGTTTACATCTTGCATGACTGGTTTTTAGTTTTGTTTGTTCAGAATTCAAAGTTTACGTTTTGAAATTTGGACTTTCTTTCAAAATTCTTATTTAATTCTATTAAATTCCATGTTTACATCTCAAATTTAACCTCTTATGTTTGATATTCTGTTTACATTGTCCAATTTAGATTTTTTTCCCCCTTGGAATTCTGAGTTTACATCTTCAGATTCTGACTTTTTCAGATTTCTGAAATCTCACAGAAAAATTGCACATTTTTTCTCGTAAAAACATTATTATTTTGACCTCTATTGTCAGAATTCTGTGTTTACATCATACAATTTAGATTTTTTTTTTATTTTTGGAGTTCTGAGTTGATGAAATTTTGCAGTTTTGATGGAATTTTGAGTTTACATACTCTCGTAATTCTAAAATATTCAAATTTTTATAGTTTAAAAATGTTTAATTTTATTCCCAGAATTTAAAATCTTGTACCTGAAGGACTTTACTTCATGAAATTCTGAATTGTATTGTCAGAATTCTAGATTTACATTATTGTGATTTACATTTTATTTTTAATCATGCTGTTTTTTGAAGTTTACGTCTTCAAATTTGGACTTTCAGAATTTAGATCTCACCAAATTGTTACTTTAATAATTAATAAATAATTAATAATAATTAATAATAATAGTAATAATAATAATAATAATAATAATAATAATAATAATAATAATAATAATAATAATAATAATAATAATTTAATAAATAGAAAATACCCTCTTGTAAAAATCTCATAATTTTGACCTCTATTGTCAGAATTCTGTGTTTACATCATACAATTTAGATTTTTTTTTTTTTTTTTTTGGAGTTCTGAGTTGATGAAATTTTGCAGTTTTGATGGAATTTTGAGTTTACATACTCTCGTAATTCTAAAATATTCAAATTTTTATAGTTTAAAAATGTTTAATTTTATTCCCAGAATTTAAAATCTTGTACCTGAAGGACTTTACTTCATGAAATTCTGAATTGTATTGTCAGAATTCTAGATTTACATTATTGTGATTTACATTTTATTTTTAATCATGCTGTTTTTTGAAGTTTACGTCTTCAAATTTGGACTTTCAGAATTTAGATCTCACCAAATTGTTGCTTTGATAATTAATAAATAATTAATAATAATTAATAATAATAATAATAATAATAATAATAATGATAATAATAATAATTTAATAAATAGAAAATACCCTCTCGTAAAAATCTCATAATTGATTGATAATTGTGAGAATTCTGTGTTTACATCATACAATTTAGATTTTTTTTAAATTATGAGTTATGAAAATTTGCATTATTTATAGAATTTTGAGTTTATAAATTAGAATTTTATTTTCAGAATTTATTCTCAGAGTTTAAATTGCACAGTTTTTGATTATACTCGAAGGATTTACATCATGAACTACTCATTTTTATTGTCAGAATTTTAAGGTTACATCCTGCATTATTGACAAACAATTTGTAAATTACTCATTCATTCATTTTCCTTCGGCTTAGTGCCTTATTCATCAGGGGTCGCCGCAGCCGAATGAACCGCTAACTGTTCCAGCATGTTTTACACAGCGGATGCCCTTCTAGCTGCAACCCAGTACTGAGAAATACCCATACACTCTCATTCACACACTACGGCCAATTTAGCTTATTCAATTCCCCTGTAGTGCATGTGTTTGGACTGTGGGGGAAACCGGAGCACCCGGAGGAAACCCACACGAACACGGGGAGAACATGCAAACTCCACACAGAAACACCAACTAGCCCAGCTAGGACTCAAACCAGCGACCTTCTTTCTGTGAGGCCACAGTGAGCCACCTACTTTTTAACTGTGATCTCTAAATGTATTTGCTTGCTGCATCTCTCATCTGAGGTGCTGCTGACGCCCTCTTTTGAGATGAATAAAATGTGAAAGGACTCAGATCACCACTGGGGCGAACGCTCAAAACACAGAGAAGCCCACAGGGTGCATTGCACACACAGTGACCTTTATCAGTGTGTGTGTGTGTGTGTGTGGTGACCCCCGCTGACTGGAAATGAGCCCTATGTAGGGAACACGCTTCAAACCGATTGTTTTCCAGTCCTCTTCCCTCTTTTTATAGATTCTCCAAACACGGAGTCATCTCGGCGAGACCACATCAGTCTAAACTGCTGTGATAGTGTGTCCCGCAAGTGCTTTTTATGGGTTCAGGGCGGAAAAAACAGCAGCTGTTTTGTTTTACCGCGCAAAACATCAGAAAGCCAAAATGCTGCGCTTCTTTCAGTCGTGTATTTTCTCCACAAGCGCAATCAGGGAAATAGTCATTTGCCCCCAAAAGAAAACACTCACATTTGTAGCACTAATGTGTGGCTGCGGTGTTAACAAGCTCAAGTTACGCTTTAGAGGCTGACAATTCCCGCAGATTCCTGAAGTCACATCAGCTTATAGATAGATGGATGTTTGCTTTTGTCACAGAATAAAACAAAATTAAAGGTTATGCTTTTTATATAAACTCACAATTTTACATCTCATAAGTTTGACTGTTGCTGTTGGAATTGTTAATGTTTATATCATGTAATTTAGACTATTTTTTACTTGTGGAATTGATTTAGCAGTTTTATACTCACAATTCTGAGTTTTATTATTAGATTTCTGAGTTTACATCTTATAAGTTTGACTGTTTTTGTCTGAATTTTGTGTTTACATCATGCAACTCAGATTTTTTTCTTGTGGAATTGACTTGGCAGTTTTACACTCATACTTAGGGTTATGAATTCATAATTTTGAGTTTTATACTTGCATTTCTAAGTTTACATCTTTTAAGTTTGACTGTTATTGTCCCCCCCCCCCCCCCTGGAATTGATGAATCAGTTTTGACTTATTGACAATTGTTAATTTATTAATATACACTTATACTTAGGGTTATAAACTCATAATTTAGAGTTTTATTTTTAGATTTCTGAGTTTACATCTTATAATTTTGACTTATTGTCTGAATTTTGTTTACATCATGCAATTTAGATATTTTTTCCCTTTGAATTAATGTAACAGTTTTGACTCATTTACATAATTGTTAATTTATTAATATACACTCATACTTAGGGTTATTAACTCACAATTTTGAGTTTTATTATTAGATTTCTGAGTTTACATCTTATAATTTTGACTTATTGTCTGAATTTTGTGTTTACATCATGCAACTCAGATTTTTTTCTTGTGGAATTAACTTAGCAGTTTTACACTCATACTTAGGGTTATGAATTCATAATTTTGAGTTTTATTCTTAGATTTCTGCTTTTACATCTCGTAGGTTTGACTGTTGTCTGATTTTTGTCTATTGTGTGCAATTTTTAAATTTTTTTCCATTGGAAATGATTTAACAGTTGTGAGTTTACACCTTGTTAGAGTTTAAATCTCGCATGTTTTGGCAATTATAGAAATTCTGAGGTTACATCATGCAATTCATGTATTGAAGTTTGTTTCTGTGAAAAAAAAATAAAAGTAATACTTTTTTCTCAAATCTTACGTTTTACACTCATACTTAGGATTATAAACTCATAATTTTGAGTTTTATTCTTTATACTGCGGGCTGAATTTTCCCACTGATTCCTGAAAATCACATCAGCTTATTGATGCATGAAAGTTTGCTTTTGTCTCAGAATAAAAATAAAGGTTATGCTTTTTCAAAATTCAGATTGTTGTACTTACATTTCTGAGTTTACATCTCATAAATTAGACTGTTACTGTCTGAATTTTGTGTTTACATAATGCCATTTAGATTTTTTTCTTCTTGTGGAATTGACTTAGCAGTTTTACACTCATACTTAGGGTTATGAACTCATAATTCTGAGTTTTGTACTTGCATTTCTGAGTTTACATCTTATAAGTTTGACTGTTTTTGTCTGAATTTTGTGTTTACATCATGCAATTTAGACCCCCCCCCCCCCCCCCTGGAATTGATGAAACAGTTTTGACTTATTGACAATTGTTAATTTATTAATATACACTTATACTTAGAAATCTAAAAATAAAACCCAAAATTGTGAGTTTATAACCCTAAGTATAAGTGTATATTAATAAATTAACAATTGTCAATAAGTCAAAACTGTTTCATAAATTCCAGGGGGGGGGGGTCTAAATTGCATGATGTAAACACAATATTATATTAATATATTAATAAATTAGCAATTATGCAAATAAGTCAAAACTGTTACATTAATTCAAAGGGAAAAAATTATCTAAATTGCATGATGTAAACAAAATTCAGACAATAAGTCAAAATTATAAGATGTAAACTCAGAAATCTAAAAATAAAACTCAAAATTGTGAGTTTATAACCCTGAGTTTACATCTTATAATTTTGACTTATTGTCTGAATTGTGTTTACATCATGCAATTTAGATATTGAAGTTTGTTTCTGTGAAAAAAAAAGTAAAAGTAATAGTTTTTTTCTCTTAGTTTTACACTCATACTTAGGATTATAAACTCATAATTTTGAGTTTTATTCTTTATACTGCGGGCTGAATATTCCCACTGATTCCTGAAAATCACATCAGCTTATTGATGCATGAAAGTTTGCTTTTGTCTCAGAATAAAAATAAAGGTTATGCTTTTTCAAAATTCAGATTGTTGTACTTACATTTCTGAGTTTACATCTCATAAGTTTGACTGTTATTGTCTGAATTTTGTGTTTACATAATGCCATTTAGATTTTTTTCTTCTTGTGGAATTGACTTAGCAGTTTTACACTCATACTTAGGGTTATGAACTCATAATTCTGAGTTTTGTACTTAGATTTCTGAGTTTACATCTCATACATTTGACTGTTTTTGTCTGAATTTTGTGTTTACATCATGCAATTTAAACCCCCCCCCCCGGAATTGATGAATCAGTTTTGACTTATTGACAATTGTTAATTTATTAATATACACTTATACTTAGGGTTATAAACTCACAATTTTGGGTTTTATTTTTAGATTTCTGAGTTTACATCTTATAATTTTGACTTATTGTCTGAATTTTGTTTACATCATGCAATTTAGATATTTTTTCCCTTTGAATTAATGTAACAGTTTTGACTTATTTACATAATTGTTAATTTATTAATATACACTCATACTTAGGGTTATTAACTCACAATTTTGAGTTTTATTATTAGATTTCTGAGTTTACATCTCATAAGTTGGACTGTTATTGTCTGAATTTTGTGTTTACATCATGCAATTTAGATTTTTTTTTCTTGTGGGATTGACTTAGCAGTTTTACACTCATACTTAGGGTTATGAATTCATAATTTTGAGTTTTATTCTTAGATTTCTGCATTTACATCTCTTAGGTTTGACTGTTGTCTGATTTTTGTCTATTGTGTGCAATTTTTCAAATTTTTTCCATTGGAAATGATTTAACAGTTGTGAGTTTACACCTTGTTAGAGTTTAAATCTCGCATGTTTTGGCAATTATAGAAATTCTGAGGTTACATCATGCAATTCATGTATTGAAGTTTGTTTCTGTGAAAAAAAATAAAAGTAATACTTTTTCTCAAAACTTAGTTTTACACTCATACTTAGGATTATAAACTCATAATTTTGAGTTTTATTCTTTATACTGCGGGCTGAATATTCCCACTGATTCCTGAAAATCACATCAGTTTATTGATGCATGAAAGTTTGCTTTTGTCTCAGAATAAAAATAAAGGTTATGCTTTTTCAAAATTCAGATTGTTGTACTTACATTTCTGAGTTTACATCTCATAAGTTTGACTGTTATTGTCTGAATTTTGTGTTTACATAATGCCATTTAGATTTTTTTCTTCTTGTGGAATTGACTTAGCAGTTTTACACTCATACTTAGGGTTATGAACTCATAATTCTGAGTTTTGTACTTACATTTCTGAGTTTACATCTCATACAGTTGACTGTTATTGTCTGAATTTTGTGTTTACATCATGCAATTTAGATCCCCCAAGGGAATTGATGAAACAGTTTTGACTTATTGACAATTATTAATTTATTAATATACACTTATACTTAGGGTTATAAACTCATAATTTAGAGTTTTATTTTTAGATTTCTGAGTTTACATCTTATAATTTTGACTTATTGTCTGAATTTTGTTTACATCATGCAATTTAGATATTTTTTTCCCTTTGAATTAATGTAACAGTTTTGACTTATTTACATAATTGCTAATTTATTAATATACACTCATACTTAGGGTTATTAACTCACAATTTTGAGTTTTATTATTAGATTTCTGAGTTTACATCTCATAAGTTGGACTGTTATTGTCTGAATTTTGTGTTTACATCATGCAATTTAGATTTTTTTTTCTTGTGGAATTGACTTAGCAGTTTTACACTCATACTTAGGGTTATGAATTCATAATTTTGAGTTTTATTCTTAGATTTCTGCATTTACATCTCTTAGGTTTGACTGTTGTCTGATTTTTGTCTATTGTGTGCAATTTTTCAATTTTTTTCCATTGGAAATGATTTAACAGTTGTGAGTTTACACCTTGTTAGAGTTTAAATCTCGCATGTTTTCTGCAATTATAGAAATTTTGAGGTTACATCATGCAATTCATGTATTGAAGTTTGTTTCTGTCAAAAAAAAAGTAATATTTTTTGTTTTCAAAACTTAGAGTTTTACACTCATACTTAGGATTATGAACCCATAATTTTGAGTTTTATACTTTATTCTATGGGCTGAATATTCCCACTGATTCCTGAAAATCACATCAGCTTATTGATGCATGAAAGTTTGCTTTAGTCACAGAATAAAAATAAAGGTTATGCTTTTTCAAAATTCAGATTTTTTTACAAAAACTCACAATTCTGAGTTTTGTACTTACATTTCTGAGTTTACATCTAACTTCGACTGTTATTGTCTGAATTTTGTCTATTGTGTGCAATTTAGATTTTTTTTTCCATTGGAGCAATGCATCTTGTTCTTGACATTCGGACGTTTATTGTGAGAAATCTAGATTTACATCCTGCACTGTTGATTTTCTTTATATTTGATCATGCAAATTTGATTTTATTCTTGGAAATTTAAGTTTATTTTTGCAGTTTTGACTTTTACTTCAGAAATTCTAAGGTCACATCATGCAATTTATGTGTGAACGTTTGTTTCTGTCATAAAAAAATAAAAAGGTTATACTTTTTTCTCAAAAATGAAAGTTTTATGCTCATACTTAAAGTTATAAACTCATTTTGAGTTTTATTCTTAGATTTCTGAGTTTACATCTTATAAGTTTGACTGTTATTGTCTGAATTTTGTGTTTACATCATGCAACTTAGATTTTTTCCCCCTTAAAATTAATTTAACAGTTTTGACTTATTGACATAATTGCTAATTTATTAAATTTACACTCATACCTGGGGTTATTAACTCACAATTTTGAATAAATATGAATTCATAAGATTTGTTTCAAAACCATTTCTAAATTCAGTTCTAATTTCCAGCAAACGAATAAATGAACAGTAATATCGAAGTGTGGTCAAAAAACTGAGTTATATCCAAACACACATGCTATGCCCGATATGGTCTAAAACCTGACAGTTGGACAAATCTAAGCTTGTTTTTAATAAAACAAATATAAATATGCATATAATAATTAATACTGCTAATAATAATAATAACAACAACATTATACAAAAACTATTTGTCATGAATAAACTGAAAAAGCCCCCTGAGATAAAGGCATGAAAGCAGTGATTTTTATATTTATGTAGAAATTAATAATTATTGTAATATTTTATTCCTTTAATTCTTTTTTATTGGTAAAGATATTTGCGTATTGCTCTACATCCTGTGTGTATTAAGCAATGTTTAAGCGAGGCGCACATCTTATGCGCTCTGTGCTGGACTTTAGACCTCCTCTTATCTGGTCTATTGAACAGTTTATTTTAGTTCCTCAAAATAGCAACGCGCCAGCAATGCGCCTTAACACACCTCCTTTTTCAGACCAAAACGCCTATGGGCGCACATTTGAGCGCAAATGCATTTGCTATTTAAACAGCATGGTGAAAAACGTCAAAACGACACTTGCGTCCAGCTGAAACTAGCAAACGACATTTGCGTCGCGTTTTGCGCCGCATTGTGCAGGGTGTATGATAGGGCCCTTAGTGTGTAAAGCTGTCATGTAGTTCAGGTCAAACCCTGTGATCTGCCCAGCGCGACTATACAACGTCAATCAAAAAGGGTCATGGCAAAGCATTAAAGTCGACTAGTCGATTAGTCAAATAGTCAATGCAACCCCTAATATAGACTCACTAATGCATTTCACATTGTCATCTAAAGTATTTTCATGATTTATCTACCCCTTTATTATTAATAATAAATTGCCAAATCCCAATGCTACGATGCTCACGGGACGTCCGACAGCTGTACAAGCGGGTCGCTCATAGACACACGTCCCATTAATTGTCCTGGGCTTAAATAAAGTGCCGTTATTTTTTTTTCTGCCCAATCAGAGGCAGATTTCTGACGGCACATGAATGCTTGGTCATGCTCATCCGACATTGTTCTGACAGCGCCGGTAACCAGTGATCTTTGCTGAGGTGCTGACAGGAGATCAGGGCTATTTCTGAGCCACTTTGGGCCTGTTTGTGAGCACTGAGGCAGACTAGCGACTAATGAGAGAGGACAGCTGACAGCTTCAGTGGAGGTTATGAAGCAGGAGAAATGGCAGAGAAATCACATGGGGGTTATAGTGACAGAGCCTGGAATTATTTCTGAGTGGAGTATATAATAGAGGTATACTTTTGACTATTATTATTATGATATTTGGCTCAAACTCATAGAGGTGTCTGATGACAGCAGCTCAAAGATAAAATGAATAATTTTTTCATGAACGTGTATAATTTTATATTAGAGATAAAAGATGATATAAAATATAAAGAATCAAAAAAAGTCATTTAAAAATTCTTAGATTATTATATATGCGTAATTTTAATTATCAATTTATATTTATAGAGGTATGATTAAACATTTTTCTTTCTGACTTTACATTATATATATATATAAATTAAATTGATCAATAATTTATAGATATATCTGATTAAAGGTTTCATCTGATTAAATATGTTTCATGCTAATGCTATAATATTAAATAAATAGCTTTATTATTATACAAATTATTATTTACTTATAAATGATTTTATTTAGTGTGTTTATTTACTCATCTATCGTCTATACAAATATTTTTAATTAATTTGAATTAGTGAGTGAGTGTGAGTGAGTGACTGGATAAATGAGAGTGAGTGAGTGAGTGAGTGAGTGAGTGAGTGAGTGAGTGAGTGAGTGAAATGAGAGTGAGTGAGTGAGTGAGTGAAATGAGAGTGAGTGAGTGACTGACTGAGTGAGTGAGTGAGTGAGTGAGTGAGTGAGTGAGAGTGAAATGAGAGTGAGTGAGTGAGTGAGTGAGTGGATGAATGAGAGTGATTGACTGACTGAATGAGAGTGAGTGAGTGAGTGACTGGATGAAAGAGTGTGTGAGTGACTGAATGAGTGAGTGAGTGACTGAATGAATGAATGAGAGTGAGTGAGTGACTGGATGAATGAATGAGAGTGAGTGAGTGAGTGACTGAATGAGTGAGTGAGTGACTGAATGAATGAATGAGAGTGAGTGAGTGACTGGATGAATGAATGAGAGTGAGTGAGTGAGTGACTGAATGAGTGAGTGAGTGACTGAATGAATGAATGAGAGTGAGTGAGTGACTGGATGAATGAATGAGAGTGAGTGAGTGACTGGATTAATGAATGAGAGTGACTGAGTGAGTGACTGAATGAGTGAGTGAGTGACTGAATGAATGAATGAGAGTGAGTGAGTGACTGGATGAATGAATGAGAGTGAGTGAGTGAGTGAGTGAGTGAGTGAGTGAGTGAGTGGATGAATGAGAGTGAGTGACTGACTAAATGAGAGTGAGGGAGTGACTGAATGTGAGTGAGTGACTGAATGAGTGAGTGAGTGACTGAATGAATGAATGAGAGTGAGTGAGTGAGTGAGTGACTGGATGAATGAGAGTGAGTGACTGACTAAATGAGAGGGAGTAAGTGACTGGATGAATGAGAGTGAGTGAGTGAGTGAGTGACTGACTGAATGAGAGGGAGTGAGTGAAATGACTGAAGTTCTCCCTCTAGATTATTCTGCCAACACACTGTTGATTTGTTAAGTGTTTTATATGCCGTGCAGTTGTTGAATCCAGGTCGCCCTCATGAACACAATAGGGAATCAATGCAGTTCTGCTGCTGGTGTTTTGTATGAGTGGAAATCGGGTTCATGATTTCTGCCCGTTTGATTGTTTGACTTTAGACGTGCAGAAAGATCAATCCCATCAACCCTCTGACCTCTTCAGAAGTCACGTTTATTTGAGTCTGTTGTTACAATCGCAATCTCACACCAGTTCCTAGTGTGTTTATTTTATATTCATTTGTGCTATCTCATTCATACATTTTAGTATGATTTGCTAGGTTTGGGGGACACGCCTCCTATTAAATATAAATAAAGTCAGAATTATTAGTCCTCCTGTTAAATTTAAGTTCTTTTATATATTTTTTACACAATTTCAGTTTAATAACAAGCAGATTTTTTTCAACACATTTTAACCATTATAGTTTTTATAACTCATTTCTAATAACCGATTTCTTTTATCTTTGCCATGATGACAGGAAATAATATTTGACTAGATACAGTGCATCCGGAAAGTATTCATAGTGCCTCATTTTTTCCACATTTGTTTATGTTACAGCCTTATTCCAAAATGGATTAAATTCATTTATTTCCTCAACATTCTACACACAATCCCCCATAATGACAATGTGAAGAATGAGTTTTTGAAATTGTTGCAAATTTATTAAAAATAAAAAACCTGAAAAATCACATGTACATCAGTGTTCACAGCCTTTGCTCAGTACTTTGTTGATGCACCTTTGGCAGCAATTACAGCCTCAAGTCTTCTTGAATATGATGCCACAAGCTTGGCACATTTTTGCCCGTTCCTCTTTGCAGTATCTTTCAAGCTCTATCAGGTTGGATGGGAAGCGACGGTGCGCAGCCATTTTCAGATCTCTCCAGAGATGTTTAATAGGATTTAGGTCTGGGCTCTGGCTGGGCCACTCAAGGACATTTACCGAGTTGTTGTGAAGCCACTCCATTGCTCTTTTGGCGGTGTGCTTTGGGTCATTGTCCTGCTGGAAGATGAACCGTCGCCCCATTCTGAGGTCAAGAGCACTCTATAGCAGGTTTTCATTCAGGATGTCTCTGTACATTGCTGCATTCATCTTTCCCTCTATCCTGACTAGTCTTCCAGTTCCTACAGCTGAAAAACATCCCCACAGCATGATGCTGCCACCACCATGCTTCATTGCAGGGATGCTATTAGCCTGGTGATGAGCGCTGCCTGGTTTTCTCCAAACGTAACGCCTGGCGTTCACTCCAAAGAGTTCAATTTTAGTCTCATCAGATCAGAGAATTTTGTTTCTTATGGTCTGAGAGTCCTTCAGATGCCTTTTGGCAAACTCCAGGCGGGGAGGTGGCTTCCGTCTGGCCACTCTACCATGGCCTGATTGGTGGATTGCTGCACAGATGGTTGTCCTTCTGTAAGATTCTCCTCTCTCCACAGAAGAACGCTGGAGCTCAGACAGAGTGACCATCGGGTTATTGATCACCTCCCTGACTAAGGCTCTTCTCATCCGATCACTCAGCTTAGATATCCGGCCAGCTCTAGGAATAATCCTAGTGGTTCCAAACATCTTCCACTTAAGGATGATTGAGGCCACTGTGCTCATTGGAACTTTCAGAGCAGCAGAGATTTTGCTGTAACCTTCCCCAGCCTGGTGCCTCGAGACAATGCTGTCTCGGAGGTCTACAGACAATTCCTTTGTCTTCATGCTTAGTTTGTGCACCGTCAACCCTGGGACCTTATATAGACAGGTGTATGCCTTTTCAAATCATGTCCAATCAACTGAATTGACCACAGGTGAACCACAATGAAGCTGCTGAAACATCTCAAGAATGATCAGTGGAAACAGAATGTGTCTGAGCTCAATATAGAGCTTCCAGCAAAGGCTGTGAATACTGATGTACATTTGATTTTTCAGGTTTTTTATTTTTAATAAATTTGCAACAATTTCAAAAACTCTTTCTTCACATTGTCATTATGTGGGGTTTGTTTACAAACTAATTTCGAGAGGATCACGTGCTTATGATTGAACACAGCTGGTATCGCTTAACTCCGCATATTGCGCCAATCAGATGAACATAGACCACTATAAATTACCGGAGCACTTTGCTCCAGTCATCTTCGTTTGAAGAATCCCCCCCTTCCACCCCTACTCCTCCCCTTCTCCGATAGGGCGGCACGGTGGCCAGTGGGTAGCACTGTTGCCTCACAGCAAGAACGTCGCTGTTCCGTTTCCCTCCAGGCTGGTTGGCGTTTCTGTGCGGAGTTTGCATGTTCTCCCCGTGTTCGCGTGGGTTTTCCCCGGGTTCTCCGGTTTCCTTCACCGTTCAAAAACAGGCACCATAGGAAAATTGACTTACCAAATAGCATTCTAAGGCAACTCTTAGCCAGATACATATCCAGTAGTTCACAGCAGGGGAGTTCTCGAGACCACCTGAGCTCAGACTCTCCTGTCGCCCTACAAACGGGAGGAAGCCCCGGGCTCAAGGATATCCTGAGCTCAGGGCTCTCTCCCGGGACAGCATGCCAAAACACGCTTTATTATCAATCATCAGCTAAGTGTGAACTCTTGAAGGGGGATTGTGTGTAGAATGTTGAGGAAATAAATGAATTGAATCCATTTTGGAATAAGGCTGTAACATAAACAAATGTGGAAAAAGTGAAGCGCTATGAATACTTTCCGGATGCACTGTATTTCGCAGGATACTAGTATTCAGTATTTAAAGTGACATGTAAAAGGCTTAACTAGGTTAATTAGGCAAGTTAGGGTAATTAGGCAAGTCATTGTATAACAGTGGTTTGTTCTGTAGACAATCAAAACGCATATTGCTTAAGAGGGCTAATAATATTGACCTTTAAATGGTTTTAAATAAATTAAAAACTGCTTTTATTCTAGCCGAAATAAAACAAATAAGAGTTTCTCCAGAAGAAAAAATATTGTAGGAAATGCTGAGAAAAATTCCTGCTCTGTTAAACATCATTTGGGAAATATTTGAAAAAGAATAAATATTGCACAGAAGTGCTAATAATTTCGCCTTCAACTGTACCTTACATTTTCATAGGAATGAAATCGTATTAATTAGCCACTTTTCTGACAAGATGCAAGATAGTTTTGTCTCCTTGTGAGATCAGGCTGTGTGTTTTACACAGATATTAACATTCAATTCAATTCAATTCATCTTTATTTGTATAGCGCTTATACAATGTAGATTGTGTCAAAGCAGCTTCACATGGAAGATTATAGTGAATTGAAACAGTGTCAGTTCAGTTTCAGAGATTAAGTTCAGTTCAGTTTAGCTCAGTTCAGTGTGGGTTAATAATCACTACTGAGAGTCCAAACACTGAAGAGCAAATCCATCGATGCGCAGCTCTACAGATCCCGAACCATGCAAGCCAGTGGCGACAGCAGCGAGGAAAAAAAAAAACTTCACCAATTGGCGAAAGCGAAGATTTAAAAAAGTTAAACTGCTGTCTAATATGACACCCAGATCTTTTATAGTAGAGCTAACGCTAACTTTGTATCCCTCTAGTTGCAGGTCGATGTACCTGATAGAAAACACTAACAGAGCAACTTCATCCGAGTAAGCTGTCTCTGGAGGAATACTACATTTCATCACTCAGAAAGCGGATTTGTTTTTTCTAAAGGGATAAATGGTGATAATATCAAACATGTAACTTATATTGTGTGTAATCCAATCAGTTGAAATACCACATTTAAATGCACTTTCAACACACTTGGCCTTTTACTTCACTGACAGTCTGTGAAAAATCCCTTTGGTTGATTCTTAAAAGCATGCATGCAGATCAGATTACACGCCCACAATTTATTACATCAGTATTTCACGTTAGAGGAGTTTTTTTAGAGGACATTTCTCTGCAGCAAACCGTTTTTATGGGTACAGTAAATAGGCTGAAGTCTCAGTGTAAACTTTATATGCATAGTAAAACCAGGCAGATTTAAAATTCCGCAATGTGTACATTTGGATAGGCTTAACCAATTCATTATTCAGGCAGTCTCCAGCAGCAGTCTCTATTAAGATGAGGTTAGACTTATGCACAGACTGAGACATATACATTCATTAGTTCATCAGCTGAATGCTATCCTACCAGTTGTGGAAAGAGTACTGAAAAATCATACTTGGGTAAAAGTACCATTACTTGCCTAAAAATGTAGTGTAAGTAGAGTTAAAGTATCTGTTGTAAATATTACTGAAAGTATGAGTAAAAAGTAGCCCTTTCAAAAGTACTCAAGAGTAGTGAGTATTACACTGTAAAAAGCTGATGCATTTACATGTAATTTGTGGATGTGTGTAAACGTAACATTCTGTAAGGCAAGGCAAGTTTAAGGCACAGCGCCTTAAACGTGCCTAATGTTGGAGCACATCTGATCATTTGTGGAAGCCCGATTCACCCTGCTTTCACTGAACTCTTGGAATTTCTAGTTTATTTGATTCTAATGATTTGGATGATCTGTTAGGTTTGTATTCAGTGAGCATATCTGTATTGTATTAAGGTCCTAGACCATTTAGTGATTTATAGACAAGTAATAATACTTTAAAATCTATTCTGAATGTAACTGGGAGCCAGTGTAAAGACCTGAGGACAGGTGTGATGTGCTCTGACTTTCCTGGTTCTGGTCAGAATCCTGGCCGCAGCGTTCTGGATGAGCTGTAACTGTCTGACTGTCTTTTTGAGAAGGAGTCCAGTAATCCAAAAATTACAGTAATCCACCCTGCTGCTGATAAAAGCATGAACAAGTTTCTCTAAGACTTCACTGGAAACAAAGCATCTGATTCTTGCAATGTTTTTGAGATGATAGTATGCTGATTTACTAACTGCTTTGACATGACTACTGAAACTCAGATCTGACTCCAGAGTCACACCAAGATTCTTGACCTTATTTTTTGTTGTTTGACCTTTAGAGCCAAGGTACGCATTCACCTTGAGAACCTCATCTCTGTTCCCAAACACAATGACTTCAGTTTTCTCTTTGTTTAACTGAAGAAAGTTTTGGCACATCAAACTGTTCATTTCATCAATGCATTGGCAGAGGGTGTCAATAGGGCTGTAGTCATTAGGCAGTAAGGCTAAGTAGATCTGAGTGTCATCAGCATTGCTGTGGTAGGAAATTTGGTTCTTTCTCATTATTTGGCTCAGAGGGAGCATATAAAGGTTGAACAGGAGAGGTGCCAGAATCGAGCCTTGTGGGACTCCACATGTCATGGGTGTCCACCTTGACCTATGGTTACCTATACTGACATAGTAACCTCTCCCTTCAAGGTAAGATCTGAACCATTTGAGGACCATCCTAGATAGCCCAACCCAATTTTCCAGCCCATCCAGAAGTATGCTGTGATCGAGTGTCAAATGCAGCACTGAGATCGAGCAATACCAGCACTGTTAGTTTGCCTGAATCTGTATTTAGGCGGATATCACTGATTATCTTTATAAGAGCGTTTAAGAACTTGTTAACCTAAACTTTTTGTCTGTAGTGCATTTAGTTATTGCCCAGCAGGCACACAATGTAATAAGACATTAATATTAGGTTAGATTTAGGTTGTGATGTCAAGTGACCAAAATTCAATGTCTAGCCAGCGTCTCAGGACAACGTTATTTTGATGTCCAATAATGACGTCAAATGACGTTGATATTTGGTTGATTTTAGGTTGTTAGAAAGTGACCAAAATCCAACGTCGAGCCAAAATCTTAAACCAACGTCATATATGACAACATTTATTCATCAGGTATGGCAACCAAAATCCAACATCTGATAGACATCATAGTGGTAATGTCCACACAACGTCAAGCTGTAACATCATTAGACGTTGATATTTGGTTGATTTTAGGTTAGACGTTGGCATCGGCCTGACGTTGGGTTTTGATGTCAACCCGATTTTCATTTCCAAACAAAATTCAACGTCCCCATGACAATGAGGTACAATGTCAATCTGACATCACGTTGACGTCTTGAGCCTGCTGGGTGTTTAACATAGATATTTACATTAGATGTCGCCTACCCTGTTGTTGTCTATTGGAAGAAATGAGTCAATAGAGCCGCCATTTTAGTACGCCATTTTAGACTGTGGCCATCCAGAGCCAGGGATATACACATATACACATATATCTATGATCGGGAGTTTTCCCCGGTGGTTAATATACAAATATTTTTTTTTAATTACTTTATCACTTTTCTGCATCGATGGATCAGTGACTGCACATTCGTTTGTGAACGAATCTCCGTTATGAACAACTCGTTTACTTAGCCGACAATAACACAAGTTTCTAGCACCGCAAGGTCTTGTTGTCATATTTAATTTACATTGTTTGCTTATTTTATTCAACAAAACTAGCATAAGCCTCGTATTTAGTGCGAGTTGGTGCTACTTTGACTTATGATCAGTGCAGTAAGTGACTTTATTATCATCAATAAAGTGACTTGTTGAGCACAAAAGTTCATAACATACAAAAATGTAAAAAAAACTAAATCTTACCTATGAAATGTTCTGCCTTTGTGCTTTGTTTTCTTTGTTTCGTTACTACACCAGTACACAGCGCTAAAGTCCAGCATCTTCACATTGGCACACTATCTTGACTAGTGCGGTTGAATGACATTTGTCCTGGTAGCACTGTACCAATGTGGCGGCGCTATTGACGCATGCTCAGGGTTCATATGCGATATCAAATGTATATATCTATGGGTGTTTAAGGCCATTTCGGTCATCATACAGTAAACATCCGTCATCTTTTCATCAGTGACATGCATCATAACATTCTCTGGGTCAATGCGTGTAAAGATTTTGGACGTCTTGTTGAACACTTTTAATGCTTCCGAACAGTTTGCTGCAGTTATAAATCGCCCATGTCTTGAGGTAGTTCATTATGATTCGATTTACCTTCTATGTCTGATTTGATTGGACAGGAATCACAGGACTGATTTTTCTACTCAGTCAATCCCCGTAGACAAGACAAAATAAAGTAGTAACTGCAGGTTGAAGGAAAGTAGTGAAGTAAGAAGAACTACTTAGCAAATTACAATTTCTGAGAAAAACTACTCAATTACAGTAGTCTGAGTATTTGTAATCAGTTACTTTACACGACTGCATCCTACATCAGAAGTAAGGATTTAAGGCAGGAGCCAACTGGTGTAATTCATTCATTCATTTTCCGTTGGCTTAGTCCCTTTACTCATCAGGGGTCGCCACAGCTGGATGAACCGCCAACTTTTCCAGCATATGTTTTACACATCGGATGCCCTTCCAGGTGCAACCAAGTACTAGGGAACACCTATACACACATTCACACTCATTCATTCATTCATTTTCTTTTCGGCTTAGTTCCTTTATCAATCCGGGGTCGCCACAGCGGAACGAACCGCCAACGTATCCAGCATATGTTTTACCCTTTCAGCTGCAACCCAATACTGGGGAACGCCCATACACACATTCACACTCGTACACTACAGCCAATTTAGTTTTTTCAATTCACCTATAGTGTATGTGTTTGGATTGTGAGTCGAACCAGTGACCTTCTTGCTGTGAAGTGACAGTGCTAACCACTGAGCCACTGTGTTGCCCCTATTTTGCAATTATCCATGAAATAGTGAAAAAAATCAATTGATATTTAAATCGCTAAATGTATTGTCCTCTAAATATAAAGAGTTATTGGTTCTCTGTCTCGGTCAAAAAGTCCATTTTAATGCATTATTGAAAGTTTAAGTAGATTTTAGGTTATTCCAAGAGTTCACTTTTTACAGTCAGGATCAGTAATACATGCATATCTATACAAACTGCGGCCTCTGATTTCCTAAACCTCGCCTTTCCTGTCATTGCATGCGCAAAACCTGTAGATTTCACTCAGGAAAGGCACGGCATTGCCATGCCTCTTTGTGCTTTTCCTCTGCTATAATAGAAACGCACAACCTTTAGCAGTTAAACTCCTTCCTGTCTTACATTTGTGGCTCTGAGCCATGAATACAGTCCAGCTCTCATGCATCTGTTAACAGGATTAAACAGAGACGACATATTCAGTAGATTCTTTTTTTGTTTTACAATGGAGAAAAGCAGCTCTTTTATTATCAGCACTGCAGCATTAAACCAAAGCAAAGCTGTTCGTGACGTAACTAATGGAAAAGAAGGCTAAAGTCCAGTGGTGTTTTGTCTTAACGCCTTTGCAAAACATATTAACCCTATAAAGCCTAGCATACAGAATAACATAACTGCAGATATAGAAAGAATATTAGGTTTGTGTGTGATTTTATGAGGTTTGTATGGCTCGTGTAGTATAATACAGCGAAAATATGGAAGTAAAAACAACCCAGTTTTATTTAAGACACTCAAGCGGAGTAAAAATGCACAGTTTAGTGCACATGCTGATATTTATATAGCCAAAATGTAAGATTTTAATGGCTTGTAATGTACAAGTGGGAGGTCTTTATAACAGTTGCTTACATACTGTAAGTCATATAAACATTAGTTGTCACGTTATATTTCCGGTAATATTAAATATTTTGTTTATGATCAAAGCTCTGGTGATTTAAAACAGGATTATGGTCGAGAGATGAAGCAATAACCTTCCTCAGAAGATTTGAGATGTTTTAGAGGCTCAGGAAAAGTACAGGAAATGTAAAGGTTCTGGAAATATGCCTTCCTTAAAATTCTGATGATCATATTTGAAATTTTAAAATAATAAAAATAAAATAAATAATAAAAATTTAAATAATAAAAATTTAAAATCACGCCCAAGTTGCTAAAATATTACTAAAATAATACTAGGTATATATAATTTATTCTAATGTTTACTTTATAAATACCAACAATAATTGCCCAGCAAAAATGTACAGGAATCATGAGCTTTTATTGCTATACAAATAAACAAAAACAAATATTTAGACTATTTATTGATAATCTAAACTATCAGATGGATGGATGCATTTTAGAGGCTCTGGACGATTAATTCACCACTCCAAAACAGAGATCGTAAAGGTTCTGGAGGGTTTATTTCCAGAACCTTTACTTTCTCTGTTTCACAGTGGCGAGTTAATCTTCCCGTTTTATATAATCTTGGCAAACAATATTTTTGCTATACAAATAAACAAAAAACAATCAAAATACATTTTTATTATTGGTAATCTAAACCAGGGATCACCAAACTTGTTCCGGTCCGGTGTCCTGCAGATTTTAGCTCCAACCCTAATCAAACACACCTGAACAAGCTAATCAAGGTCTTACTAGGTATACTTGAAACACACAGGCAGGTGTGTTGAGGCAAGTTGGAGCTAAACCCTGCAGGGGACTGGACCTCCAGGAACGAGATTGGTGACCCCTGATCTAAACTAAACTATGGATGGATGGATGAATGGTTTTAGAGGTTTTTAAGGGCTGGGGAAGATTAATTCACCACTGCAAAACAGAATGTAAAGGTTATGGAAGGTTTATTTCCAGAACCCTTACTTTCTCTGTTTCACAGTGGTGAATTAATCTTTCTGTTTTATATAATCTTGACAAACAATATACAGGAATCATGAGCTTTTTTGCTATACAAAAACAAACAAAATACCTTTTATTTAATGACAATCTAAACTATCAGATTGATGGATGGATTGTAGAGGCTTTGGAAGATTAATTTACCACTCCAAAACAGAGAACGTAAAGGTTCTGGAATTTTTTTTTTTACCAGAACCTTTACTTTCTCTGATTCGCAGTGGTGAATTAATCTTCCCTTTTTGTGTAATCTTGGAAAACAATATACAGGAGTCATGAGCTTCTATTGCTATACAAATAAACAAAAACAATCAAAATACCTTTTGATTATTGATAATCTAAACTATTGGATGAATGGAGGGATGGATGGAAAACTGACAAATAGGTGAAAACAGGTGGATGGATAGATGGATGGATTGTAGAGACGTTTTAGAGACTCTGGAAGATTAATTCACCACTGTGAAATAGAGAAGGTAAAGGTTCTGGAAAGTTTATTTCCAGAACCTTTACTTTCTCTGTTTCGCAGTGGTGAATTAATCTTCCCCTTTTATATAATCTTGGCAAAATAATGTATATATTCATGAGCTTTTTGCTATACAAATGAACAATAACAAACAAAATACCTTTTATTTATTGATAATCTATCAGATTGATGGATGGATTGTAGAGACTCTGGAAGATTAAGTCACCACTCCAAAACAGAGAGGGTAAGGGTTCTGGAAGGTTTATTTCCAGAACCTTTACTTTCTCTGTTTCGCAGTGGTGAATTAATCTTCCCATTTTATATAATCTTGGCATACAATATACAGGAATCATGAGCTTTTTCCTATACAAATAAACAAAAACAGACAAAATACCTTTTAAATTTTGATAATCAAAATCGCATGGATGCATGGTTTTAGAGGTTTTTTAAGGACTCTGGGAGATTTAACTCACCACTGAGAAACAGAAAAGGTAAAGGTTCTGGAGGGTTTATTTCCGCTATGGACCCCTGATAAATAAGGGACTAATCCGTAGGAAAATGAATGAATAAATAAATTCAATTTCAAAAAGTACGATTTTTTGTTCTAACATCACTAAGTGATTAAATCAGCAAACCCTCCAGACTCCATTTACAACTGTATGGATGGATGTGATCAGATCAACTGAGATGGATGCTAAAGCCAGGTGTAAACGGTGCTCATTTGACATGAAAACACACCCGTCCTCAGTCTCCATTAGAGTCCATCGGACACTTTAAATGACAAAAGAGCCTCCTCTTCATTTACACACGCTTTAGAGGCACCGTCGTGCGTTAAAGTGTCTCCATTAAGCCCAGTTTATCATCATACATCACGCTCATAATGCCACTCCGGACTCTAGATATGTGCTGCTTTGTGTTTGCTGAGCTTTATTACTATGGCGTGTTTTCTTTCTTTCTGTTTTTTTTTCCTGCTAATGATCTGGCATTCAACGCAGTCTCTTTATCTTCAGAGCCGGAGGACACTATTGTCTGCGCAGATAAATAATGCAGGAGCTGCTCTGATGGACGTCCTCAAGCTTTTATATCAGAGTTCAGCACGGGATCTTTTGTGTAATTGGGCTGCTCAGACCGGGCGGGACAGATGGGGGTAACTTCATTACAATGTTAAAGTTTTATCAACCGGATGCTGTTACTTTGAAATTGAAATTTGTAGCAGGGGCTTTTTTTATATAGTCTGGAAGCATTCGATTAGCTTTAGAAAAAACAGTGCGTGATTTATACACTGCTTGTTCAAACTACTTAACTGAATTGAGCTGAAACAACACAATTATTGAGTTGTTTCATGTTCAAATGCACTTAAATATGTAAAAACAATTACGTTAACCTAATCGATTTGTGTTGGGACAACATGAAGGTATTGTGTGAAACATTTTTTTTTTACAGTGTACAAACCATTATTTGAATTACTGTCTGTGTTTAGCTTGTAATCCTTACATCGTGAAGACAAAAAAAGTCTCCACAAGTATAGCAATACCACTAAATTTTGACCTTATGGGCACATTTTTTTGGTTCTCATGAATAAAAGCTCATAAATCACACAGATTTGTTAGGTATTTTGAAAAAAAAGCAGATTGTTTCCTGTGAGGGTTTGGTTTAGGGGTAGGAGGAGATCATTTACAGTATGTACAGTAGAAACATCATTACATATATAATAAGTCCCCATAAAGATAGCCGTACAAGTGTGTGTGTGAACATTATGCATATATTTACACCTTTAACTGTTGAATGTAATCTATCTATCGTGCATCCGAAAATTGTTGCAAATGTATTAAAAATAAAAAAGCTGAAAAATCACATGTACATCAGTATTCACAGCCTTTGCTCAATACTTTGTTGATGCACCTTTGGCAGCAATTAAAGCCTCAAGTCTTCTTGAATATGATGCCACAAGCTTGACACACCCATCTTTGGGAATTTTTGCCCATTCCTCTTTACAGTATTTCTCAAGCTCTATGAGGTTGGATGGGAAGCGACGGTTCACAGCCATTTTCAGATCTCTCCCGAGATGTTCAATAGGATCTAGGTCTGGGCTCTGGCTGGGCCACTCAAGGACATTCACCGAGTTGTTATGGAACCACTCCATTGATATTTTGGCGGTGTGCTTTGGGTCATTGTCCTGCTGGAAGATAAACCGTCTCCCCAGTCTGAGGTCAAGAGCACTCTGAAGCAGGTCTTCATTCAGGATGTCTCTGTACATTGCTGCATTCATCTTTCCCTCTATCCTGACTAGTCTTCCAGTTCCTGCTGCTGAAAAACATCCCCACAGTATGATGCTGCCACCACCATGCTTCACTGTAGGGATGATATTAGCCTGGTGATGAGCTGTGCCTGGTTTTCTTCAAATGTAACACCTTGTATTTACTCCAAAGAGTTCAATTTTAGTCTCATTAGACCAGAGAATTTTGCACTCACCCTATCCATCCATCCATCTATCGGTCTGTCTATCTGTCTATTTTTTTCCGGGAACAATTATATAGAACAAAAAAAACAAGTGCAAATTTAGAACTCACTCATCCCACCCCTGATAAACTTCAAAAGATGAATAAACAAAAATAAACATCAATAAAATAATTTTTACAAAGAAAAAATTATGAAAATTTTAAAAGGATGAAGCTGAATGCCAAAAACCGACCATTTCATCGAGAGAATCTTTAACAAATATGCAGACCAGGTTTGTCTGTGCATTATTGTGTGAGGAGGATTCCAGTGGTTGACTAGCAAATTTTTTGGCCCGCTGTGAGAGCAGTTAACAGGAGACATCTTTGTTGAATGGACAAAGCGAGGTCCCAAAAGTCATTCATGAAAAAATGGCATGGAGTCAAACAGATCTCAGTGCCCAACAAATATGATAGATCCTGTGAGAGCGGAGTCCAGAAAGGTAAAAGAGAGAGACATTCCCCCCCCAACGATTTAAAAAGTGCCTAAGGATCCTTGTGAACAAAGATTACACTTAGAAGATGACAGATTCATATAAAAACGTTTCTTTTAAGTCAGGTAAAATTATTATATATGATTAGTATTTTTAGAAGACAATTTAAACATCTCCCATACCTGATCTGAAAATAAAACATGTACATTCTCATTAGGATCCTTAACCCAAACAGATTTAATAGATATAATTCTAAAATGATCTTTATTTTAATAATCTGTTTGTTGAATTTAGTTTCATTGCATCTACACGGCAACTTATTCTCATTAGATTAGACTGTTAGGTTGAGGTTAGTGTAAGTTGACATGTACTTGCAAAGTTTCCTATAGTCAGTTAAATGTCTGTTGAAGGAGCAGTATCGGCAGATATTAAGCAGACAGTCTACTAATACTCAAATGGACCATCAAAATAAAGTGTTACCAATAACTGAAGCATAGGAGAGGCATTCCTCACGAGGAAGGATTAATTTACGCAAGAGGTGAATAGGTAGTTGAGAGTTCCTCAGTTGCCCATAGGCCCGAAGAGCTGATCTAATGCTCAAAAACATGAAATAGGCACTTTTTAAATATAATTTATGCAAAAAATACATTAAGTCTGACCAATGTTTTTTCTTTTTATGAAATCAAGGATGTCATATTACAGCAGGATAAAGATTAATACATTAATCAGCTTAGACATTATTTTCAATTATATTAATCATGATCAAACTATTTTCATATTACTGTATTAGAAATTATATAAATGACACTAAAATGTGCAATTATAATCATTTAAATATTTTGATTATGCATTTTTAACCATTATTTTGTTAGTTTTTTTTCTACTATTAAATGTTAATATATAAAAATAGTTAAATAAGCAATTATATTTAATAGCTGTGATCTCAAACATGTATCATTTCTCCAAACAGTCTGAAACAACATATTCTCCACCTTAAAACCTTGAACACAGTTTGTGAATTATGATATTAAAGCAGAAATAAGGTGTTTATGGTCGTGTTCGTCCTACTGTGTGTGACGTCTTCAGTAGATCATGGCTTATAGATGCAGCAAAGCATCCGATTTCTCTTTGAGCTTGTTGTTGGGCCGTTCAGCTGTTCTCGCAATGTTTAACCCTTAAAATGAGAGAAAAGCAAAAAAGTTTCTTTAGTAGTAAAACAGCATTTTGAAAAGAGAGATTTTGAGTTTATTGCCATATCAGATTCCCTGGCTATTTCATGGAAAAACAGGGAATGAAAATGTACTAACAATTTATAAATGACACCTTTTCTATAATAAAAAAAGTCAGTCAACAACAATAAGTGAAGTTTCACAAACTAATTTCGAGAGGAGCACGTGATATGATTGATCGCAGCTGGTCTCTCATCTGTAATCATTAGTAAGCCAATCAGATCATTCCAAACTCACTATAAATAGCCTGACTAGCATTACTCCCTCATCTTCGTCTTTTGAAACCCCCCCCCCCCCCCATCCACCCCATCTCCTCCTTTATCAGAGGGAGTTCTCGAGGGCTACCTGATCTCATACCCCCTCACATGCTCATTGACCTGGCGGGAGCCCTGGGCTCAATTATCTCAGGGTCTCAGGGTTCTCTCCCGGGACAGCATGCCAAACCTGCTATTATTATCAAACAATATCTAACTCCTGAAATAGTACATAAAGATCCAATAGTTTAAGACTTGCTTTTGGTACAAATTCTACCATTTATGAAGGATTCACATTTACAAATGATTCTTTTAAAGACCTTGCAGATACAAAAATCGTTGTCTGATAATATTAAAAACAGTGCATTGTAAGACATTCTGTCCACAATGCTCAACCCTCAAAAAATTGAAGTAACATTTTATAAATAACACCCTTTCTATAATAAAAGAGTTGGTCAACAACATAATAATAATAATAATAATAATAATAATAATAATAATTCCTTACATTTATATAACGCTTTTCTAGACGCTCAACACACTTTACACATTGGGGAAAATCACCTCAACCATCACCAGTGTGCAGCATCCACCTGGATGACACAACAGCAGTCACATTGTGTCAGACTGCACACCACTCACCAGCTGATTGGTGGAGAGGAGACAGAGTGATGAAGCCAATTATGGTATGGGGATGGTTAGGAGGCCATAATGGACAGAGGCCAGTGGGCAGATTTGGCCAGGATCCCGGGGTTAAACCCCTAATCTTTTTCGAAGGACATCCTGGGATTTTTAATGACCACAGAGAGTCAGGACCTTGGTTTAACATCTCATTCGAAAGACGGCGCTCACTGAGCAGTGTAGAGTCCCTGTCACTATACTGGGGCATTAGGACCCACACAGACCACAGGTTGGGCGCCCCCTGCTGGTCTCACTAACACCACTTCCGGCAGCAACCTAGCTTTCCCATGTGGTCTCCCATCCAGGTACTGACCGGGCGCAGCCCTGCTTAGCTTCAGTGGGTAACCATGTGAGAGTTGCAGAGAGCTAGCTGCCTAAATACTGCATAAAATATGATAAAATAGTTTAAGACTTGCTTTTGATACAAATTCTACCATTTATGAAGGAGTCACATTTACAAATGATTCCTTTAAAGACTCTGCAGATAAAAAAAAAAGCTTTATAAATGTAATATATTGTTATATAAATATAATAAACTGTTATAAATATAAAAATATTGCACTGCAAAAGTATATGTTTGGGTGATGAAGTGAACTATCATTTAGGTATGTTTTTTTCCTTGCTTTCGTTATATCTTTTGTTAGTAATTTCCCATCTTTTAGTTAAAATTTTGTAATTTAGTTGTCATTTTTATTTATTTATGCAATTTTGAAGTATTGAATCTTCTAAAATATGGTTGATATTTGATAAATAACTTTTAATAAACTAGGGTTGGTTGATTCATCAAATTGTAATAATTTCAGCTTCCAACAATTACGTAAAAAATAAATAAATAAATAAATATAAATACAGCGCCTAGACTGCAGCTCTGCACAAGACGTTTGGCCATAGGAGAAATGGTCGTGCCCAACTGAGCCTGGTTTCTCTTAAGGTTTTTTAAAACGCCAATTGGTGAGGTTTTTTCCTCGCCGCTGTCGCCACTGGCTTGCATGGTTCGGGATCTGTAGAGCTGCGCGTCGATGGATTTGCTCTTCAGTGTTTGGACTCTCAGTAGTGATTATTAACCCACACTGAACTGAGCTAAACTGAACTGAACTTAATCTCTGAAAACTGAACTGACACTGTTTCAATTCACTATAATCTTCTATGTGAAGCTGCTTTGACACAATCTACATTGTATAAGCGCTATACAAATAAAGGTGAATTAAATATATATATATATATATATATACAGTATATAATAAATTAATAATATAATAAAATATATTTAAAAATAAATATATTTTTAAAATCTGTTATCTGTGAGTGATTCAATGTTTCTTTGACTTTCTGAACTGAAACACTGATACCTCAGAATCCTCAGAAGAGCTTTACTTTATTAAAAATATATAATTTTGTTCAGAAAGAGGGCAGTTTTGGGGGATTTTTAGTGATTCTAGCACCAAAAACAAGTTTACCAATGCTTAATCTATTTTAAATAATACTAAACTATATATTATGTACAATAACTGTAGTATATAACTGTTTTATTTATTTTTAAATATATTTTTTTATATTAATTTATTATTAATTTATCATTAAATTATATATATATATATATATATATATATATATATATATATATATATATATATATATATATATATATATATATATATATATATATATATATATATATATACATACATATACATACATATATATATATATACACACACACACACACACACACACACACACATATATATACATACAGTTGGAGTCAGAATTATTCGCCCCCCTTTGAATTTTTTTTCTTTTTTAAATATTTCCCAAATGATGTTTAACACAGCAAGGAAATTTTCACAGTATGTCTGATAATATTTTTTCCTCTGGAGAAAGTCTTATTCGCTTTATTTCAGCTAGAATAAAAACAGTTTTAAATTTTTTAAGAGCCATTTTAAGGTCAATATTATTAGCCCCTTTAAGCTATATTTTTTTTGATAGTCTACAGAAAAAACCATCGTTATACAATAACTTGCCTAATTACCCTAACCTGCCTAGTTAACCTAATTAACCTAGTTAAGCCTTTAAATGTCACTTTAAGCTGTATAGAAGTGTCTTGAAAAATATCTAGTCAAATATTATTTACCGTCATCATGGCAAAGATAAAATAAATCAGTTATTAGAGATGAGTTATTAAAACTATTATGATTAGAAATGTGTTGAAGAAGTCTTCTCTCTGTTAAACAGAAATTGGGGAAAAAAAATAAACAACAGGGCTAATAATTCTGACTTCAACTGTGTATATAATAAATAAATAAATAAATAAATCACATAAGCATGTTTCAATTGAATCTTTTGCTTGGCTATAATTAGCCCTGTTTCTGCCCTAAACTCAGTGATTGAAATAGTTGTCACGATGCAGCTTTGGAAAGATCTATACTACTGAGGTAATGCATCTGCAAGCCGATAATGGCCTGGAGTCTAGAGTGATGTAGAGAAGGCTAATAATAGTGTGTGATAATTATAAAACATACTACTGTGTCGTATAGTTTGTGCATCACATTTCGATCTTGACAGCTTTATATTGTGCAACTCACATTAAGGTTGATGCTACCTAATATATCTGACACTAGAGACGACACTATTCAAACATGACCTATACTGTAATAAATATCTGTTGATTAACAGTTTTCGTATTTTGTGATTCACTGTTTTCTATTTATGGTTGTGAATTGCATTATAGGATGTTAATTGACTTTTGCTCTCAACATTTGATGTTGAAAATTCAACTCTACAGTTTAACAAAATGACTTTTATTGACATCCGAGTAGTTTAATCTATGAGAAACTATATATAGAGAAATAAAGTCTGTAAAATAACACAAAATGTGCTGGCAGTTTATTACAAGGTTTTTGCACCGTAATATACAACACCAACCCAGACAATTGATCACTTTACACTATTAAAAATGTTAATTAAAAAGTCAACTTTTTATACTTTAAGGTTAAAAGTTGTTGGAAGAAAGATCAAAATCCCATAATGCAATTCAAAAGCAGAAATAAATGGGGAAAAATCAAAACATGAGCCATGGAAAACGGCTTATTTACAGATATTTCATTCATTCTTTCAATCATTCATTTTCTTATTGGCTTAATCCCTTTATTAATCTGGGGTTGCCACAGCGGAATGAACCGCCAACTTATCCAGCACATGTTTTAAACAGCGGATGCCTTTCCAGCTGCAACCCATCTCTGGGAAACATCCATACTCATTCACTACTGACAATAGCTTACCCAATTCACCTGTACTGCATGTCTTTGTATTGTGGGGGAAACCGGAGCACCCAGAGGAAACCCATGCGAACGCGGGGAGAACATGCAAACTCCACACAGAAACGCCAACTGACCCAGCAGAGGCTCGAACCAGCGACCTTCTTGCTGTGAGGTGACAGCACTATCTACTGCGCCACCACTTTACGGATATTTTTTACAGTGTACTTATAAGCAAAAGTTTGTTCACATATTCAATTTTTTTCTGAAATCCCATAAACACTGAAAGTAACTCAAATGCATCCAAAAGACTATGTGGTGCATTTCCAAATGTATATTTTAAATATCAAGAAAATTAAAGCTAAAAAAATAATGAGAAAACGTCTGTAGCCGCATTGCTGATCCCCAACTGCTTAAACAAGTGGTGTTTTCTGAGTGTAGACCCCCTGTTGCTCCAGTCCTTCTGAAAGTCCCTAAATCCAGATCCATCTCATGCTCAACACCTGTTCAGAATTCTTTCCCGGAACTTTCCCAAACAATAGCTGCTTTTCCCGGACCGTCTGACATCTGGAAAATGTTGCAGTTCCCCTTTTGACTGGATTTATAGCGAAGGCTTTTAGAGGGGGGTCTAGATACATGAGCGGTGCTGTGGTGGAGCGGTAAAAATCCATCTTAGATAAGTGTATGAGATCTCTTTCATGTTAGAGCTTCACATTTGTGTCTTTGTAGTGGAACTTTAAGTGCAAGCAAAAAAATTGAGCTTCTGCACACCTGCTTTAAGTTGCTCTAAATGACTTCTCCTCATAGTGAAACTGGCAAACACAATAAATGTTCTGCAGTTGTTCCTGTTTAGTAGGTCACAGGGATATATACACTTCAAATGCACTGTATTGTCTTTTTTTCCTGCGAGGGAGTACAAAAATAGTATTTGATGCGTCATGCTTTGAATGTCTTCCCTTTGAGAACCAACCATGCAGTCAAAACTGTTTTAAGCTCAAACTCTTGCCTTGCAATCACATTCCCTGGGTTTTTATTGCTGTGATACAGTAAAACTATGCAGATGAAATGCAGTTACGGTTTTTATAGGCTGATTTCGGGGTCTCAAATGTGGGCATAGTCATGCATTATTTAGCAAAGCCCTCAAGGAATGCAAATGTACCATGTGGGTTAAGCTAATGCTGATGGTGAAGGTTATTACCTCTGCAGTCAGTATGCTCACAGTTTTCTTTAATAGAGTTTCTAAATGCATCTGGGCGAAATTTTACATTACAACATCAATCCAAGCTTCACAGTGCATGTCATGAATTATGCATATTAGCACAGAGGTAAAACTGCACCAGATTAGTGCAGGACAGCACATTTATACGAGTGAGCAGTTATTTAGGACTAATTCGATGGGTGAGCACTGTGAAGTCAACTCAGTCCATGCATGAGCTAATGGCACTGCCTGTGGCCCCAGACATCAATTTCTGCCAACTCCATCGGCTCACAAAAAAAGCTACAGGGAGTTCTATCTGTGCTGCCATATGGCTTATGATTTGCACGATCTGATCTCCCTTGAGAAATGCTTAAAACTGAACAGTGCCTCTATGTTTTTTTTTTGTCTCCACAGGGATCCAGGTGTAGAGGGAGAAGGACAGGACCTCAGTCTATCAATCTCTGAAGTTGCCCCGGAGCCAGCTCTATAGGTCAGCCCAACCGTAACGCCACAGGACAATAGGAGCCCAACCTAAAGACCTCAGACTGCTATCAAAAAGCAAATAATCAAGCTCATTAGCTCTCTTCCTCTAAGACGACCTTCTCTGAAAAGATCAACAGAAGAAAGGAAGTTAAAAGGGCCAAAACAAGAGGGAGAGAAAAGGAAAAATGAACACTGACAGCTATTTCTGATACTCTGTGGTGAAGAGAACGTCTCATTTGAGATTTGAGACCTTGGATTGTGACAAAAAGGACTTCCCCATGCCTTGCCCTTATGTATCCTCTGTTTAAACACTGCATTTAGGCATCGATTTGATTCCAAAAGCAAACAGTGAAGAGGTTAACTGCGGAAAGTTATTGCAGATTCTCCAAATGCCTAAACATCTACATTTATAGGGATCCTATAAATGGATCCCTAAAGTAATCTCTATACTGCTAGTATTCTGAGATCTCACAAAAGCACTGAAACGGACGTTTCATTCCTTCTTTTTAGAGGGCAAAGCAACTGCTTTGTCCTTCCAGTTTGGATGCTTTTTTCCAGAACTCAAAAATGAAGCCTTTAACTCCCATTGGTTCGCCTTCACCACTGCGCCTCCTAAACAAGGGGCCTGATTATCTGCGTAGGCAGATGGACGCCGGAAGCAGAGGTCGTTCAGTTAGTGCCGTAGAACGACTTGAAGCTGACAAGGCAAAGTACGTCAAGACACAACAGGTAATAAACACCAAGCAGGAACCTGTGTTAGTTCCCTGTGCAACCCCTCCACCAGTCCCCCCGTCGCAACCTCACAACCTCCACTCCATCTACACCCATTCTCCTGCCCCGAAATCAAATGGTGCCTTTCTCCGCACCATCATTTTCAAGGGATGAAAATGAGGATGACTCCAGGAAAGAGAACTTTCGGAATGAATCTGATGTGGAAACAAACAATAATGCAAACAAGCCTTCAGTTCTTTCCCCAAGAACTCCATTAGTGGCTCCACATAGTGCGCCAATAATGCGCAGGAGCAACGGCAAGCGCATGCTGCGTCCAGACTCCCTGGTCATTTACAGACAGAAGAAAGAATGCAAGAGTCCCGGCGAAAACATCAACGGTAACATAGAGGTCAAGGGATACAGCTTTGTACGACGGCTTTTCCAGGGATCCATGCGAGAAAAGAGTAGCGTCAATGATGTGGCTCAAAAAACGGTGATAAACGAGGAGAAGGCTTCATCCTCTCGAGACGGGGATTCTCGAATGTCCTGGTCCAACGATAAAGACACTGTCGATGGTGGAGTTGAGACCAGACGTTCAAGCAAATCTGAGCGAGAACACTCATCGGCAGAGATGCAAAACAACAACGAGGAGAAGCAATCGAAGATTTGTTTACGAAATAGCACAAGGAACTCTAACAATAACGACATGGACCCTTGGAAGCCCGTCGTTCCTTGGATGCGCACCAACATGAAACGCTCAAAGTCAGAATTGCGACTTCGCTGCTCTCTAGCTATATCTGAGCAGGAGCGCTTCTTTGATTACTGTGGACTGGACTTGGATATGGTAGAGAGGCTTGGACCGGAGAACTTTCTAGCCGGTGCCAGTTCGGTCGACACGCTCTCGCTGCTACTTAGGAGTGTCGGGGGAGGTGGATCGGAGCCTAGTGAGTTTTCCAGACACTCTGGAGAAGGGATTTTCCAAGAGGAACTTGCAGAGCAGATTCCGACAGGCGTGTCTATTATTGAGAGGAATGCACGCGTCATTAAGTGGCTCTACGGTTGCAGAAGCGCAGCCCAGGAAGGTCCTAAAGAGTCTACTGTTTGACTATTACTATAGCTAAACCTAAGGTTTCCAAGAACTTTGTTCCAATATGGAAAACACTCTACATGTGCTGTATTTACTTCATGTGCGACATCTGGGGACTGTACCATGAAGTTGCATTAGCTGGCTAGCCAGTTAAGTTTCATATTAGTTTGCACCAATATTGGGTTTTAGGTAACATGAAGGTAACTTGACTTTAAATCACTTTGTGTTGCCATGATGTTATGGAGCAACTGAACTACTTTCATGGTACCCAAGACCCAGAATTGGTGCAAACTAAACTGAAACTTAACTGGCTAGCCAGCTATTCTTGCTTCATTGCCCCTGTATTTAAAAGATTTGTTTTGCTTTTCTTCTCTAGTACGAGAACATTGTTGTTTCGTGTAACGGTGCGTTTTCACTGGCACACCGCGATTGCAGAGGATAGAGCATTTTTAATACGTTCATACCAAGGATTGGCATGACTGTTCATGCAGTGCAATAAGCTCAACTTCAATATGAATGAATAGTAAATGATAGCTTTGCTGCGCTTGCAACATGCCAGTGAAAACATACTCCAAGTCATACTGACATGTTTTAATGACCTGAACTGTGGCTTTGTCTGAAATCACCCCTTATACCCTCATTCACTTAGTTTACTAATAAAGTCCACTCAGTGGTGTGTTTATGTAAACAAGAAAGCCAATTTGGACCCACAATTTGGCCGCCAACTTCTGGAAAAACTTGCATTGTGTTCCATTCAGAAGGGCTCATCCCTATATGCTCTAATCCCTTCAAGGGTGTACCTTCCAGAGTGACAGCAGGATTAGGGAATTGGGAAGAGCCCTTCTGAATGGAACATATGGCAGACATCGAACTTCTTCCCTCTGCAAAGAATCATGGGGGCCTGAAGTGTCCTTTAGTTGTACCCATTGAAATCCTTCATTCCAAAGGGCCCTTTTAAGTGGCCAGTTTTGAGCACTTTGGTTTGGAAAACACATCAATATGGGGGCCATAATTGTTTGTACTCCAAAGAGCCCTTTGAAAGGCAATATTTGTACTGGGTTCCATTCAGAAGGATGTATCCCTATGCTCAAATCCAGGGGTGCACAAACTCCTGTATCCTGCATAGTTTAGTTCCAACTTTCTTTAACACAGCTGCCTGGAAGTTTCTAGTATACCTAGAAAGAGTTTGATTAGCTGATTCAGGTGTGTCTAACTGGGGTTGTTCTAAACTTTGCAGAACACCGTCCCTCCAAGACCAATTTCGAACCCTGCCCTAATCCCTTTGGAGTGCAGTGTATGACACCAAACATCTTCCCTGCTCAAACGGATCACAGTCTGAAGTGTCCAATCAGTTGTATTTTTCAAAATCCTTAATTCTGAAGGGCCCTTCGAAGTGGCCAGTTTTGAGCACTTTGGTTTGGAATGGTACTTCAATATGGCGGCCCTAATTTTTTTTTTTTTACTTCAAAGTGCACTTAAGAGGGCAATATTTGCAATGGGTTCCAAAGGTTCCTCCCTATGCCCTAATCCGTTCTAAGGGGTGTACCCTCCAGAGTGACAGCAGGATTAGGGAATTGGGATGAGCCCTTCTGAATGGAACAAATGGCAGACACCGGACTTCTTCCCTGCACAAAGGATCACGGGAGCCTGTAGTGTCCATCAGTTGTACCCTTTGAAATCCTTCATTCTGAAGGGCCCTTTGAAGTGGCCAGTTTTGAACACTTCGGTTTGGAACAACACATCAATATAGGGGCCATGATTGTTTTTACTTCAAAGAACACTTTGAAGGGCAGTATTTGTACTGGGTTCCATTCAGAAGGGTTCGTCCCTATGCTCAAATCCAGGGGTGCACAAACTTGGTCCTGGAGGGTCAGTGTCCTGCATAGTTTAGCTCCAACTTTCTTCAACACAGCTGCCTGTAAGTTTGTAGTATACCTAAAAAGAGTTTAATTAGCTGATTCAGGTGTCTAATTGGGGTTGTTCTAAACTCTGCAGGACACCAGCCCTCCAGGACCGATTATGACCCATGCCCTAATCCCTTTGGAGTATCTGAATTGAGTGCAGTGTGGGACACCAAACATCTTCCCTGCTCAAAGGATCACAGCCTGAACTGTCCAATCAGTTGTATTTTCAAAATCCTTAATTCCGAAGGGCCTTTCGGAGTGGCCAGTTTTGAGCACTTTGGTTTGGAATAATACTTCAATATGGCGGCCCTGTTTCCACTCCAAAGTTCCCTTCAGAGGGCAATATTTGCACTAGGTTCCATTCAGAAAAGGTTCTTTCCTATGCCCTAATCCCTTCTAAGCGGTGTACACTCCAGAGTGACACCAGGATTAGGGAATAGGAATGAGCCCTTCCGAATTGAGTGCAGTTTGTGTCACCAAGGATCATGATCCAAGTTGTCCATCAGTTGTGTTTCAAAATGCGTCATTTGAAAGGGCCCAAACTCAAAACTGGCCACTTTGGTTTGGAATGCTACTTCAATATGGTCGCCATGATTGTTTTCACTCATATATGCACTTCAGAGTGCAATTATATACCATTTGTAACACACTGACAATATACCATTTGGAACACCATCAGAAATCATTCAAAGCCACGCTACTGGTTATAAATATTGCAATGCATTATGGGATTGAATGAGTGGCTTTTTAGTACACTATATAAAAAGGTAAATGGGGTGACAGATGCGTCTTTACTGAGGTTATCAACTGTACATAGAAAGACACAAGTTCTTGTTACTTCTGTCCGGAAACAAGTGTTATTTTGTTGAGTGTAACTTAAAGAACGTGTCATCTGATGAATAATTTAACATTGAAAACCACTAAGCTTTTCTCTGGGGCTGGGAAACCAATGCATGAGTGTTAACTGAACCATGTGTACCTCATTTCCCAACTGTCCCAGTTTAGTTTGTGTGTGTTGCTGTTTTTTCCTTAAACGCAGGCGTTGGAACAAACACACAGAGCGCCCCTGTGGGGATATTAATGCACTGAGCTGGAGAAAGAGAGAGGGCGAGAGAGCTTTATATACTGCTATGAAACGTATTTTTAACACTGAGTGTGTGTGCAAATAAATATGCAGGGCCTTGAAAACAAGCTGATTTGGAGTTTCATTGTGCCAAAGAAATGAGTACCAATGTACAATCTGTTCCAAACCCTATTGATTCTTTAAAAGAATGAAGCTCGCAGAGTTTTTGACTTAGTAAACATTAAGTGAAAAAGCATATTTTTTTTATGATAAATATTTTACTACAGAACTTTATTTATAGGTATTTTCAGCCTGATCTCACAAGGAAACATAAGTATTTTACATTTTGTCAGTTTAGTAGCTAATTCATACGATTTCGTAAGAGCTCAGTCATACCAAAATTGTGTGATTTTAAAAAAGGAGGCGTGGCACCCAACCCGCCCCTAAACCCAACCGTCATTGATTTTTTTCAAATTTTTTTTGACCACACTTCGTTATTATCGTTTAGTTATTAGTTTGTTGGAAATTAGAACTGAATTTAGAAATAATTTTGAAACAAATCTTTGAGCTTAACAAACGAAATTAATTATGTATAGGCTGAAGGATGTCTGTGCGTACAACACTTTTCCTTAGCCACGGAAGAGAGTGAAAGTGAAAGTAAAGAATGAGGAGGCTCATTCTCTCGCTGCAGATGCTTTGTTTGACTATTTTCTCGCCAGTGAAGCGTTCAGTTTTTCCACTTACAAAGTCGGCCATGTTAGTAGTAAATGCGCTATAGTAAATACACAACTTACTCTTAAAGGGAATGGAAGATGAGACTCTGATTGGTTTATTCTCAAAACACACCTATAACTAATTAAGAGAATAAGCTCAACCCTGTTAGACCATGCGCCAGGCGCAAATCGAAATTTTCCGTCTTTAAAATAGCAAAAGTGGATTCTGACACGCCCTTAATGCTTTTGCGCCCTGCGCTTTGGACTTTGCGCCTAGATTGTTAAAATAGTGCCCTAAGGTGGTTCACTAAATGAAACTGCCCTCGGGTTATTTAGAGTCATTTTAAAGTGTTATTTTTCTTATGTCAACGTCAAAGATTCACGGGAATAGTTAGGTCAACCCAGGCAAAATACTCTAGTGCAGTGGTTCTCAAACTGTGGTACGCAGGCTTCCTTCTAGTGGTACGTGGAGGAAATCGCTGAATATTCGTTTATTCATTCATTTTCTTTGCGGCTTAGTCCCCTTTTTTAATCCGGGGTCGCCAGAGCGGAATGAACCACCAACTTATCCAGCACATGTTTTACGCAGCGGATGCCCTTCCAGCTGCAACCCATCTCTGGCAAACATTCATACACACTCATTCACACTCATACACTACGGACAATTTAGCCTACCCAATTCACCTGTACCGCATGTCTTTGGACTGTGGGGGAAACCGGAGCACCGAAGGAAACCCACGTGAACGCAGGGAGAACATGCAAACTCCACACAGAAATGCCAACTGACCCAGCCGAGGCTCGAACCAGCGACCTTCTTGCTGTGAGGCCACCTATACCCAACATGTTCAGCATTTGATTATGCTTTTTAAAATGCACATCAAACACATCCATATATTAAAAAGACGAACCAAATTTAAATAAAACATATCCGCTGATTAGGGTTTGGAACAGCCATCAATTTTTATCTTTTATCAAAAACTAAAATATGCAAAGTGTTCAATTTTCATCCCCACATTAGCTGAACTGCATATCTGTGTGTTGCTTTGATTACTATAATGCTAACTGATGGTTGTGTGCACATTTGTCTTGAGGAAAAGCCTGTTTTTCTAATCCAGAAGTCAGTTGTTGTGACGAGGCACTTAATGCTTTAGTGTTTAACTCACAAAAGAACAGCATTTGGCAAAGAAGAAAAGAAAAAAACTGATGGAAAAACACACACATCTGTCTGAAAGCTTCACACAGACACTGATTCTCCTGTCGTAATGAATACTGCTGATAAATGAAGCACAGGTCTGAAGAAAACACTGTGATCTTTTCTTTTTTTCCCCCAACGTCTAAAGATGCATTGAGTCTTCCAGAGCACCGCATGTTATTTTACTGCCCGTCTGTATGTGTCTGTAAAGAAGAGTTTAGATTTCCACCCCAAAGAGATATTATAGAGATACAAATAAAGTCCTATTTCTGAAGCGCTGTATTCATCTGTGTGTTTGTGTCATGTGGATTTTAATGTTTTCATATGTGCTCTTGCTATGGTGGAAAAAAAGTTACTGGGGGGGGGGTAGAAAAAGTTTTCACTCAGAAATTGGTGGATCATTTCATATAAATTACAAATAAATGGCAATGTATGTGTAACGGAGGCCAGCTAGTAAGTGCAGTGCAGGTAAACCTCACTCCTCTGACCTCTTATGCTGCGTTCACACCAGACGCGGAAGAAGCGTCAAGCGCGAGTGATTTACATGTTAAGTCAATGCAAATACGCGGATAGACATTCTGCGGCGCGATACGCGCGAATGGCGCGGCGCGAATGACCCGAATTGCAGGTGTAAAGAAACTTGAAGCAATGTGTTACTTTGTTTATTATCTAGAATTATTTTTGTTATTTTGTTGTATATGGTTTGATTTGTTGAATGAATTAAGTTGTTTGGGGACTTTAATTATGACATCAAATTGCGGAGCCTACCGGATATATATTGCGTGTAGTGATGAATGAAAACAAAGCATGGAACGCTAGGTGGAACACGGTAAAAGGGGCACAGGTATACGGTTGCTTCACGGATTCCTCTTTCATGAGTTTTAGCTCCTGGTTCGAGGGGAAAATAAGGTAATTTGGTTTATTTGTTTGAGATTAATGTTTGATTGTTTATGTTGGCTTAGTGTTTTTACTTTCGGGATTCATTTGTGTTTGTTGTTTGTTTATTTTCTCTCTAGTTCTTACGGTGATTCATGATGCAATGGTGCTTAATAATACTGTGGAGTGTGACTAATAAATGAATCGTGAACCATCAGTGAAGACTTAATCAACTTTTTAACCAGTACGCTACAGCGGGGATGACGCGTTACGCACGAATTGAGCGGTTGATGCGCAAATCGCGCGAATCGCTCTAGTTCAAAAATCTGAACTTCTGCTGACATTCGCGCCGCATTAACCAATCAGGAGCTTGCTCTTGTGGGGGCATGATTGTGACAGCACCTGTTGTTGGTGTCCCGGGGAAAATCCTCGAGCAGACACCGACAACAGTTCATCAAACTGGGCTCGGCTCAGTCAGGAGCACTGCTGAAAGCCTCCATCATCCAGGTTAAGTTTCTGGAGGAGTTTATGAGCTCACAGAGCTGGCTGCACCTCTGAAAGGATCTAGTGGACTCAGACACTGCTCCAAACGTATCGACGCTGTTTTTCAACCTTTATAAAAGCATATAAACACTGTTATTTTCTCAATAAAATCCATGTTAGCCATTTAGCAACGAAGCTACAGTCACCGGGCAGACAGAAGCCCTGTCCATCACGTAAATTCGCGTCTGTTCTGAAGTGAATTTGACACGTGAATGAAGCGAGTAAACTCAATTGTTCACACGTCTATTTACGCGCGAATATCGCGTTTTATCTGCGCGTTCCGCATATGGTGTGAACACAGAAAAAAGGTGCTCTAGCGACAGACGCTAAAGGCCATGGTCTTTATCCTCCTTGTTATGCGATGTTCACACCAGATGCGGAACGCGCAGATAAATCGCGCGTAAATAGACGCGTGAACATTTGAGTTTACTCGCTTCATTCGCACATCAAATTTACTTCAGAACAGACGCAGATTCGCGTGATGGGCAGGGCTTCTGTCTGCCCAGTGACTGTAGCTTCGTTGCTAAATGGCTAACATGGATTTTATTGAGAAAATAACTGTGTTTATGTGCTTTATGAAAGCTGTAAAACAGCATCGATACGTTTGGAGCAGTGTCTGAGTCCACTAGATCCTTTCAGAGGTGCACCCAGCTCTGTGAGCTCATAAACTCCTCCAGAAACTTAACCTGGATGACGGAGGCTTTCAGCGGTGCTTCTGATTGAGCGGAGCCCAGTTTGATGAAGCTGTAGTGCCTGATGTTGGTGTCCCGGGGGAAATCCTCCAGCCGACACCGGCAACAGGAGCTACATCACAATCACACCCCTAGTAGAGCAAGCTCCTGATTGGTTAACGCGGCGCAAATGTTTGCAGAAGTTCAGCGCGTTAAGCGCATCAAACTCGCAAAATGCTCAATTCGCGCTGCGCCATTCGCGCGTATTGCCCCATCTGTGCAGCGCAATTCACATCATTCGGAGCAACCGACTCCCATGCGGAAGAACGCCTGGGTTCGATCCCAGCTAGGAGCGGGTTGGGTGGAGTAGGACCGGCGGGGTTACATTGGTGCCGTGATCCGGATGGGAGTGAGGTTTAGGGGGGGTGAGTGCAACGGAGGCCAGCTAGTAAGTGCTGTGAAGGTAAACCTCACTCCTCTGACCTCTAATTGTGCTCTAGCGACAGACACTAGAGGCTGTGGTCTTTAGCCTCCTTGTTAGAGCAACTGACTCCCATGCGAAAGAATGCCGGTTCGATCCCAGCTCAGAGCGGGTTGGGTGGAGTAGGACCGGCGGGGTTACATATGCAAATACTGAAATGTAAAACAGCCCGCAGTAGTCTTTGCTTTATTCATTCATTAATTTTCCTTTGGCTTAGTCTCTTTATTCATCAGGGGTTGCCACAGCGGAATGAAACACCAACTATTCCAGCATATGTTTTACACAGCAGATGCCCTTCCAGATGTAACCAAGTACTTGGAAACATCCACACACTCATACACTACGGCCAATTTAGTTTATTCAATTCACCTATAGCACGTGTTTGGACTGTGGGGGAAACTCATGCCAACAGGGGGAGAGCATGCAAACTCCACACACAAATGCCAACTGACCCAGCTGGGACTCGAACCAGTAACCTTCTTGCTGTGAGGTGACAGTGCTAACCACTGAACCACTGTGTCGTCTGTAAATTAATTAATCAAGATTTAATAACTTCACATTAGCAAAAAGTCACATTTTTATACTATATTCATACGGATTCAAGATTTTTTATGACAATTAAATTTAATGATATTTTTAGATAATGCAAAAAGACTTTTATATATGAAGATAATAAAAAGTTTAATACATGTATTAAACTTATGATAA
>LR812534.1:69128754-69199702 GCA_903798195.1 Danio kyathit
AAAACACAATTTGTAAATACACAAATCCAATTAATAAATTCAAAACATGATTTATAAATTAACAAATCCAATTTGTAAATTCAAAACACAATTTGTAAATACACAAATCCAATTAATAAACTCAAAACACAATTTATAAATACACAAATCCAATTCGTAACTTAAAAACATGATTTGTAAATACACAAATCCGATTCGTAAATTCAAAACACGATTCGTAAATACACAAATCCAATTAATAAATAAAAACACAATTTATAAATACACAAATCAATATCGTAACTTCAAAACACGATTCATAAATACACAAATCCGATTCATAAATAAAAACACAATTTATAAATACACAAATCAATATCGTAACTTCAAAACACGATTCATAAATACACAAATCCGATTCATAAATTCAAGACACGATTTGCAAATACAAAAATCCAATTAGTTAATTCAAGACACGATTTATAAATATACAAATCCAACTAATAAATTCAAAACACGATTTATAAATAAACAAATCCAATTTGTAACTTCAAAACACGATTCGTAAATGCACAAATCCAATTAATAAATTGAAAACACAATTTGTAAATTCACAAATCCAATTCATAACTTCGAAACATGATTTGTAAATACACAAATCCGATTCGTAAATTCAAAACATGATTCGTAAATACACAAATCCGATTCGTAAATTTAAGACACGATTTGTAAATACACAAATCCAATTAATAAATTCAAAACACGATTTATAAATAAACAAATCCAATTGGTAACTTCAAACTACGATTCATAAATACACAAATCCGATTTGTAAATTCAAAACACAATTTGTAAATACACAAATCCAATTAATAACTTCGAAACATGATTTGTAAATACACAAATCCGATTCGTAAATTCAAAACATGATTCGTAAATACACAAATCTAATTAATAAATTAAAAACACGATTTATAAATACACAAATCCAATTCGTAACTTCAAAACACGATTCGTAAATACCCAAATCCGATTCGTAAATTCAAAACACGATTCCGTGAAAATATGTATGATTTTTACTTGTGAATTCACAATTTGTGTGTTGTATTTATGAATTGTATTTTAAATTTACAAATTAGATTTGATTAGATTTGACCAAATTGTGCTGTGCATGTATAACTTTTACTTTGTAAATGTATTATTTTTGAGACTGATCTGGCTCCATAGACAAAGTAACGTATTTACGTTACGCACACATCTGAATACTGTCTGGAGGGTTTCTGGGTTTGTAAAGACAAAGCATGCCAAGATTTCCCATGTAATCGTGCCACGGCGGTGTAATGAGGCTCTGTGTGCATCAGGGCTGTGAAGTGTGGCAAATCTGGCCTAATTCTTCTAGTCCAGCAGCTCCAATATGCCAGAACTGAACATGAGTCACGATGATCCGCATGAACACCAACGAGACCTAAAATAATCCAGATGAAAATAACGCAAGATAACGGGGTTTGTAGTGTTGGGGAGGAAGAGCGGAGGAGGGAAATAACAACCACTGAAACACAGCATAGAATTACAGCAGGAAGAAACGCAGACTTACACCTGCGAGAGTCTAAATATAGAGGAAACTTCCTCACAGAGCAGACTGAGGGATATTTATGCTTTAATACTGTATTGGACACCAGCCAAAAGTCTGTTGTGTGCACCAGGATGCATTTATTGGATTTGTTAATATTTGTAATGTTCATTAATTTTCCTTCAGCTTAGTCTCTATTTCAGTGGTTGCCAGAGCGGATATGAATTGCGGATATGAATATTTGGGAAATATAAAAAAAAAAAAAAAAATTTTATTCACAGGATGGCGAATAATTCTGACTTGAACTATACCCTTGCTATATCTCTGCACGTGTGTGAAAGCTTCACGGCTTACTCGGAAACCCAAAACTCTGGGGGTTTCTGGGAGGGTTTGTTTCTGCGCAGGAGAAGATCCGATGGCAGCAGCGGCTCATAAATCAGAGGATGAGGCTTTTGACTTCAGTCTGTGAGCCGTAACCTCCGTCTGTGGGGTCAGAGAGACAGAAGAGCTGTGCAAATCTCACATCTGAATTACAGCTCTCTTTAATGACCTCTGACATCACCACTGACCTGAGAGTGAAGGCTTACAGCGGGACCACGCTAGAAAAACAACAGGAAACACTAAAGGTTTGCAGCTACAAGTGTCAGATTTGGCCACATATTGGACAATTTGACTTTGTTGGTGGGACAAACTGACAAGATTTCTGATGAAAAAAAAAAACTTGCTGTTTCCAAAAGTCAGACAATGTGTTTGTCTTGGTCATTCTATCTATCTGTCAATCATATATGGATAGACAGATGGACATACAGACAGACAGAGAGACAGACGGACAGACAGACAGACAGACAAATGGATGGATAGACGAATGGACAGACAGACAAACAGAACGAAGAGATAGACAGATTGACAGACAGACGGATAACCAGATGGACAGACAGACAGATGGACAAAAGGATAGACAGACAGACAGATGGACAGATAGATGAACAGACGAACCGATGGATGGATGGATTGACAGACAGAAAGAGAGATGGAGAGACAGAACAGAAAGAAAAACAGACAGATAGACAGACAGAGGGATGAATGGACAGACAGACGGACAAACAGATGGACAGACAGACAGACGGACAGAGAGACAGATAGAGAGACAGAGAGATAGACAGACAGGCAGACAGACAAACAGACAGACAGACACAGACAAACAGATAGTTAGACAGACAGACAGACGGATAGACAGAACAGACAAACAGGGAGGCAGATGGACAGACAGATGGACGAATGGACAGACAGACAAATAGATAGAATGGAGAGACAGACAGACAGATGGACGGACAGACATACAGAATGGAAAGACAGACAGAGAGATGGAAAGACAGACACATTGAATGGAAAGACAGACAGATGGACGCACAGACAGACAGAAAGACATACGAACAGAATGGAAACAGACAGACGGATAAGCAAACAGACAAATGAACAGACAGATAAACAGACAGACAGATGGACGGAAAGACAGACCGGAAAGACAGACAGACAAAATGGAAACATAGACAGATAAACAGACGGACAGACAGACAGAATGGAAAGACAGACAGACAGACAGACAGATAAACAGACAGACAGACAGATGGATAGACAGACAGACAGACAGACAGACAGACAGATGGATAGACAGACAGACAGATAGACAGACAGAGGGACAGAAAGGTGGACAGACAGATAGACAGACATATGGACGAATGGACAGGGCAAATAGATAGAACGGAGAGATAGATAGACAGATTTACAGACAGATAGACAAACAGAATAACAAATAAACAGACGGACAGACAGACAGAGAGAAGGAGAGACAAACAGACAGACAGACAGAGAAACAGACAGACAGACAGACAGACAGACAGAACGGAAAGACAGACAGACAGACAGACAGACAGACAGACAGAACAGAAACACACACTCTAAAAAATACCGGGTTATTCCAACTCAATTCTGGGTGTAATAGAGACTAACCCAACTGCTGAGTTAATTTTTTAAATAAATTAATAGGACCAGATTTAACCCAATGTTTGGGTTAGTCCATATTTTACCCAATTTGGGTTTAAATGACCCCACATTTCTTAGTGTGCAGACAGACAGACAGACAGACAGACAGACAGACAGACAAAGCGGAAACACAGACAGACAGACCGACAGACAGACAGACAGACAGACAAAACGGAAACACAGACAGACAGACAGACAGACAGACAGACAGACAGACAAAACGGAAACACAGACAGACAGACAGACAGACAGACAGACAGACAGATGGGCTGACAGACAGACAGAAAGATAAACAGAGAGACAGATGGACAGACTTATAGACAGACAGACAGACAGAGGGACAGAAAGGTGGACAGACAGACAAAACGGAAACACAGACAGACAGATAAACAGACAGACAGATGGGCTGACAAACAGACCGGACAGACAGACAGATGGACAGACAGAAAGATAAACAGAGAGACAGATGGACAGACTTTTAGACAGACAGACAGAGGGACAGAAAGGTGGACAGACAGACAGACAGACGGACAGATCATAGTGGTAGATGGTTATACAGATGGACAGACAGATAAACAGGCAGATGGACAGACAGACAGACAGACAGATGGGCAAATAAATACTGTAGAATGGAGAGACAGACAGATAGAAAGATTTACAGACAGATAGACAGACAGACAAACAGATGAACAGACAGATAGACAGACAGACAGGCAAAGAGAAGCACAGACAAACAGACAGACAGACAGAACTGAAAGACAGAACTGAAAGACACACAGAATGGAAAGAGAGACAGACAGATAAACAGACAGAGAGATAGATGGACAGGCAGACAGACAGAAAGACAGACAGACGGACAGAATGGAAACAGACAGACAGACAGACAGATAAACAGACAGACAGAATGGAAAGGCAGACAGACAGATAAACAGACAGACAGAATAGAAACAGACAGACAGATAAACAGACAGACACATGGATGGACAGACAGACAGACAGAACGGGAAAAAAGACAGACAGACAGACAGAGAGACAGACAGATAAACAGATAGACAGATGGACGGACAGGCAGACAGAATGGAAACAGACAGAGGGACAGATAAACATACAGACAGAATAGAAACACAGATAGACAGATAAAAAGACAGACACATGGATGGACAGACAGACAGACAGATAAACAGACAGGCAGATGGACAGACCTATGGGCAGACAGACAGATAGACAGAGGGACAGACAGATAGTCTGAAGAAAGAAAGAAAGATGTTAGGTTTAATCCTACATTATTTCTTCAGAAATAAAATCCTATTCAGATCTTATCATATGGCATTAAACCGTGATCAGCGTTTGCAGCAGTATCAGCAGTGCTGCTCTTAATAATACTCTGCATCAGATCAAACAGAACGTAAGTGGTGCAGCCCTTCCCTGCTGACCTCAAGTCTGATGAGCTTGATTATAAAGTGCAGCGATGGACGGACAGCTGGATTTCTGTCTAATTTACGTCTGCTCGTCCTTCTCTCTGTAATTGCCAGCAGTTTTATGGGGGAAGAGTCAACAGAGCCGTTCCCACAGTCTAGATCCAGGGCTTTATGGCCGTTTCTCCTGGGATCAGGTGAGGCCGAGGTGCTTCTGGAAAAGGTTAACTCAGATGGACAGGCGATAGGGGAAATTAGCCAGTTTAGCTTCAAGAGCTGGAAAAAAGTCCATATGCTTTCCATGGGAAACGGCCATCTGTGTTTGTTGTTGTGCACATGTGCAGCATTCGATGAGAGGAGGAGCATCAAAGGCTCATTTGGGTGTGACTTTGACCACAGTTTTTGGGGAGAGCTGTTCTGAATTTAACCCTGGATGCAGAAGTACATCCCTCCGCCACAGCCAAGAGTTTCAAACAAATGGCAGGCAGACACAGACACATGCTTTATCACTATCAGAATGCGTTGTGATTGTGTTAAGGCTGTGATGAATGAGATTTTAGGGTAGTACTTAATAGGGTTAAATTAGTTAAAGAGTTAGTTCACACAAAAATGTAAATTTCTTTATTAATTAAAGGGATAGTTCACTCAAAAATGTATATTTCTTTATTAATTAAAGAGTTAGTTCACACAAAAATGTATATTTCTTTATTAATTAAAGAGTTAGTTCACACAAAAATGTAAATTTCTTTATTAATTAAAGGGATAGTTCACTCAAAAATGTATATTCTGCCATCATTTGCTCATCCTTTACTTGTTTTAAATCTTTACGAGTGTCTTTCCTTTGTTGAACACAAAAGAAGATATTTTGAAGAATGCTTGAAACCTGTAACCATTGACTTCCATAGTGTTTGTTTTTCATTCTATGGAAGTCAACGGTTACCGATTTTTAAGGCGGCATTAAGGTTGTGAGGAATGAGATTTTAAGGTGGTACTTAATAAGGTTGAATTAGTTAAAGGGTTAGTTCATACAAAAAGAAAGTTTATTTTTTATTTAAAGGGATAGTTCACTCAAAAATGTAAATTGGGTCATATTCATCCTTCACTTGTTTTAAATCTTTATAAGTTTCTTTCCTCTGTTAAACACAAAAGAAGATATTCTGAAGAAATCTGAAAGCCTGTAACTATTGACTTTCATAGTGTTTGTTTTTCATACTATGGAAGTAAATGGTTGGAAGTTTATGGCGGCATTAAAGCTGTGGGGAATGAGATTTTAAGGTAGTGCTTAATAATGTTAAATTAGTTAAAGGTTAAAGTGATAGTTCACTCAAAAATGTATATTCTGCCATCATTTACTCATCCTTCACTGGTTTCAAATCTTTATGAGTGTCTTTCCTTTGTTGAACACAAAAAAAGATATTTTAAAGAATGCTTGAAACCTGTAACCATTGACTTCCATAGTGTTTGTTTTTCATACTATCAAAGTCATTGATTACTGATTTTTAAGGCGGCATTAAGGCTGTGAGGAATGAGATTTTAAGGTGGTACTTAATAAGGTTGAATTAGTTAAAGGGTTAGTTCATACAAAAAGAAAGTTTATTTTTTATTTAAAGGGATAGTTCACTCAAAAATGTAAATTGGGTCATATTCATCCTTCACTTGTTTTAAATCTTTATAAGTTTCTTTCCTCTGTTAAACACAAAAGAAGATATTCTGAAGAAATCTGAAAGCCTGTAACTATTGACTTTCATAATGTTTGTTTTTCATACTATGTTTTTTATGGCGGCATTAAAGCTGTGGGGAATGAGATTTTAAGGTAGTGCTTAATAACGTTAAATTAGTTAAAGGTTAAAGTGATAGTTCACTCAAAAATGTAAATTCTGCCATCATTTACTCATCCTTCACGTGTTTCAAATCTTTATGAGTTTCTTTCCTTTATGGAACACAAAAGAAGATATTTTGAAGAATGCTTGAAACCTGTAACCATTGACTTCCATAGTGTTTGTTTTTCATACTATGAAAGTCATTGGTTACTGATTTTTAATGCAGCATTAAGGCTGTGAGGAATGAGATTAATGTAGTACTTAATAAGGTTGAATTAGTTAAAGGGTTAGTTCACATAAAAATATAAGTTTAGTTATTATTTAAAGGAATAGTCCCCCCCCCCCCCCCCCCCCCCATCATTTACACATCTTTCACTTGTTTCAAATCTTTATGAGTTTCTTTCAACTGTTGAACACAATGTTTTAAAGAAAGCTGGAAACCTGTAACCATTGACTTTCATAATATGAAAAGCACTATTGAAGTCAATAATTTCCGGTTTTCAGCTTTCCTCAGAATATCATCTTTTGTATTTAACAGAATAAAGAAACAGATAAATGTTTAGAATCACCTGAGGAAGAGTAAATGGTGAGGACATTTTCTTTTTTTGGAGAACTATTCCTTCGATTCCTCATGTCAACCCGATACCTTAAAACCTTCGCTAATTATCAGAACAAAGTACAATATTTTAGATGTAATTCGACAGCTCTCTCATCCTCCACAGAGAGAAATGGTCACAAGACGTTCAAAGTCCAGAAAAGGAACCACAAACATTGTCAAAACATGACTTCAGTGGTTCAGCTGTAATCCGAACAAAGCTCCAAGAACATTTTTGTGTGCCAAAAAACTGTAAAGTTTTTTTAGCTATGAAAATGTTTAGCCTGATCTTACAAGGAAACATAACTATTTTACGCTTTGTCAGTTCAGTGGCTGATTCATATGAGTTCAGTCATACAAAAACGTAAGATTTTTTTAAAGGAGAATTTATACATCCGAGTTATTAGCCTCCCTTTGAATTTTTTTTCTTTTTTAAATATTTCCCAAATAATTTCTAATAGAGCAAAGAGATTTTCACAGTATGTCTGATAATATTTTTTTTTTCTGGAGAAAGTCTTATTTGTTTTATTTCAGCTAGAATAAAAGCAGTTTTTATTTTTTAAAAGCCATTTTAGGGTCAATATTATTAGCCCCTTTAAGCTATATTTATTTCAGATAGTCTACAGAACAAACAACTGTTATACAATAACTTGCCTAATTCCCCTAACCTGCCTAGTTACCCTAATTAACCTAGTTAAGCCTTTAAATGTCACTTTGAGCTGAATAGAAGTGTCTTGAAAAATATCTAGTCAAATATTATTTACTGTCATCATGACAAAGATAAAATAAATCAGTTATTAGAGATGAGTTATTAAAACTATTATGATTAGAAATGCGTTGACAAAATCTTCTCTCCGTTAAACAGAAATTGGGGAAAAAATAAACAAAGGGGCTAATAATTCAGGGAGGCTAATAATTCTGACTTCAACTGTATTTAAAATGAGCTGAATCAACACAATTCTCGAGTTTTTTGGCGGGGACAACTGAAATGTTAGGCCTGTCACTATAATCAATACATGGACTTATCGCTCAACACATGAACATGACCTCAATCATTTTTGGTGATGCAATACATATGGCTCAGACATAAAAACCAATTCTAGCAGCATTTTAGCTGATTGTGCAACATCTCTATTTCTATTGGAGGTGTCAGTGTCAGTATGATTAAAAAACACTGTAGTATTTACTATAAATTACTACAGTATATTCTCATGTGGGTGTCTGACGACTGAAAATAGATCTGGTAGCAAGGCAAGTTTATTTATATAGCACATTTCATACACAGTGGCAATTCAAAGTGCTTTACATAAACAGGAATAAAAAAGACAAGTGTAAAAAAAAAAAAAAAAAAACAACTAATAAAACGGATAAAAACGTGTTAAAACAGGTTATAAAAGAATGAAAAAGAAAAGAAAGACACAATAGTGCAATCTGTCGGATGTAGCACAGTGCTCATTCAGTAAAGGCACAGCTAAACAGATGTGTTTAAGTCTGGATTTGAACGTGCCTAATGTTGGAGCACATCTGATCATTTGTGGAAACTGATTCCAGCAGCAGGGGGCGCTGTTAGTAGCTGAAAGCCGATTCACCCTGCTTTGACTGAACTCTTGGAATTTCTAGTTTATTTGATTCTAATGATCTGAGTGTTCTTCTAGGTTTGTATTCAGTGAGCATATCTGTAATGTATTGAGGTCCTAGACCATTTAGTGATTTATAGACAAGTAATAATACTTTAAAATCTATTCTGAATGTAACTGGGAGCCAGTGTAAAGACCTGAGGACAGGTGTGATGTGCTCTGATTTCCTGGTTCTGGTCAGAATCCTGGCCGCAGCGTTCTGGATGAGCTGTAACTGTCTGACTGTCTTTTTGGGAAGGCCGGTGAGGAGCCCATTACAGTAATCCACCCTGCTGCTGATAAAAGCATGAACAAGTTTCTCTAAGTCTTCACTGGAAACAAAGCATCTGATTCTTGCAATGTTTTTGAGATGATAGTATGCTGATTTACTAACTGCTTTGACATGACTACTGAAACTCAGATCTGACTCCAGAGTCACACCAAGATTCTTGACCTTATTTTTTGTAGTTTGACCTTTAGAGCCAAGGTACGCATTCACCTTGAGAATCTCATCTCTGTTCCCAAACGCAATGACTTCAGTTTTCTCTTTGTTTAACTGAAGAAATTTTGGCACATCCAACTGTTCATTTCATTAATGCATTGGCAGAGGGTGTCAATAGGGCTGTAGTCATTAGGCAGTAAGGCTAAGTAGATCTGAGAGTCATCAGCATAGCTGTGGTAGGAGATTTGGATCTTTCTCATTATTTGGCTCAGAGGGAGCATATAAAGGTTGAACAGGAAAGGTGCCAGAATTGAGCCTTGTGGGACTCCACATGTCATGGGTGTCCACCTTGACCTATGGTCACCTATACTGACATAGTAACCTCTCCCTTCAAGATAAGATCTGAACCATTTGAGGATCATCCCAGACAGCCAAACCCAGTTTTCCAGCCTATCCAGAAGTATGCTGTAGCAGATATCACAGCCGCTGTTACTCTACCTGCACTTTTGTGTTAACATTTATTATTATTTATTTAAGATATGCGCTTTCACAGTCTGATTCCAATGCCTGATTATTAAACTGTTAAAATGACTATAATTAAATTAAATATTCTTAAGAATGAAATATGATGTGTTCTTTGGAAGTGTGTAGTTGCACTGTGATGATATTATATTGTCATTCTGGCATTATATAATGATAAAATGGTCTTAAAATGACAATAATATTGTTTATATCGCAACATATTTTGGCGCAATGTATCATACAACAAAAATAGATATTGTGACAGGCCTATGAATTGTTATGTGTTCAATTCGCTTACATTTGTAAAAACAATTAAGTTAGCTTAATCTATTTGTGTTGGGACAATATGAAATTATTGTGTGGAACCCTGCATTTTTTACAGCGAAGTTCCTTGATAGACAGGTAAATATACATCCTTGCGGTAGACTTAAAAAATCAGATTGGAGGTACAACAGTCAGAAGATATGTTGTTAAGGAAATAAAAGCAAATAACTCATGCAAAGTAAAATGACTTGCATCGGAGCAGATAAACTGAGCTCTCTGTGTGTTACTTCAGGGTCGGTGGGAAACAAACACCACAAACACTTAAGAGCTCAAAGCAATCATCTCAAGCACATTGAAGAGAAAAAAAAAAGAGCCGTTATCTCAATCTAATCTGTCCACAACACCAAAAACAGGTTGCTGTCACCTGAGGCGCTGAGAGCAGAGCCTTGGAGAAACACCTGGACGTTCAATGGCTAATTATGCTGATTTCTAATGAGACAAGAAGCGACCCGTGAACTGTCTTCTAGCATTTAGAATAAACACCTTAAAGATACACATTTTTTGTTGAAAAAAGGCTCAGTTTACAGAGTAAAAAAGTTGAGGTTTACCATTTTTGACACCATTCACCTGATCTCCCGGGTCTGGTGAGAGCACCTTTAGCTTAGCTTAGCATAAATCATTGAATCGGATTAGACCATTAGCATTCATTCCTTTCCCTTAGGCTTAGTTCCTTATTTATCAGGAGTCGCCACAGCGGAATGAACCGCCAAATATTCCAGCATATGTTGTACACAGTGGATGCCCTTCCAGCTGAAACCCAGTACTGGGAAACCCTCTTACATTCACACTCATACACTACGTCCGATTTATTTAGTTTCTTCAAATCACCTATAGCGCATGTGTTTAGACTGTGGGGGAAGCCGGAGGAAACCCACGCCCACACGAGGAGAACATGCAAACTCCACACAGAAATGCCAACTGGTTCAGCCGGGACTCGAACCAGCGACTTTCTTGCTGTGAGGCAGCCGAGCTAACCACTGAGCCACCTATTTAAAGTTTGACTTTTCTGTAGGTTACATCATGTAAGACCAACGAAAAATTAAAAGTTGCCACTTTCTCCAGAAACTGTACTCTCATTCTGGCATAATAATCAAGGAATGATTTTACACAGTGCCCAGAAATTTATTATTAAGCTGAAATGAGAGTGTAGTTCCTATATCAGCCTAGAAAATAGCAACTTTTAATTTCCATTGCTATTAGTACATGATCACTACAGAAGAGTCAAGCTTTAAATATCTAAACTTTTTTCTGATAATTATAAGTGAGATGCTAATGGTCTAATCCGATTCAATGATCTATGCTAAGCTAAGCTAACAGTGCTCCAATTAGACTCTAAGATCGGCTAAATAGATTCAAAAATGGTCAAACTCAACAGTTTATCTGTAGAGGAGCTGGACAACACATACTTAATACACAAATACACTTCATTAAACATGTACACTCAGTTGACCTGCAGTTTTATAGCTTATAGGTCATGTCTATGTTTATATATAATAACTTATATTTGATTGTAATGCAATGATGTTCACCTTTTGTAAAGCTGCTTTGAAACTATAATTATTGCGCTATACAAATAAACTTGAATGGAATTGAATGGAAAATTAAAAGTTGCTACTTTCTCCAGAAACTATACTCTCATTCCGGCGTATTAATCAAGGAATGATTTTACACAGCGCCTGGAAATGTATTATTACGCTAAAATTATAGTTTCTAGGCATATCAGCCTAGAAAATAGCAACTTTTAATTCTGTTGGTATGAGTACATGATCACTACAGAAGAGTCAAGCTTTAAATATCTAAACTTTTTTCTTATAATTATAAGTGAGATGCTAATGGTCTAATCCGATTCAATGATCTATGCTAAGCTAAGCTAACAGTGCTCCAATTAGACTCTAAGATCGGCTAAATAGATTCAAAAATGGTCAAACTCAACAGTTTATCTGTAGAGGAGCTGGACAACACATACTTAATACACAAATACACTTCATTAAACATGTACACTCAGTTGACCTGCAGTTTTATAGCTTATAGGTCATGTCTATGTTTATATATAATAACTTATATTTGATTGTAATGCAATGATGTTCACCGTTTGTAAAGCTGCTTTGAAACTATAATTATTGCGCTATACAAATAAACTTGAATGGAATTGAATGGAAAATTAAAAGTTGCTACTTTCTCCAGAAACTGTACTTTCATTCCGGCGTATTAATCAAGGAATGATTTTACACAGTGCCTGGAAATGTATTATTACGCTGAAATTATAGTTTCTAGGCATATCAGACTAGAAAATAGCAACTTTTAATTATGTTGGTATGAGTACATGATCACTACAGAAGAGTCAAGCTTTAAATATCTAAACTTTTTTCTTATAATTATAAGTGAGATGCTAATGGTCTAATTCGATTCAATGATCTATGCTAAGCTAAGCTAACAGTGCTCCAATTAAACACTGAGATTGACTAAAAGGATTCAAAAATGGTCAAACTCAGCAGTTCATCTCTAGAGGAGCTGGACAACACATACTTAATACACAAATACACTTCATTAAACTTGTACACTCAGACATCACCTACATGCTATAAAACTGCAGGTAAACTATGTTTATATATAATAACTTATATTTGATTGTAACTTTAACTTAATTTGATTGTAATGCAATGATGTGCACCTTTTGTAAAGCTGCTTTGAAACTATAATTATTGCGCTATACAAATAAACTTGAATGGAATTGAATGGAAAATTAAAAGTTGCTACTTTCTCCAGAAACTGTACTCCCATTCCGGCGTATTAATCAAGGAATGATTTTACACAGCGCCTGGAAATGTATTATTACGCTGAAATTATAGTTTCTAGGCATATCAGCCTAGAAAATACCAACTTTTAATTCTGTTGGTATTAGTACATGATGACTACAGAAGAGTCAAGCTTTAAATATCTAAACTTTTTTCTTATAATTTTTAGTAAGATGCTAATGGTCTAATCCGATTCAATGATCTATGCTAAGCTAAGCTAAAAGTGCTCCCATCAGACTCTGAGATCGACGAAACAATAATTATTGCGCTACACAAATAAGCTTGAATGGAATTGAATGAAATGAGCTTATTTCCAAAAAAGTGGAGTGTTTCTTTAAGGTGACTTTCATATCAAATGATCCGAGTTTACTGCAGTGAGAGAGGGCAAACACACACCGACTGGATCCTCAGACCAGAAATAGAGACATGTGAGCTTTTACATCCACAGGAATTTCATGATGAACTCTTTTTGTAATGACTTGTTGCTGACAGGCTGGACAGGAGGGAATGCTTGACCCTGAGCAGATCACGCGAGGAGAAAATAGAGGCAGATAGTTGAGATCTTCCTTCTGTTTAACGCCATCGAGCGCCAGGCACTGCCAAGTACTGTGTATATAAGCGGTCTGGGTTTAGTTCAGGCTTTAAATGCTCATTTATCCTCTATTTTTAATCACTGTTTTATATATTAATCCATTGAAGAATTTTTTTTTTTAATGAAAAAGTATATTAATAAATACATTTTAAATGAATTGATATGCACTTTAAATAAATGTGTGGTTGTTTTAACCAAATGTTGGGTCAAATATGGCCAGACTCAACCACTGGCTTGAAAACTGTCATTTAAATTTTATTTAAAAAATATAAGTAAATAAATAAATAAATAAATAAACCCAATTTTGGATTTGTCCATATTTGACCCAGCATTTTTAAAGTGTACTTTTCAGATTCAATATTGTTGATTTATTAGCCACTCCAGATAAATAACTATATTAGTAAGGATACATTTGCACAACGTTTTCAATTAAAAGCAAATTCTAGTGATTCTGCACAGTGTTTCTTTGCAAAATTACATCATCATTGACATGCATTACAATACATTAAACTAATGACAAAAATGACCTGTTTTCTAATATCATGGAGTAGGGTTGGGACGATTGCAGATCCTCTGCCCGGCCCCCGTCGCAAACCCGCTCGTGAAAAATACACACCCAGACCCCGTTTACACTAATACAGCTTAGTTTTAAAATGGCATTTTAGAACGAAAATGACCCACGTCCACACTGGCATTTCTAAACAGCCCTCCGTCCACTGAAAAAACGCACATCACGTGACACACACACACTGTCATGCGCTCGTCTGAGCTCCAGAGTACAGTGTACGTTGGACAGTTTATCAAGGATGAATCACTGGATCGCGTCTCACAATAGTTGTTTAACGTGATATTTAATTAATCTTGTCTCTATCCAGGGCTTAATTTGTGCCGGAACACGCTAGATCCGGCACCTCTGAAATCTGATCCAGCACCTCATTTTACCGATCTCCCTCCTCAACCGTCCTCCCCTGTCCGCTATTTATTTTCACTTTCTTCCGCGACTCCCCATCCCTCTTCATTTTCGTCCGCGACACCCCAGCGCTGCTCACTTTCACCCGCGAGACCCCCGCGCCGCTCACTTTCATCTGCGACACCCCTCCGCCATCCACCGCACCAAACAAATGACTGACACGGATCACTCTGCCTAATCATGCCAGAGTCCCACGGAAAAAAGTGATTGACAGGTGGTAATTTGTGTGTAACTTATCTTTATTTATTTGTGATTAGGTTGTGAGTAAAACAAAGACCAGGTAGTTGAAACGGTAGGCTACCGATAATTAATTCCTTATGAATTAATTAATTATTTATAAATAATGAATTCACCTCCGCCTATGAAGACGATTCCATCGTCCATCGCGATGTTTCACATTAGTACGATGCTAAATTGGTCAACATCGCCCAACCCGATCATGGAGCATAACAAGCTCATAACAAGAAACTGGATGCCTTGCGCATGATGTTAAAAAAGGTCATGCATGATTTTATGTTAAAAGAATTTTGGATAAAGTTAATCAATTATGAAGTTAGTTACATCCAGTAATACTGTCAATACTCAGCTCAAGTCAGTGTTTAACTTCTAAATGATTCAGCATTCTTGAATGTATCACTTAAGTCATGATTCATTCATTCATTCATTCATTTTCTTGTCGGCTTTGTCCCTTGCGGGGTCGCCACAGTGGAATGAACCACCAACTTATCCAGCACAATTTTACGCAGCGGATGCCCTTCCAGCCGCAACCCATCTCTGGGAATTTCCACACACACACATTCACACTCATACACTACGGACAATTTAGCTTACCAAATTCAACTGTACTGCATGTCTTTGGACTGTGGGGGAAACCGGAGCACCCGGAGGAAACCCACGCGAACGCAGGGAGAACATGCAAACTCCACACAGAAACGCCAACTGACCCAGCCCAGCCGAGGTTCGAACCTGCGACCCAGCAACGTTCTTGCTGTGAGGCAACAGCACTACCTACTGTGCCACTGCGTTGCCCAGTCATGATTCACTAATTCATTAATAAAAATTCAATTCAATTCAATTCATCTTTATTTGTATAGCGCTTTTACAATGTAGATTGTGTCAAAGCAGCTTCACATGGAAGATTATAGTGAATTGAAACAGTGTCAGTTCAGTTTTCAGTGTTTAAGTTCAGTTCAGTTTAGCTCATTTCAGTGTGGTTTAATAATCACTACTGTGAGTCCAAACACTGAGGAGCAATTCCATCGATGCGCAGCTCTACAGATGCAAGCCAGTGGTGACAGCGGCGAGGAAAAAAAACTTCACCAATTGGCAAAAGTGAAGAATTAAAAAACCTCGAGAGAAACCAGGCTCAGTTGGGCACGACCATTTCTCCTATGGCCAAACGTCTTGTGCAGAGCTGCAGGCCCCGTTTACATTAGTACGTTTTAGTTTTAAAACGGCGTTTTAGAATGAAAACGATCCGCGTCCACACTAGCGCTTCACCCAGCGTTTCTGAACAGCTCTCCATCTACATTAAAACGGTGAAAACGCACATCACGTGACCACACACACACTCTCTGGCATGCGCTGCAGCGTGCTTTGCGCACATACCCATATGAGAGTTGTGGACGTCGGACTGTTCATCATGGATCTCCCGCTGGATCTAATCTCACTATATTTGTTAAACGTGATATTTAATTCATCTTGTTGTCTATATCTAACAACATATTCCCTGATTTTGGTCTTTTGAATCTATTACTTGTTCTCAGGTAACGTGTTTTGGCTGACAGCAAAGATAAGTTAGGTTAATCTTAATTAATGTAACTGCGGACACCGATTCTGCACATTTGACTGATTGCTTGCCTTTATTTTGTCTATTGTATAAACTTAATGTACATTATACTTTTATATTGGCCATTATTGATCATTAAAACTGATATTCAATGAAAGAGACATGGTGTGTTTCGTTATTTTAATGAACATGAAAGGAGTCAGTAATGTTATAGGCTCTGTTTTGTTATAAATATGCATACAGTGAAGATGACGGTCATATTTTGCAGCTACACGACGCCTCAACATTTTTGATGTCTGCTAAGTTGCTAATATCAAAATGAAAATAGGCAGTTCCTTATGTCATGTTTTCATTTTATTGTTAAGAAAGTGAAACAGCATAGCCAGGGTGATGTGAATGAATTTATAAAGTACACAATCGGGAGTTTGTTTTCCATGTCAAACTTGTGAAGTCTGAGCTTAAAAGGAGAGGATGCAGGACTGAACTGTGTGTAGGCTACTTAATATTGAGGAATCAGATGTCTGCGAATGTCTGCAGCCACGCCTCCGTTTTCAGATGTCTCTGTTTTCCCTCATACACACTGAGAGAGAGCAGCAGCGTTTTAGAGTGAAAACAGCCTCTCCAGCGTTTCCAAAACGTTCCGTTTTCGGGGCTCGAAAACTCCGGCGTAGTGTGGACGAATGGCGTAACTGTAGCAAAACTTATGTGTTTTAAAACTAAAACATATTAGCGTAAATGGGGCTGCAGTCTAGTCATTTTTAAATGAATCAGCTGTTTGAACAAATCAGTTAAACTTGTGAATCAATGACTAATTTTCTTGTTGTAATTTGGTGTCTCATTTCTGGTTGATTGCAATGAATACTACAATAAGTGTGCATATATTTAAAAATATTTTTTAAACCCAAAGAATGCCTCTAAAAATCAATTTAAATACATGAAAAAAAAAATCGACTTATTTTCAACTTTTTATATTTCAAATTAAATATATATTTCTATCATTGATTTCTGACTATTTTGTCATTTTAATCTGGCATCACTAAATCCTGAAATACAGATGCAATCAGAATTATTGAACCCCCTTTGAATTTTTTTTTCTTTTTTAAATATTTCCCAAATGATGTTTAACAGAGCAGGGAAATTTTCACAGTATGTCTGATAATATTTTTTCTTCTGGAGAAAGTCTTATTTGTTTTATTTCGGCTAGAATAAAAGCAGTTTTTAATTTTTTAAAACCCATTTTAAGGTCAAAATTATCAGTCTCTTTAAGCTATATATTTTTTCAATAGTCTACAGAACAAACCATCATTATACAATAACTTGCCTAATTCCCCTAACCTGCCTAGTTAACCTAATTAACCTAGTTAAGCCTTTAAATGTCACTTTAAGCTGTATAGAAGTGTCTTGTAAAATATCTAGTCAAATATTATTTACTGTCATCATGACAAAGATAAAATAAATCAGTTATTAGAGATGAGTTATTAAAACTATTATGATTAGAAATGTGTTGAAAATGTTTTCTCTTCGTTAAACAGAAATTGGGGGAAAAAATGAACAGGGGGGTTGAATAATTCTGATTGCAACTGTAAATGCTCTCCTTTTTTGGTGTTACAGAAACGGTCATCATTAGCAATTCTCATGCAACTGGGTCTCAATCTGACTCCGGACGGGCCTTAGAGGATTGCAGGATCCAGGAGGAAGGGGATTTAAAACTATATTGGCATCACCGGTGCAAAGTAAAGACAACATCCCAAACAGCTGTAGAAACAGTAAAAGGACACCAGCGTGGATTTGGAGCAGCGGGGAGAGAAGGGTCAAAGACACACACTCTCATCCTGAAATACTATAAACAAACACACAACAATCTTTAACATGAGCAAAGCTGCTCGATAACTCTGATACCTACTTTAGCTACACTGGTGCATGACAAAAACAATGGCCATATGCAAGCCTGTAACTACACTTTGCACAAGCATACAATAGTAATGGGCGATATAAACGATATGCGATATAAACGATATGCGATATAAACGATACAAAATTGGCCTACGATAGAGATTTTAATTCTATTGCACTATCGCGATAATGCATGTTTGATGACGCAATCTACCCGCGAAATTAAGAGCAAAGCCGGCCGCGTATCCAATCTAGACTTCACCCCATTCGGTGCCATGCATTGCTTAGCAACGTATACAAAACAATGCGAAGACCGCTTGACGTGAAAGTAAATAAAAATGCCGCTATATTAATGTGCATATGCATTTCCGGCCGGCCGCCTATCCAATCTAGACTTTACCAACCGGACATGTCAGAGATTCTGCTTTTGCTTTCGATATTAATTGTATTCATTTTTGCATTACTTTATACGCAAACTTTGGCTGGTGCATCTTAATCTCTCAGCAGCACCAACACTGCAGCAGACAGAGAGAGAGGGAGAGGGAGAGAAAGAAAGCAGATTTGATCTGTCAGTGGTGCTCACTAAAAAGAAACAAACTTTTTTTTTTAAAATTTGTTTGTTAAATAAGAATAAGAAATCAATAAGAAATTATTCTGTTGCTGAAGGTCATTAAAGTTATATAGAAAAGATGGTGTTACTTTGGGGCAGAAGGAAAGAATGAAAGAATTTTCTTTATTTAAAATAGCCATGCCTAATACTGGAAGTATAGCCCTAATTCACAGTGTCCGTTCCTTTATTAACAAGACACCAGTTTTAATTTCATTAGGAGATCAACATTTTTAAAAACCAAATGTGTTACCTTAGGCTGCAGGTTAGAAATTTGTTTTTATTTAAAGTATCTGCAATACACAATTTTATTTGACTAATTAAAACTGGAAGTAATTTCAGTACAGTGTAAGTTCCTTAACTAAAAAGACACCAGTTTTTCTTGTTCTCTGCAACTTGGCATTTAGGAACCAAGGACTTAAAAGAAAAGTCTTTCTTTCTAAAAGGCACTACATTTAGTTTATTTATCTGTAACATTGTGTTGTTTAATTACAGTTTTGCTTTTGCACAATAAATGTTCTCGAAATGACATGCAACGTTTCTTTATTTCTTTAAAAAAATAGCAGTTTGGCTTTCCTGAGGGTCTATGTAACCTGTTCTGAAATGGTTCTATTATAATTTATATATCGCGATATATATCGTTATCGCAAGAGGCTGCAATGTATATCGCAATATGGATTTTAGGCCATATCGCCCATCCCTAGCATACAAATACCTTCTGCAAGACTTCTGTCCTCAAATTGTTGACAGAAGTTGACCTGGAGGAGAAAACATGCAGGCCATAAAGGAGAATGTTTACATGCTATATCAGCCCTTCTGGCATCAGTGTTGCCAGATTGAAAATGTGAAACGATCGTACCAGAACCTCAAAATTATCGTATTTGGAGGAAAATTATCGTACAAGAGTCAAACGGAGATACAGCTATTATCTAGACAAATAGAGTTTTGACACAAGGTGCAAATAACCACAATAAGTTAAAAAAAAGAAAAGAAAATAAAAGAACATAGGCGTACCTTAATGGGAAGGTTCATTGAAAACCTGCGTGTGTTGCCAGATGTTGAGGGATTCATTTTGCAGTACAAATATGATATAGAGGTAAAGTTGGTTTTATATTCGCACATTCGGACTTTCCCCTTAATAATATAATTTCATAAAAGTATTATTTGCAAACTCTGGCTGCTAATATGATTTTGCTGTTTAATGACTATCAAAGTCCAACATTGTTCACAGTCAAATAAACAGTGTTAATGTTGTTTTGAAGTCACACTTGCATGCTAATTTCGATCGAATAATTAAAGTAACATGGTAAACAATATAGAGACTTCCAAATGAACGAATGTGCGAATATAAAACCAACTTTACCTCTATAAAAATGATGCCTACATGGAGCGCAACATAGTGCTGGTTGGCTTGAAAGCAGTGCACCCTCCCGAATTTGTAACAGTCTGAGGGTGTGCACGAGCCCATCCAGAGGATCTGTAATGAGCCGATCTCGTGGCTTTGTTTTGATGAGATTAACTTTGGAAAAACAGGTTTGCATGATGCATTTGAATGGGAGAAAAGCGAGAACATCAAGGACAAACTCTCCTGTTCTTCTCACCTTCCTTTTCAGCACAACTTTTTAAAACTTGACCGACCTCAACCTGAAAACGACTGACTGAACCACTGCCGCGCGCAGCAGGAATGTTAACTCGTGAGAGAGAGCTATTCTCCACGTTGATTGGCTGAGAAGATGTAACGTAAGATGAGATAGAAACTAGTCATTGGATAGAAAACGTGTCTAACTCCACCTTCTCCTTCACAGACATCAGACACAAGATGCAGCTATCAATAAGTATAGAAGCCCTAAGATTACAATGAAACTCATTTTAAATGACATAAAATTCTGAAATTATCGTACATTATAGGATTTTTTACATTATTTATCGTACATCGTACAGCCGTCAAAATCATCGTACAAATACGATAATTATCGTACGTCTGGCAACACTGCCTACCATTGTGAAGAATTAAAATGCTCACACACTCCTCTGTTATTAGGTTTTTTTTTATATATATATTGTAGTCTTCTTTTTTTTTTTACTTTAGTAATTAGATGTGCGTGACGCAGTGGCTCAGTGGTTAGCACTGTCGCCTCACAGCAAGAAGGTTGCTGGTTCGAGCCCAGGTTGGGTCAGTTTGCATTTCTGTGCAGAGTTTGCATGTTCTCACCATGTTGCGTGGGTTTCCTCCGGGTGCTCCAGTTATAGGGGATTTGTGTAAACTAAACTGGCCATAGTGTATGTGTGTGAATGTGAGTGTGTATAGGTGTTTCCCAGTACTGGGTTGCAGCTGGAAGGGCATCCGCTGCGTAAAACATATGCTGGAATAGTTGATGGTTCATGCTGCTATGGCGACCCCTGATTAATTAAGGGACTAAGCCAAAGGAAAATGAACGAAGTGAACTCTTAATAGTTTTAGTTAACATAGCAGTTCAAAACTCCTGCTAAGTTCACATGTTTCAGGCACATATGTATGAGCACATACATCAATATTCATGTTCAATGGCAATGCACAAATAACAAAATATCGATCTGTACATGGATGTCTCCCATGATGTCCATCTACTTCATTCTGAGTCTGACGTCCATGAAAGCAAATCTGACCAACAGCAACATACCAAAAAATCAATATGACACACTGTCAGTCCTCTAGCAAGTAATTAGGCCAGATTTGGCTAGAGAAACAGAATCATATAACTTAAGAAAAGTTTTAAAGGACATTATTTTCTAGTTCACAATTCATATTTCCAAAATACAAAGTGTCTCTGTGTTTTGTAAGTCTTATGTGGACCAAATGTCCCCACAAGTATGGGAATACCAGTATATTTGGTCCCCATGAAGAAAATGGCTCATAAATCAGACAGAAATGTAGCCCTTAGTTCTACTAGGAAGACCTAATGTCACGTCACTCATCACAATTAGTTTCAACCAATAGCCAAGAGGCACAAGGAATATATAAGCTGTCCTTTCATTTGGTTGCAGATACTGATGCAGACATTCACCCACCATCCTCCCCACCACAACCAGGTTGGCCCTGTCCAGTCATATCTGGATCTAAAAGCTTCCAAATCAAGCCTCCGCCAAAGAAAGCTTTTGTCAAATAATATTCATTGAATAAATGTAATTCAATAGCAGATACTGTACATCTCCCTGGTCTTTCTGGTAGAATGAAATGTGTTGAAAATGTAAAAAACTAATATTGTTTATTGTGAGGGTTGGTTTATGGGTAGGGCAAGATAATATACAGTCTGTACAGTAGAAATGTTATTCCAGCTATAGGAAGTCCCCATAAAGTTAGTTGTACTGTGTGTGTGTGTGTGTGTGTGTGTGTGTGTGTGTGTGTGTGTGTGTGTGTGTGTGTGTGTGTGTGTGTGTGTGTGTGTGTGTGTGTGTGATGTGTGCCAGAGACTTAACCAATAAGCTAGGTATGCAGCTGCTTAGGGCCCCAGGATCTGGGGGGGCCCAATAAATATACAAAGATGTTTCTAAAAATTACATATAACATAGTTTTCTATCATATGTTTTATGATGCAAGTCTAACAAATAAAATGTCAATGTAGGGCTGGACAATAATTCGATATCAATATATATCGCGATAGAATTTTTTTCAATAACGATGATATGATTTTTAAACCCATTTCCGATATTTCGATATAAATTTGCATATATATAAATAGATATATTATTATTTATATAAGATATTATACATGTATCACTTGTCACTGAATGACGTTCAGTGCTCAGCCGTCAGAAAGAGGGTGATCTGATCTCACTTACGTGATGACGAACACCACAGACACGCTGCCAGCCAGCGCTCAGCACAGCAGTTGGTTAAGCTGCGCCGCAGAAAGTTTTGGCTACAAAATGAGTGCTCTGAATACAGGTGCGAATGAACAAGCTTCCACAAGTAAGAATGCAGACGAAATAGTTGATAAGAAAGGAAAGACTAATGCAGTGGTGTAGAAGTGGTTCAGTTCAGTAAAGTTAGCAACAGATTCGCAGATTCGTCTTTTCCGGATCAATAACTCATGACCGAAACATTGTTCCTACACAAATAGCACATTTTTTCAACTGTCGCAATGTATACAACCACCTACAACCTTATTTTCCTAAAAATGAGCTTTCCTACGCGCTGGACGCATTATATTGATCTCTATGCGCAGGCGGCAAAGAGACCGATCCTTAGGGACCGTCTACAAAGAGCAAAACGCAAAAAACAATACTACAAAAGCTGTCAATAACTTCCCTCTAACTCATTATACTGCCATCAAACTCAGATCACACGTCACTGCTGTCCTGCTGGTTAGACTACAACACTTATTTTTCTAAAAAACTATTTTGCATATTTTTTATGAATTTTTATTATGAAAAATATTCAATAACTGTACTGTAAATTACTGTACTCTCACCAAACTCAGATCACACGTCACTGCTGTCCTGCTGGTTATACTACAAAACTTATTTTTCTAAAAAACTATTTTGCATATTTTTTATGAATTTTTGAGCTTTATTATTTATATATTATGTCAATGTAATTATTACATGCGTGTGAATGTGTCCCCACCCCAATCATGGATCAGTGGAACATGCCAATAAAGCCTCTGCATCATCAGCAGCTCAGTGGCTCATCCAGCAGTCAAAACAGGTGTAGATTTAGTTTTAAAAACCAAATGATTTACTTAGTAGTAAATTCATTTTCATTTCACATTGAGAAAACAAACAAATTAAGTGGGGTTTATTTATAAACTAATTAATAGAGGATCACGTGATTGAACACAGCTGGTCGTGCATTAGCCAATTCATGATTCACCAATCAGACGTTTCCTTAGTCACTATAAATAGCCTAAGCTCCACATCACAGCCATCTTCGTTTTGAAGAATCCCTCCTCCTTTCTTAGATGGGTGGTACAGTGGCCCAGTGGTTAGCACTGTTGCCTCACAGCAAGAACGTCACTGGTCCTTACTAAGCCAGCCGACATTTCTGTGTGGAGTTTACATGTTCTCTCTGTGCTCACATGGGTTTCCCTCGGGTTCCCCGGTTTCCTCCCACAGTCCAAAAACATGCAACTTAAGTTAATTGACTAAATCCAAATCGGCACCATAGACATGCTCCTAGTAAGTAGTTATCTCTTAAGAGCAATCCCTATTTGTTATTTAGCTACTACAGCAGGGGAGTTTTCTAGATCTACCGGAGCTCAAACTCCCCTCTCGCCCTGCAACGGGAGGGAGCCCTGGGCTCGAGGATCTTATGAGCTCAGGGCTCTCTCCCGGGACAGCATGCCAAACAAGCTTTATAATCAATCATCAGCTAAGTGTGAACTCTTGAAAATGTAGATATTGCATTAAGATAAAAATGTAGAAAAGAACGATTGAGGGTTATGAGAAAAAGAAAGCCAAAAATAAATACATACATTAAAAAAATACATTCAAAATGTGTGTAGAATATTTTTCATTCATTCATTCATTCATTTTCTTTTCAGCTTAGTCACTTCATTAATCTGGGGTCGCCACAGCGGAATGAACCGCCAACTTATCCAGGATATGCTTTATGCAGCGGATGCCCTTCCAGCTGGAACCCATTACTGGGAAACATCCATACACACATACACTACGGTCAATTTTAGCTTACCCAATACACCTATACCACATGTCTTTGGACTTGTGGGGGAAACCGAAGCACCCGGAAGAAACCCACGGCAACACGGGGAGAACATGCAACTCCACACAGAAATGCCAACTGACCCAGCTGAGGCTTGAACCAGCGACCTTCTTGCTGGCGAACGTGCTACCCACTGCGCCACCGTGACGCTCTTAGAATATTTTTAATAATCTAAAAGAACTTTTTTTTTTTAAATGTACACTCACTGGCCACTTTATTAGGTACACCTTACTAGTACCGGTTTGGACCCCTTTTTGCCCTTTAGAACTGCCTTAATCCTTCGTGGCACAGGTTCAACAAGGTACTGGAAATATTCCTCAGAGATTTTGCTCCATATTGACATGATAGCATCACGCAGTTGCTACAGATTTGTCGGCTGCACATCCATGATGTGAATCTCCCGTTCCACCACATCCCAAAGGTGCTCTATTGGATTGAGAACTGGTCACTGTGGAGGCCATTTGAGTACAGTGAACTCATTGTGATGTTCTAGAAACCAGTCTGAGATGCTTTGCGCTTTATGACATGGTGCGTTATCCTGCTGAAAGTAGCCATCAGAAGATGCGTACACTGTGGTCATAAAGGGATGGACATGGTCAGCAACAATACTCAGGTAGGCTGTGGCATTGACACAATGCTCAATTGGTGCTAATGGGCCCAAAGTGTGCCAAGAAAATATCCCCCACACCATAGCTATTATGCATTGAGTTCCTGCCATGTGAACGGCTGATTAGAAATTTGTGTTAAGGAGCAGATGGACAGGTGTACCTAATAAAGTGGCCGCTGAGTGTACAGTTGAAGTCAAAATTATTCGGCCTCCTGTGCAAATTAGTTTTCTTTTTCAAATATTTCTCAAATGATGTTGAACAGATTCAGGAATTTTTCACAGTATTTTCTAAAATATTTTTTCTTCTGGAGAAATTCTTATTTGTTTTATTTCGGCTAGAATAAAAGCAGTTTTTATTGGTTTTAAACCCATTTTAAGGTCAATATTATTAGCTCCCTTAATCAATATTTGTTTTGATCAGTGTTGCCAGATTGGGCGGTATCCCGCCCAATTGGGCGGTTTTGAATCCAAGTTTGTGAGTAAAAAATAACATAGGAAGGTAGTGGATATTTGGGCGGTATTGTAAAGGTACGCCCGCCTGCCCGCGATCTCCCGTAACCCCCCCACTATTCGTGAAACTTGGGACCGTTCACCCCACTTATTGTGAAAAAGGAAAAAGTCAGTTACATCTGGCAACACTGGTTTTGATTGTCTCCAGAACAAACTACTGTTATACAATAACTTGCCTAATTACCCTAACTTAAACCTAATTAACCTAGTTAAGCCTTTAAATGTCACTTTAAGCTGAATACTAGTGTCTTGAAGAATATCTAGTCAATTATGTGATGTCATCATGGCAAAGATAAAAGAAATCATTTTCTATTAGAAATTAGAATTATATTATTTCTATTAGAAATGAGTTATTAAAACTATTATGATTAGAAATGTGTTAAAAAAAATCTCTCTGTTGTAAATTGGGGGAAAATATACAGAGGGGCTAAAACTGACTGAAATTTAATTCCTGCTACCTTTCTTTTTCCTTCAGTTTACATTCTTTATGTTCGTTTGCTGATTCGAAAATCTTACTTTCGATTCATGGGAAAGCTTGCATAAGCATCTCCAGGCTTTAACTTTCAAAACACTCCTGTCCTAAAACTTCTTACACGGAGAGATGAAAGAGCCGATAATCTCCTCAAATCTGTGAACAAGCACAAAAGTGGCCGGGAGTTTCTCAAGAAACAGCTGCAGGCCAGGCTGCATAAATAATGAACACTTTTTCCTCCCACGTTCAACTACAGCCCCCAAAAATCACAGACTTTCCCCTTATTTGAAGTGTAACCTGCGGGTTTAGTCCAGTTGCTAACCTGCGAGGCGTTTCAGTGAGACATCAAACGCTAACAAATGGCCGATTCTGTCAGATCAGAGCAGCAGCGCAGGTGAGGAGGTCAACGCTTCCCTCGCACACAGACAACATTTGTTCTGCTCGACAGTAATTGTGTGTGTGTGTTTGTGTGTGTGTGTGTGTGTGTGTGTGTGTGTGTGTGAAGAGTTGGTGTTAATGCTGGGCGATATGACAAAATCTCATATTATTCATTCAAATTTAATCATTTAACCCTTGTGTGTTGTTCAAATTGACTCCCCTTTTGTTATGTTTGTGGTTGTTTTTGCCCCATTGACCTCCATTATATTGACATTTTTGGATTGCAAAGCCATGACAGCATATAATCATCGTTTATTGTTGCTGGTTTTCCCTGTTGGACAGAGGTAAAATTTGCCACTTTTACTGTTGATCATCAGTTGGCAGCATTAACCCTTTAGATAGGCCTGTGCACAAAAGTTTCTGGCTTTTATATGGAAAAGGGCCTGCAGCTGGATATTATTGGGTTTGTTTTGATCCAGGAGTGCAATACCTAGTTCAACCACTGGGTGTCAAACTTACATATATAGCATCTTTAACTGTGACGTCACACGAAGCTGCTTCCAGGTCCAAGCGCTATATCAAACTGTATGGAGATACTGAACAAATAGTAATATTAATAATTGTTTACGAAGCGATGTAATACTTTCAAAAATCACAATCGCAATATACAGTATATATAATTGAAAAACAACCATGTTCTCAATGAACCCAAAAAACTCATTAATATCAAAGCTGAATATTTTTGGAAGTAGTTTTTAGTTTGTTTTTAGTTTGAGCTATTTTAGGAGGATATCTGTGTGTGCAGGTGACTATTACTGTGCAGAATTATTAGGCAACTTAACAAAACACAAATATATCCCCATTTCAATGATTTATTTTCACCAGTGAAACCAATATAACATCTCAACATTCACAAATATACATTTCTGACATTAAAAAACAAAACAAAAACAAATCAGTGACTAATATAGCCACCTTTCTCTGCAAGGACACTCAAAAGCCTGCCATCCATGGATTCTGTCAGTGTTTTGATCTGTTCACCATCAACATTGCGTGCAGCAGCAACCACAGCCTCCCAGACACTGTTCAGAGAGGTGTACTGTTTTCCCTCCTTGTAAATCTCACATTTGATGATGGACCACAGGTTCTCTATGGGGTTCAGACCAGGTGAACAAGGAGGCCATGTCATTAGTTTTTCTTCTTTTAGACCCTTTCTTGCCAGCCACGCTGTGGAGTACTTGAACGCGTGTGATGGAGCATTGTCCTGCATGAAAATCATGTTTTTCTTGAAGGATGCAACTTCTTCCTGTACCACTGCTTGAAGGTGTCTTCCAGAAACTGGCAGTAGGACTGGGAGTAGAGCTTGACTCGATCCTCAACCCGAAAAGGCCCCACAAGCTCATCTTCGATGATTCCAGCCCAAACCAGTACTCCACCTCCACCTTGCTGGCGTCTGAGTCGGACTGGAGCTCTCTGCCCTTTACCGATCCAGCCACGGGCCCATCAAGACTCACTCTCATTTCATCAGTCCATAAAACCTTAGAAAAATCAGTCTTGAGATATTTCTTGGCCCAGTCTTGACGTTTCAGCTTGTGTGTCTTGTTCAGTGGTGGTGGTTTTTCAGCCTTTCTTACCTTGGCCATGAGTATTGCACACCTTGTGCTTTTGGGCACTCTAGTGATGTTGCAGCTCTGAAATATGGCAAAACTGGTGGCAAGTGGCATCTTGTCAGCTGCACGCTTGACTTTTCTCAGTTCATGGTTCAGTTCTCAGTTTATTTTGCGCCTTGGTTTTTCCAGACGCTTCTTGCGACCCTGTTGACTATTTTGAATGAAACGCTTGATTGTTCGATGATCACGCTTCAGAAGCTTGGCAATTTTAAGAGTGCTGCATCCCTCTGCAAGATATCTCACTATTTTTTACTTTTCGGAGCCTGTCAAGTCCTTCTTTTGACCTATTTTGCCAAAGGTAAGGAAGTTGCCTAATAATTATGCACACCTGATATAGGGTGTTGATGTCATTAGACCACACCCCTTCTCATTACAGAGATGCACATCACCTAATATGCTTAATTGGTAGTAGGCTTTCAAGCCTATACAGCTTGGAGTAAGACAACATGCATAAAGAGGATGATGTGGTCAAAATACTCATTTGCCTAATAATTCTGCACTGCCTGTATATAAATTTTATTTTGTCCATTTGATGTATATAGTCATATTTCACTGCCGTGTTTGTGTCTGTGTGTATGTCGGTATCATGGGAATCTTTACCTGGCCGCAGGCAGCTCTGGGCCTCTGTGAGGTAGACCGTGTGTGTGTGCATGTGTGTGTGTGTGTGTGTGTGTGTGTGTTTCTTTTCCAGATGGACCTGTAGTCTCCTCAGATGAGTCAGTATCAGCCAGACACGTCTTTACCTGCACATGACTAAAGTCTGGCTGAGCTGCGGTGTGTTTTATTGTGCTTGTCTTGTAATTTCACTCATGGTGACGTCTTTACAAAAACACGAACGCATTAAAAAAACTCACGGCTGAAAGAAAAGGAAATGAGGAATTAAGAACTTCATTGTACCGTCTTGCTTGTTTTTATAACACATGTGATGATGTGGAAAGTAATTATGTGGTGGAGCCAAAGACAAACTTTCACTTACATGAAGTCATTTAAACAGAAACGCATATAATTTAAAATTAGATGTAATTTGTTTTGGTGGCACGGTGGCTCAGTGGTTAGCACCAGGCACGTGCAGAGGTGGGGGCTTTGGGTGCTTGAGCCCCTGCCCTTTTTTCTTCTGGCAAGAAAGTGCCCTTTTTTCCTGGGGATAATAATTATTTTTTAAATACTACTAATAATAATATAATATATGTATAAGTTAATGCATGTTCTATTTAAGGACAGCTTTCCCTGTGAGACAATAAAATACAAAATTTTAAAGTATATCTTGGTTTTAGTCTAGCCGTTCCAAGCGAGCCGCGAACCGGCGATTTGGAAAGAAAAACCACATGTGAGACAAATGCTCTAATGAAGACTCTATTACTCTATCCTCCAGAGTACGGTGTCAACAGTGGAGTAACGTGCGGCCGGAAGTTAACGAGAATGATTTATGTTATTTATGAAATTTCCGATTTATTACAAGGTTTCCGCTACATTCATTCATCCATGGCGGGCCGCCACGACAAAATTCATCCCGCCACGGCTACATTACAACTTCTCATTTATAATCGCACTAAAACATATTAAAAGGTAAGTGAATTATAACAGCGCAAACATTTCTGTAACTGTAGTAGTGCTGTGCGCTATTTGTTTAACCCTTTAAGGTGACATGCTGACTGACTGACTGACAGGTGCATGATGCGTGGGGCGCCAGCAAACACGGCGTAGCTTTCAGTTAAGATGAACACAGTTTCCATAAGTATACTTATCTTTCTGGAGTTTATAGCCTTTCACTTTACTTCAGGACGCGTTAATGTCGGAAAACGCACAAAAACGCACTAAAATCGCACTTCAGCAGCGCTTACTGGAGAGCGCACGAGAAGATCTGCACTTGAGCGTGTAAATTTGAGTGCGTGCAAGAAGTTTTGTGAGAAAAGCACAAGCAATAAAAGAGGAAATCGGCACGCAAGCAAAGAGATTCACATGCTCATATTACATGAATGCGTTCTCGAATTGTAATACTGCGTGTAATATTTGATTTTGAAATAGTTGGCAGATCTGTGTAAAAAAAAAAAAAGGCTGCCGCCACAGCTGGGAAAAATCCTAGAGGAAACACTGTATTGTATTTTATTAACGTCTACCCTAGGGCTGGACAATAATTCGATATCAATATATATCGCGATAGATTTTTTTTCAATAACCGTAATATGATTTTTTAACCCATTTCCGGTATTTCGATATAAATTTGCATATATATATTTTATTATATACATAAGATCTTGAATGACTTTCAGTGCTCAGCCGTCAGAAAGCGCATGATGTCACCTTCTTGATGACGTACATCACAGACACGCTGCCAGCGCTCAGCAGCACACAGTCTTTTACAGTCTATGGCAGCACAGGAGTTGGTTAAGCTCCGTGACCGTCGCAGAAAGTTTTAGCTACAAAATGAGTGCTCTGAATGCAGATGTGAATGAACAAGCTTCCACAAGTAAGAATGCAGACGAAATACAGTAGTTGATACAAGAGAAGAAAGACTAATGCAGTGGGGTGGAAGTGGTTCGGCTTTTTAAGTTCCGATAAACTTAGTTTCGGTGTTCTGCAAATTGTGCGAATTTATCGCGCGATAAAAAAAAAAAAAAGCCGTTAATCTATTCTCAAAGTTGGGTTGGGAGCTGGGTATATTCTACGCAAGCTAATGAAAGCTAGGATGACTTTCATCTTGGTATTTTAGCGTGGATGTATACCTGGCCGGTGAGCCGTCTAAAGAGTGCTCTTCTGAATCAGATCAGCAGGATGCCTGACTTTAACTGCAGTTCGGCAGTTTCACTTTCACTCATGAACATTTCCTTCATGTGCCGTGACAAACTGGGGTATTAGACGCAAATAAGGAGTAAGGACTGGTGAAAGTGTTATGAAATTTAATAACGCACGCCAAATGAGAAGAAAAAAAACTTCCGCATTTCGCGGTGTGTGTGTGTGCGGTCCTTTACTGACATCCGCCTCTGTGGATCTTGTCGGAAAATATGGCGAAAAGTCCTACATGACGGTAATAGTTTGTCAGTAATGCCACTAATATCTGCATACTCCACGTCTTGTATGTAGAGTATTGTTTTAATCTTATTAAAATCGTATTAAAGTATTGTTGCCCATGTAAACATACTCTATGCTTGTGAACTTGCCTTTGCGAAGCAGCATTTTCTGTATGTACGTACATCAAAAGCAAGTATAAAATCACTGTTTGGAGCTTATGTAGGCCTACAGTTCAACATTCATGTTTACCTGAATAAACAGTTAGTAAACACAAGTACATCTTATTGAACATCATTTATTTTCATCACCAATTATCATAGTAGAACAGTTTCTCAAGCAGTTTGTGATGCAGTTTGGAAACAGGAGATGAGCCCCTGGTCTAATGCACCACCTGGCTTGAGAAACCCGTTCTCAAAGACTTATTTTGGTAGCACACATATTCTGAATGCCATCAGCAGAATTCAAATGAGCCATTTAATCTAGATTAATTTCGAGATTAATCTAGATTAAAAAAATTAATTTATGCCCAATCTATATATATAAATAAGCTAAGTCTGAGAGTTTTATTTATTTGATAGTTTATTTCACATTTATTGTTTGTAAAGGCTGAACATTAAAAAAAGTGAACATTAATTAAATTTTTTTGTACTGTTTTTATTTTTTTTTAAAAAGTTATAATAGCCTGGAGGTATTATCGACTTTACAAATTCACATGTAGTCATTTGTAGGTACAGACATCCATTGTGTGCACTCTTGGCAGTTTTTTCCTGTCTTTTTAATATTGTCCATATCGATATCGGAATTATATTGTATCGACCGAAATTAAGAAATATATCGTGATATAAATTTTTGCCATATCGTCCAGCCCTAGTCTACCCCCACCCCAATCCTAAACCCAACCGTCACAGAAGCGTAAAAACAGTAGTTGTACAGAGTATTATTTATCTTATCTATTAAATTTCCCAATAAATTATAAGTTTTAACCCCTACCCCAACCCTAAACCCAACCGTCACAGTACTGTAAAATATTAATTATTGTTATACAGTGTCATAAAAAATGCCGCTATATTAATGTGCATATCGCACTTCCGGCCAGCCGCATATTCAATCTAGACTTTACCGCGCTTATGCCAACTCCGGCATCCGCACTGAACATGCCGTAGCTTTACAGTCTGGCCCATACACACACTGCGGACGGAGTGTGTGTAAAACATACATTACTAGCTGATCTCCGTTACGGCAGCACGATATGATCGACAGAACCGCCGATGTAAATTCATCCGTCATTCATCTATATTGTGTCGAGGTGAGTAACGGTTAACAAAAACCAGAGGCTCAAATTTAACGTCAGCTATTTATCCAAAAGTTCAAAAGCAAATAGGCTATTTTGTCTTGCTAATATCCTCCTGATTAACAACCATGTAATAAGTTAGCTAAAGTTTAGCCAGGGCAATATCATAGGCATACAGGCTAATGTAATAATAATAATAATAATAATAATAATAAATTTTATTTATATTGCGCTTTTCTTAGGGTGCTTTCACACTAGCACTTTTGGTCCGCACCCGGGTTCGTTTGACGTCATAGTACGGTACGTTTAGCTAGTGTGAACGTGTCTTCTGAACTCGGGTGCGCACCCGTGAACCGTACCCGAGTCCGCCTGAAAGAGGTGGTCTGGGGTACGGTTCATGCGAACTCTGGTACGGTTCACTTCTGGTATGAATGCAATCGTACCAAATAGCGGAAGTAAACCGCCAACTGTACAACAAACTATCGTTTTCATAACGTTCATTCGTGTGTGTGCGCCATGTATTGTACCTTGGTGACAAGCGGGACCGAGCAAAGCATGGTGATACACAGTGATGTCTGCTTGTCTCCTCCAGAAACAGCTTCTGCAGACACTGTGTGATGTTCTGAATGTTTATAATATTTTTGCGGCAGATAGACGCGAGTCGCTTTCTGTATGTCCAAAACTAAAAGATTCAGTAAAAGCAAATCGACCGTGATGTGCGGAAGTCTCCATTTTGGCGCTTTGCTTTAGTGACCGTCACCTAGCAACAGCAGTAAACAAAACAGCAGCTCTATGACGCAAGCGTACCGGGGTTCAGAAGGAAAAAAGACAGTGTGAACACAAACCAACCGAGAAGGTGGCAAGGGGGGACAATCGAACTTGGGTACGGTCCAGGCAATTGAATTTATAAGTTAAAATCAAGGTTTTAAAATCGATGCGTGACTTAACAGGCAACCAGTTGGAGTACTGGGGTAATGTGAGAGCGAGATGATGTGTGAGTTAACACAAGTGCAGCTGAGTTTTGAACATATTGTAAAATTGTAAGTGAATTGGCTGGCAGACCCCCAAATAAAGAGTTACAAAAATCTAAACGAGACGTAATAAAAGCATGGACAAGCCTTTCAGCATCTGGTGTAGAGAGAAAAGGACGGATGCGGGCAATGTTGCGTAAGTGATAAAATGCAGTTTTTGCTACCTGTTTAAAATGAAGTTTCAAGCTAAGCTAAGCATCAAAAAGTACACCAAGATTTCACACCTGCATAGAAGACGTTAAAAGGGAGTCCTCAACTGTTAACATGAGATTGCCACATCTATTAAAGTGGAGAAACGACAGCTGGATAGTGAAAATATTGCCCTCTAGTTTTTGCAGTCATTTATTCTGAATATATAATGTAAATTGAAGCTATCAGTGGCTATCAGTGTGTCCTACATTCTTCAAAATATTAATATACTCAGAGTAGATTGAAAAGAGATAGTTCATCCCAAAAATGTAAATTTACTCACCCTCAAGTGGTTCCAAATCTTTGTCTCTTTATTTTGTTGCACACTAACGAATAAAAAATAAAGAAAGCTATAAACTTAAAATCATTGACTTCCAGAGTAGGAAAAACAAATACCATGAAAGTCAATGGTTACAGGTTTCCTGCTTTCTTCAAAATATTATTTTGTGTGTTCGACAGAAGAAAAAAAAGTCAAATAGGTTTGGAACAAGTAAAAGGTGAGTACATGGTGACAGAATTTTCAGTTTTGAATGAACTCTCCTTTTAGGGGTGAGTATATGGTGAATTTAGGAGGAAATCACTTTTAATATATTTTATTTATTAAAGTACAATTATTATTATTATTTAATAAAAAGTGCCCTTATTTTCACTTGAGCCCCTGCCCCTTAAAGGTCTCTGCACGTCTCTGGGGTGCGTTTCCCAAAACCATCGTTAGCCAACTAAGGTCGCAAGTTCCGTCGTTACAAACATAGTTCGTTGATTTGCTGTTTCCCAAATCCATCGCTCCAACGAACATTCGCAAACTGCGTCGCAAACTTGAGCACTTGAAACGACACCTGTGGAGCTGTAGTTAAAAGCATAGTTCCTGGCTGTGTTCTATTCCCACTTATCCCCCCTATGCCCTATTCATTTAGAACATTCTAACATTCAAAGCTGGAATTATTAAAAATAAAAAAGCATTAAGTTAATCTCTCTTAGGTGTAATTTGCTTTCAAAGTATTTTTACAGTTCAGTTTTAGCGATCTTCATGTTTACAATTGTGCTCCCTTCGCAGTGCACTTTGAAAACATTGATATCATTTTGAACACAGCCTCATGGCGAAAGCTATAGGTATATTTAAAAGCGGAAATTATGTTACAGTACGTCTCCAAAGCTTGTGAAAATAAAAAACATAGCATACGTTAATTCTTTTATTTTATAGTGGGTTATTTATTAAGTTTCTCTGCTGTATATGACATGGGCCTGTTGGTTAGAACTTTCTGCTGTGGTTTGCATGATAATAATAATAATCATAATAATAATAATAATAATAATAATAATAATAATAATAATAATAATAATAATAATAATAATCATCATCATCATCATCATTAATATTATTAATATTATTATTAAAGTTAATATATTTATAATAAATCGCCTCATTATTTATTTATTTATATGATTTATATATGATATTAGAATAGTGTTAGCTTTTGTAAGTGATTTTATGTTATAGAATAGAATAATGTTCAACTTCTCAATAGTATTAGTAAAGCAAACATTGGCCCTATATGTGCCGTTTACTTATATTTTTAATTAATATGGAAAGCGAGTGCATGTTTTTACAAAAACTAATATTGGATTTTATTTTAAATGCGTGTTTGTGTAAAACAATATAATTTGCTCAAAGAAATGATGGGGTTGTTCTCTGAAGAAGTTACTCCACCCCGTTTAGAGCATCATTATGGGCGTTTTGCGTCATAACTTGCGTAGTTCAAGCGATGGATCTGCGACAGAGAAACTATGGGTTTTGGGAAACACTCGTCACTGCATCGTTCTTTTGCCAAACGATGCATCGCACTATGATAGTTCAGTCGCGAGTTACGTTGTTGTTTGGGAAACGCACCCCTGGTTAGCACTGTGGCCTCACAGCAAAAAGGACGCTTGTTGGAGTCTCGGCTGGGCCAGTTGGCATTTCTGTGTGGAGTTTGCATGTTCTCCCCATGTTGGTGTGGGTTTCCTCCGGGTGCTCCGGCTTCCCCCACAGTCCAAACACATGCGCTACAGGGGAATTAATGAACTAAATAAGCCGAAGAGCATGAGTGTGTGTGTGTGTGTGTGTGTGTGTGTGTGTGTGTGTGTGTGTGTGTGTGTGTGTGTGTGTGTGTGTGTGTGTGTGTGTATGGGTGTTTTCCAGTACTGGGTTGTTGCTGGAAGGACATCTGCTGCGTAAAACATATGCGTGAATAGTTGGCTGTTCATTCCGCTGTGGCAACCCCTGATAAATAAGGGACTCAAGCCGAAGGAAAATAAATTAATGAATATCATTTGTTTGCACATGCATGTAAAAGTCGTTAATATATTTAATTAGAGCCTCTAAAAATGATCACACTAAGATTGTAATCAATACAGGTTTCATTATATATATATATATATATATAAATGAGTAATTCCATGCAAATGTCAACCTTGCCATAAAAAAATTAAGTTTTCACCAAGTTTGTGTAGGAAAGTATTTTCCAGTACTTTAGAAATACTCAAAAATGTCTCTGTCAATGTTTCAAACTATTATATTTGATTTACCAAAGTCACACAAGTGGCAATTTCACATCGGTCACATCCATAACCGAGAGACGTCACATCCATAACGAAACTTTTTCCTCGTGATGTTTTATAAACAAATTTCGAGAGGAGCACACGCAGATGTTTCAGTAATTCTTTACGTCATTGATAATCATTCAATTATCCAATCAGTCCAAACCCCTATAAGTTCCAAAGTTGTCCTACCTGCATCATCTCACGACTTTAGCATCCCTCCACCACCCCAACACCGCACTTTTTAAACATTATCTACTCAGGGGGAGTGTTCTGAGGCCGGGCTAGACTCTTCGCTCGAACCCCAACTCCTCTCTGTTCCCCGATACGGGGAATAACGCGAGTTGGGGGGGGGGTCTTCCTGGACAGCACGCCAAATATGCTTTATTCTTAAACTTCTGTAAGTGCGAACTCGTGAAATAAAGGCAAAAATATTAAATAAATAAAATCATGTTTGTTCTATAGAGAGCCGGCTCTCATGCTTTAGATTATCATCATTTCTTTTGGGTTGTGCAGTTTAATTTACAGAATTTCTACAAAGTATATTGTATTACTTTAACCTTGCTAACTCTTTTGGTCACATCTATGACGCATGTTTATTTTCCTCAATTAAAGTACAAAAAATGTTTACAGACTGATATTTTTCTGGTTTCTTAACTCTGTGGTTAGTTGTTTTGGAAAATATAAACAGATGTTTCAATATAATGTTAACGTTTCTTTTCTATTAGGGGTGTAACGGTTCACAAAAATCACGGTTCGGTTCGATACGACACATGTGATGTCACCGTTCCGTATGTTTTCGACATAGCAAAAAAAGAAAAAAGCCAGAGGATTTCTCTGATTTTAATTTTTTTTTATGCATTAAAACTAACATCATAAAAGTATGATCTTGCTTTTTTTTCTTTACTTTGATAGAGCTATACAACTGATGTTTCTGCTAAGCAGCAAATTAAACAAATCCTTTTTTATCCCCAAAACCAAAAAGCTGCTTATAAAAATAAATGTAATATTGCAGTAGTTAAACAAATAAAAAGAAAATAACTATTCAGTTTTTATATGGAACTCAGTTTCAATCAAGTAATGTTTTATTTTCAGAAAGATGAGTGTCCATCTTTTCTTCAGACAGCACAGATCTGCTTGATTTGACTGTCACCTGCCATTTCAGTGGATCTGAAAGCAGGAATTATTATCTGACTGAAATGGGCTTATGAAGGAATAATGTAACGGGGCTCTATTACTAGGGGTGTCAAAATTAATTGTTTCTTCTGTGCACCGCGATGCAGACGCGGACAATTCGGTATCGGTTCAGTAATAATCATAACCGGTTATTATGTACTGATGTCATTTATCTCATTTGCGCTATGTCGCCGTAGCTTACTATGGCGAGGGAGGCGAGCGCGAGTATTTACAACGCTCTAACTACGTAAAAACTAAGAAACTGTGCACAATTTCACTGCGTGTGTGTTTGAACACTGTTTCACTGAGATTTACAGCAGAAGCCCCTATTTCACGGCGATTAAGAGAATGAAAGTAAACTCCATTTCTCTCTCTCACTGTGGCCCATGAGTGCATCTGTGAATCAAAGGGGTGTAAGAAAGAACTTGGTAGACAAGGCAATTCAATCATAACTTGATTTTAAATCAGCCGTCATAACACTATTGATCAATATGTGGACCTTTTTGGATTCTCAGAAGCAATGGAAATTAAAAATGTAAAACAGGAAATACGTTAGGACCATTGTTTTTGTTTACATCCCTCAAAATGGTCTATAAATGCTTGTGTTGTTTGAAGGTACAGTTTATATATCTGACTGTTTGTATTAAAGGACAAAATTGTTTTAAAAGTAGTATATAAATATATATATATACATTTTAATACAAGAATTGCTGCTGTGAAGAAAATATAAAACTGTGTATGGAAAGCATCATCAATGCACAGTGATATCAAATTGAACCGAATCGATGGCATGATAATCGTAACCGAACTGTGAGACCAGTGTAGGTTCACACCTCTATCTATTACATTTAACATTTTCTTAAAACCCGGAATTTCCACTACCGATTAAGGTCTCATATCCACAGCTATAAATGTACCGATCGCCTCGGTGATTTGTTTTGCCCTGTTCGAATCTGTATAAATTGCCTGTCTGAACGCTGCGGGGATAGTTGCATGTAGTGCGCGTGTTTCTAGTTTTCGTCTAATTCCAGTTAGTGATTCCGTGATGTCAGTGTAAATGAGTTGAAATGTTCAAATATTACCGCTAAAATAGCTTACTGTCATAGCAGATGTCATTGTTTTTTCATCCACCACTCTCTTGCCATCACCCTCATAACTTACAGGGAAACCAAAGTGCTCCCAAACGCCAGACCCGCTGTTGGTTATAGGAGGATTACATTAATGTTAGCCATTTTGCGAGCTAGTGCAGCGTGTGCCTGCCTGGAGTAGTGTTTGGAGATGGGCGGGGGTAGGCAGCATGTTGCCTGTCCCGTCATTTGGGATGCCTTGTTGAGCGTTGTTGCACTGAAAACATTATATTCTGTACACTTATTCTCTTTTATCTTTTTAGATATTAGTCTGAATCGTTCGGTTTGTAATGCGTACCGAACCGAAAGTCTCGTACCGAACGTTCAATACAAATACGCATATCGTTACACCCTTAATATACAGTGTATATATATATATATATATATATATATATATATATATATATATATATATATATATGCATACATACATACATACATACAATGTTAGCCATTTTGCGAGCTAGTGCAGCGTGTGCCTGCCTGGAGTAGTGTTTGGAGGTGGGCGGGGTAGGCAGCATGTTGCCTGTCCCGTCATTTGGGATGCCTTGTTGAGCGTTGTTGCACTTAAAACATTATATTCTTTACACATTTGCTGCGTCCCAATTCACATACTTAGAATACGACCTAAAAGTATGTACTTTTTTTGTGGACGAAAAATATATACTTTTGAGTGAGTAACAGAAAAGTATGCAAGCTTTGGGACATACTACTTCCTCGTTACACAGATCGTTGTGTTGCTTAGTTAAGAGCCCTGTCAATCATCCACCTTTCTGTCGTATTTAATTTCCTACCTTACTGGAGAAGCAGCAACAGGATAATCTCTCATTCACGAGTCTTTTATGCAGAGAAATCTCCTCAGGTCTTTGGATAATTCTGCATTCAGACGGTAATGTCCAAACACGTCTTTATATAAGTTCAGTATTGTTGTTGCAGATGAAATATAACACAGACAACACCATTTAAATATTCTCCAGTGGGCTAGATATTAACTAACAGTCATACAAACATCTTTACCGAAGCCTCTCTGCTTGACGGTTGGTCTCGCGCGTCCATCATGTTTGTAGTTTGTTTACACTTTTCACCCGCGTTTTGTAGTTCTAATCGAATTCACGTCCAACGCACAGTGTACTGTGGGCAATATCAGCGGTTAGAGTATGGACGCTTCCACACTTAAAATTTTGACCGGAAATAGTAAACCATCCGGGAGTTTTTGGCATACTCTTTTCAACATACTACGATTTGGGACATACTAATTCTATTTTCACATACTATTTAGAACGGATAGTAAGCGGATTGGGACGCAGCATTATTCTCTTTTATCTTTTTAGATATTAGTCTGAATCGTTCGGTTTGTAATGCGTACCGAACCGAAAGTCTCGTACCGAACAGTTCAATACAAATACGCGTATCGTTACACCCTTACTTTCTATGTGAATTTATGATTTGAGATTTTACTGCAAATGTCACATCCATAACGCTGGAATTGCTCCGATATATATAATGTCAGAAGATTAGATATTAATTAGGTGTAGAACATTATTTATAATCAGATATATTCTGATCATATTTAATATATTTTGGGCTCCTCAATGCTTAAATGTGTGGTACTGATTTAATTATGACTATTTCATTATATTTGATTGTTTGACTATTTGATACTACAGTTAAAATAATATAGTATAGACTCTTTTTGCATTACAGACATTTTACAGAAAATAAAGTCAACACACATATAAGTAATTTCATGCAAATGTCAACCTTGCCTAGGGATGGGCGATATGGCCTAAAATCCATATTGCGATATACATTGCAGCCTCTTGCGATAACGATATAAATTGCGATATATAAATTATAATAGAACCATTTCAGAATAGGTTACAGAGACCCTTAGGAAAGCCAAACTGCTATTTTTTTTTTAAGAAATAAAGAAACGTTGCATGTCATTTTGAGAACATTTATTGTGCAAAAGCAAAACTGTAATTAAACAACACAATGTTGCAGATAAATAAACTAAATGTAGTGCTTTTTAGAAAGAAAGACTTTTCTTTTAAGTCCTTGGTTCCTAAATGCCAAGTTGCAGAGAACAAAAAAACTGGTGTTTAGTTAAGGAACTTACACTGTACTGAAATTACTTCCAGTATTAAATTAGTCAAATAAAATTGTGTATTGCAGATACTTTAAATAAAAACAAATTTCAAACCTGCAGCCTAAGGTAACACATTTGGTTTTTAAAAATTTTGATCTCCTAATGAAATTAAAACTGGTGTCTTGTTAATAAAGGAACGGACACTGTGAATTAGGGCTATACTTCCAGTATTAGGCATGGCTATTTTAAATAAAGAAAATTCTTTCATTCTTTCCTTCTGCCCCAAAGTAACACCATCTTTTCTATATAACTTTAATGACCTTCAGCAACAGAATAATTTCTTATTGATTTCTTATTCTTATTTAACAAACAAATTAAAAAAAAAAAGTTTGTTTCTTTTCAGTGAGCACCACTGACAGATCAAATCTGCTTTCTTTCTCTCCCTCTCCCTCTCTCTCTGTCTGCTGCAGTGTTGGTGCTGCTGAGAGATTAAGATGCACCAGCCAAAGTTTGCGTATAAAGTAATGCAAAAATGAATACAATTAATATCGAAAGCAAAAGCAGAATCTCGGACATGTCCGGTTGGTAAAGTCTAGATTGGATAGGCGGCCGGCCGGAAATGCGATATGCACATTAATATAGCGGCATTTTTATTTACTTTCACATCAAGCGGTCTTTACATTGTTTTGTATACGTTGCTAAGCAATGCATGGCACCGAATGGGGTGAAGTCTAGATTGGATACGCGGCCGGCTTTGCTCTTAATTTCGCGGGTAGATTGCGTCATCAATCATGCATTATCGCGATAGTGCAATAGAATTAAAATCTCTATCGTAGGCCAATTTTGTATCGTTTATATCGCATATCGTTTATATCGCCCATTACTAACCTTGCCATATAAAAAATGAAGTTTTCACCAAAATAGAGAAACCGTTTCTAAGTTTTTTGTGTAGGCAAGTATTTTCCAGTACTTTAAAAATACTCAAAAATGTCTCTGTCAGTGTTTTCAAACTATTATATTTGATTTACCAAAGTCACACAAGTGGCAATTTCACATCTGTCACATCCATAACGGAGCTTTTCTTTCATAAATGCAAAAATGTCAAATCAAATCAAATCAATCATGTTTGTTCTATAAAAAGCCAATTCTTATTCTTTAGATTATCATTATTATTTTTGGGTTGTGCAGTTTAATTCACAGAATTTCTACAAAGCATGTTGTATACTGAAACTCACAGACTTTTTTGTCACATCAATAACGCATGTTTTATTTCCTAATTTAAAAATATTAAAAATGTTTACAGATTGATATTTTTCTGCTCCCCTAACTCTGTGGTCAGTTGTTTTGGAAAATATAAACAGACTTTTCAATATGTTAACGCCTACTTTCTGTGTGAATTTATGTGTTGAGATTTTACTGCAAATGTCCCATCCATAACGCTGGAATTGCTCATATATAGATAAGGCCGTACTCACACTATGTACAGTTGCCTTGAATCGGGCCAAAGCACGCTTGTCCCCCCTCCCGTCTCCCCCGACGGCCCGCACTCACATTACATTCGGGCCTGGGCGTGCTTCCGTCAGTAAGCGCTCTCGCTCAGCACAGTGGAGATTTCTTTAGTTATATCGTTTAAGTCCTTTGATATGCAGTGACACGCAGTCTAATATTTCGCCGAACAGATCAGCCACTTTTGACGCTCATAAACAATCATAAAGTCCTCGTGCTGCAGGAATTAGGAAGTTTGCTGAAGGCGCAGCTGTCGTGCAGTGAGGGGTTTGCGTCTTTAATAATCTACGACAGTTTGCGTTCATTGAACAGCACAAATGATTAATTCATCCATATGAAACAGTCCCTTAAAAGTCACGTCTCGCTTTCAGTTTCGGGCTTAGGCACGCTTGCACTCACACTGTAAGCGTACCGCGCCTGAGCCCACGTGAACCGTGCTCTGGCCCACCTCTTCCAACCGGGCCAGGGCCACCCAAGTGTACCGAGCCCGATTCAGAGCACTCACACTTCTCAAACGAGCCGGGAAACGGGCCTGGGCACGGTTCGGATAGCATAGTGTGAGTAAGCCCTAAGTGTGCATGTGTGTGTGTAATTTATTTCAACTTGCATGCATGATTTACATTCCAAAATGCAGTGCATGATATATTACATGTATAATAAAATTTATGTTTTATTAGCCTAGCCTACCATTGTAACATAGCACAGCACTATCCCTGATTGTAACACACATTATTGTTGTCAATTTATTTTATTTTATTTATTACGGTCTTTATTTATAAAATTTTGCTGCTTTTTCTATTAGTATAACTTTTTTCTTGTGTCTTTACTATTTGTATTATCATTACTGTCAATATATCAGGCAGTGTATTTAGGGTTTGTTGAAGTGGGATAAATATTTATCTCTGTAAAAACAATGACATCTGTACTTGGAATAAAAATATAAAGGAAAAATGATATATAAATAAATAAAATGTATGATTTACTTGCATTTTCTATGCTATTTTATATGGCAAAAATCAATCATTTGTAAACAAAAAAGTAATACTAACTTATAAAGACAAAATCAAGTCCTACATTTTAAATGTCACCATCAGAAAAGATTGATTTTTTTCCAATTTCAGTACAAGGGAAGGTCAAAACAACCAAATTCTTCTCACTTGTGTTTTCATTAGTGTGATCTGTCTGCTGTAATGAGTTATTATACTGAAGAGCTGCAAACTCTTCCCACAACACCTGTATGAGGAAAACCTTCCTGCAGGCCATAAACTGTGTAAACCAAGAGCCATGTGTTATGACAGGCTTTACAGGGGTTATATTACTGTCTGACAATAAACACACAAGTTCAACTCTCATGGCTCTGCCTTCAATGGAAAATTGAACTTAAATGTTAACCAAAATGAAAGCCGTTTTTGTACAATAAAATAAAAATGCATGTGCATTGAGTCGATGCTAGTCGTGAGTTAAAACGTAAACAGAAAGATTGTTTACTTACCTTATTGTTTGAAGGAGGTATATATTGTAGTGAAATCCACAGTTATGGGGTGTAAAAGTTGGTTGTTAGCTATAAATTTGATTCTTGTGTAGACATTGTGAGAACATGGACAACCCTGCTTTCTGGTAGCTACACTCGTTGACTGTTTAAACCGTCTTAAATAAACTTATGTGATTCTCGATTGTGAGTCGTTCTTATGAATCGGTTCTTATTAAGTGAACCGGATCTTTTTAGAGACAGGTTTTGGCAAGTGTTGCTAGGCTATTCCAGCTGGTTGCTATGGTGTTTCGAATCAGCATCAATGTGAATCCATTTCACTCGAGAAAATGAAAATAGGCTATTCTAAAACACCTTCACTTTAACTTGTACTCGCGTTTTTATATATATATTCATCATCGTTATACATTAATACTTTATTTATCATGAATTATTAGATTATTATTCATTTGATTATCATAAATCCCTGATGTTTTACCTTATTTCTTTCAGTGAAAGATGATCAATTTACTGAATCGAATGAACCGATCGGAGGATGTCCGGTTCGACTAAACGACTCGCTCTTTTCAACCGGATCTTTTCTTGGAATCTTAAAATTAAAAGTTGGTTACTGAATTATAATTTGCTTTTGGACGTTGCTAGTTTCAGTCTACCTACTTGCTTAAGAGTTGTTTCTGTTAATATAGCCTGCAGCGACACCTTCTGTTCGATGCTAGCATTAGCAAGGAAACCCAGCATGATCTTGAAAAATCCATCTTAAACCAGCCTAAGCTGGTTATCTGGTTTAAGCTGGTTGACCAGCCTGGTTTTAGAGGGGTTTTGGCCATTTTCAGGCTGGTTTCCAGCCATTTCCAGCCTGACTAAGACCAGGCTAGAAATGGCTGGAAACCAGCCTGAAAATGGCCAAAACCCCTCTAAAACCAGGCTGGTCAACCAGCTAAAACCAACCAACCAGCTTAGGCTGGTTTAAGCAGTTTTTTTCAGCAGGGCTCTCTTTAAAGGTAGTATATTATCTCATAACGTGTTTTGCAACAGAACTTCATAATATCATTCAATGAAACCTCAACGCAGGATAACTCATTTAATGTGACTGTTGACAACAGAGCAAACTAAACAAAGATAGAAGCAAGAACAACAGACACAAAAGCACCTTTGAGACATTGTGCACACACACTTAGCATGGACTTCAAGAGTTAAACTGGACAGACAGAATAATTAATGTTGAACATTTATGAGACAGACAGCACACTGCATGACCTACACCGGACACACATTCTGTAAACCTACACCCAATAAAATAAAAGAAAATTAAATTAACATTTCTTAACTTTATCAATTGAGTTTATTAATGTACGATACATAAAAGGTATTGTACAGGATATATAAAAGAGCTAAATTCTTCATCAGATACTGTTTGTTTCTCTAAGTCTTTTTTTTATGTGTTTGTTTCTCTTAATCTGAATGTTAAAAGGGCTTTTTTATTAAAATAATTTACTTTATTAAAACATTTTATCTTTACAAATAGCTGCTAGTGAGAGTGTTCCTGCTTGCCAGGGTGCTGCTATGCTATTATGGCTGGTTGTTAGGGTGTTTAAAGGTGGTGAACCTAAACTTAAACTACCTTGAAGGCAGTGTTGAGGAGTAACTAGTTACATGTAACCTTTAAGTCCCTTTAAGGCAAGTCATTTCACTCGGTTGTTGCTAGAATAGATACATTTGCGGCCGGAAGTTAAAGAGAATTATTTATGTTATTTATTAAATTTCCCACTTATTGTATTTTATTATCGTCTACCCCCACCCCAACCCTAAATCCAACCGTCACAGTAACCTAAAAACAGTAGTTGTACCGAGTATAATTTATGTTATCTATTAAATTACCTAATAAATTGTATTTTTTAACACCTAGACCGCATAACCTTCATTGTTTAGAATCAGTTTCACTAAATGTCATTATTTTATATAACATTCTCTTTAATTTGCATCAAGTTTTTTTATCAATAAACAATTTTCATTTATGTGCTTCAGATATTAATACATGTTAATAATATCAGTGTTTACATTATTACTTTTTAAATGGAAGCGTATATTAAGCACAAAGAAATGCAAACATTTTATTTATTCAATCATTTAAGCTGTTCAGGCTGGTTGCTAATGTGATTCTAGATGGGATTGTTAAGCTTAACCTTCTTGATTTTACAATATGCTTCAGATATTAATGCTTCGTTCTCATAATTCCCTGATGTTAAATTTTTACATTGTTTTTGGTAAGTAAAGTGTGTAATTTTAAAGGCCTGGCTCCAGCTTTGGAATGTAAAATAATATAAAACTAAATTAAATTAAACTAAATTAAATTAAATGAATAAAAATCAAAATGTAAATTAAATTAAATTAATAAAATATAAATGTAAATTAAATTAAATTATTAAATTATTAAATTAAATGAATAAAAATCAAAATGTAAATTAAATTAATAAAATAAAAATGTAAATTAAATTAAATTATTAAATGATTAAATTAAATAAATAAAAATCAAAATGTAAATTAAATTAAATTAATAAAATATAAATTAAATTAAATTATTAAATGATTAAATTAAATGAATAAAAATCAAAATGTAAATTAAATTATTAAATTAAATTAATAAAAATCACAATATAAATTCAATTAAATTTTAAAAAATCTAAACGTAATTAAATTAAATTATTAAATTAAATTTATAAAAATCTAAATGTAAATAAATTAGATTAATAAATTAAAATTAAATTAAATCAATAAAAATCACAATATAAATTAAATTTAAAAAATAAAAAATGCTAATTAAATTAAATGATTAAATTAAAAAAATTCTAAATGTAAATTAAAATAAATGATTAAATAAAATTAAGTTAAATTAAAATAATAAAAATCACAATATACATTCAATTAAATTAAATAAAAAAATCAAAATGTTAATTAAATTAAATTAATAAAAATCAAAATGTTAATTAAATTAAATTATTAAATTAAAAAATTCTAAATGTAAATTAAATTAAATGATTAAATAAAATTAAGTTAAATTAAAATAATAAATCACAATATAAATTAAATTAAATAAAAAAAATCAAAATGTAAATTAAATGAATAAAAATCAAAATGTAAATTAAATTAAATTATTAAATTAAATAAAAAAAATTCTAAATGTAAATTAAATTAAATGATTAGATAAAATTAAGTTAAATTAAATGAATAAAAATCAAAATGTAAATTAAATTAAATGACTGAATTAAATTAAATTAATAAAAAAATCTAAATGTAAATTAAATTAATGGTTAAGAGATGCTTCTTTGAGTGCTTTTGGTATTGTACACTGAAATCAACCCACTATGCCAAATAAGTTGCTTTTCATCTAATGCTGCTTGACTGGTTTAAAACTGCAAAGCTTTATTGACTTTAAGATGACTTGAAAAAACATGCTTAAATTCAGTTACAAATCATATCACAAAAAAGTTATTCTTATCTGGAGCCAGACCTTTGCAAACCGGAATCATTTCATCACTAAAGATTACACACTTCACCTGTAACAAGCACAGACTTGTAAGGGTTTCCAATAACCAGTAGTTCCCTCAGCAGTCCAGGCCGAGAGAGGCCACAGTGTCAAGCCGGTCACTGCTTTTCGACACGCTGCTGAAATGCGATCGCTGCACATCAGTGTGATAAAGCTGATATGAAGCACTGTGGCCGCTGTGGTCTGAACTGTGAAACCCTTCTCTAGTTCTCCTCCACTGTTGGCTAGTTGCTCTTGGCCATGCTTCTGGTCTTCAGCTCGGCCAGTTTGCTGGTGACAAAGTTCCACTTGAAGGTGGGAGTTTCTTCGCTTTCTTCCCCCAGTGTGGCGTATTTGGAGAAGCTGTTTCCCGCGCCGGTGTCTCCGGCTTCTCCCTCCTGGTTCTCTTCAGCTCTGGATCCGCTCTGGATCTCCCCCTCCTGGGCGTCTCCTCCAGACTCAGCGGCTTCCGCTTGCTTCATCGCTGCCGCCTGCTGCCATTTAGTGGCAAAGTTGTCCCAGAATCCAGTGTTGCGCTTGTTGGGCCTTGGAGGCTCCTCTGGTTTCACTGCCAGTGGACTGCAATTACATTTACAGTCAGTGTTGGGTAAACAAGAATATGCTGCAATCTTAAGCCTCTTGTAATCTTTAAAAAACAACTACTCATTACCAAATCTCCATATGTGAAATTATGTTATTTTACATTGCAAAACATTGCTTTTCTTACTTAGTTATTTTCTAGACAAGCAAAAAATATTGTCTTGTTTTCAGAAATATGTCAAAATAACATAAGTTTAAATTATTCAATCATTTAAGCTGTTCAGGCTGGTTGCTAATGTGATTCTAGATGGGATTGTTAAGCTTAACCTTCTTGATTTTACAATATGCTTCAGATATTAATGCTTCGTTCTCATAATTCCCTGATGTAAAATTTTTACATTGTTTTTGGTAAGTAAAGCGTGTAATTTTAAAGGCCTGGCTCCAGCTTTGGAATGTAAAAGAAAATAAAACTAAATTAAATTAAGCTAAATTAAATTAAATTAATAAAAATCAAAATGTAAATTAAATTAAATTAATAAAATATAAATGTAAATTAAATTATTAAATGATTAAATTAAATGAATAAAAATCAAAATGTAAATTAAATTATTAAATTAAATTAATAAAAATCACAATATAAATTAAATAAAATTTAAAAAAATCTAAACGTAATTAAATTTAATTTAATTATTAAATTAAATTTATCAAAATCTAAATGTAAATAAATTAAATTAATAAATAAAAATTGAATTAAATCAATAAAAATCACAATATAAATTAAATTTCAAAAATCAAAAATGCTAATTAAATTAATAAAAATCAAAATGTAAATTAAATTAAATGATAAATGTAAAAAATTCTAAACATAAATTAAATTAAATGATTAAATAAAATTAAGTTAAATTAAAATAATAAAAATCACAATATAAATTAAATTAAATTACATTAAATTAAAACAAGATTATTTTAAATAATAAAAAAGTAAAAATAAATAAATAAATTAATTAATTAAATTTACAGTCAGTGTTGGGTAAAACATAATATATTATAATCTTAAACTTCTATTAATCTTTAAAAAACACCTGCAAAACAACTTATATATATGTGAATTTATGTTATGTCACACTGCAAAAAATACTTTTCTTACTTGAGAGTTTTTGTCTTGTTTCTAATCCAAATATCTAAAAAGTCTTTTATCAAGAACCATTTTCTAGACAAGCAAAAAATATTGTTTTCAGAAATAATGAGCTAAAATGAAGTGAGTTTTTCCTTTAAACAAGTTAAATAATCTGCCTATAGGATAAAATATTGTTTCAAATCGAAAACATAAATAAATAAATAAATAAATAAATAAATAAATAAATAAATAAATAAATAAATAAATAAATAAATAAATAAATAAAATTTACAATCAGTATTGGATAAAAAAAATGGTAGCACTTTATTTTGATGGTCCCTTTAACACGTTTTGTTTAATTTAAGTTACATTGCATCTAAATGCCAACTAATTCTCCTCAGATTATAAGTAGACTGTTAGGTTGGGGTTGGGGTTAGTGTAAGTTGACATGTACTTGCAAAGTTTCTTATAGTCAGTTAAATGTCTGTTGAAGGAGCAGTATCGGCAGATATTGGCCCAGTCCCAATTCCATTTTTGTAACCCTTCCCCTTGGCCCTTGAAACAGAGTGTGAAGGGGAAGGGCTACAAATTTTACTCCTAACAAATGGGACAGCACTACAGCACCTGCACACGTCATCATATGTCATCGTGAGCTCTTGCCTCATATGAAATCGACGATGGCAACTGCTGTAGTTGCGTTATTTTTTGGTATTTATCTGCAAGATATCACTGAAGGCATATATTATGTTATCATAACCATATAATGTGGCAATAAGATCGTAACTGTACTGTGCATTTACACAGTGGCCATAATCATCTATGTAAACACACCAAAACAACACTAACATTATAGCAGACACTTTAAAAAGGTCATTTTCAGCCACTAGACATTTCTGACAGGGTGTTCGAGTGTCATCGAGTGTCTGATGTGAAAGTATGTTGTGGGACTGCTATACAGGAGTTATTATTAGGGATTATAGATCGCAAAATTTAGCGGTTTTTATTTTAGTGTTTTTTTTTAAAGCATGATGGTAAAACACGAACGCGGTTATGAATATATTAAAACATGTTTTTGTTTGTTGTAAAAATTTGTAATAATGACAAAAAATACTAATTTGTGGATCTCTTGACTTCCGTGTGCAGCCTTGTTGATGTTGTGGCTGGTGTATTCTAGGAATTTTCTTAACCCTTATTTCGAGTGTGGTCCTGAAAAATCTCTGTTTCAAGGGCTATCTAGCCCTTCTCCTTAGCTCTACACTTTCAAGCTAAAGAGAATTGGGACAAGGGGAAAGGCTAAGGGGTAGAATTGGGATTGGGCAGATCTACAAATACTCAAATGAGAATTAATTGGCATGTAGTTGCAATGCAACTTTAAGTCAACAAAATGTGCAATAGGGACCATTAAGATAAAGTATATATTATAATATTAAACCTTTTAATCTAAAACTTCTAATTACTAAAATTCCAAATGTGAAATTGTTATGATACACTGCAAAAATATTTTTCTTATGTAGAGTTTTTGTATTTTTTCTAGTTAAAATATCTAAAAATCCAAAATGCATTTTCTTAACAAGCAACAAATATTGTTTTCAAAAATAATGAGTCAAAATTAAGTGAGTTTTTCCTTAAAACAAGCAAAATAATCTGCCAATGGGCTAAGAAAAATAATCTTGTTTCAAATCGATAAACAAGATTATTTAGCTTGCTTTTAAAAATAAAGATTAAAAATTAATTTATAAATTAATTAATTAATTTATTTATTTATTAATTAATTAAATTTACCGTCAGTGTTGGGTAAAAAAAAAATTATATATATATATATATATTGTAATCTTAAACTTATTTTAATATTTTAAAAAAACACTAGTTACAAAAATTCCAATGTTAGACTGCAAAAATGTTTTTCTTATGTAGAGTTTTTGTATTTTTTCTAGTCAAAATATCTAAAAATCTAAATAAAAAACATTTGATCTAGACAAGCAAAAAATATTGTGTTCAAATATGAGTCAAATTTAAGTGAGATTTTCCTTAAAACAAGAAAAATAATCGGCCAGTGGGCTAAGAAAAATTATTTGCAGAGTTAATCAACTGTTCTTAACACAAGAAATGTTGACTAATCCAATTTTTTTAAATCTAAATCAAAATCACCATTCATTTTTAGATTCCACAAACTTAAGTAGTGAGCTGGATTTATATTCTTCTAGCTCTCAACAGTGTAAAATGGAAATGTATTTGGTCAATTTATTTAAGAACAATCAGCGATTACAAAACAAGCTCATCTTTCCTGAGGAAACATTTGGTCTCTCAAAAAAAACTCTTCCCCCTCCTTACTAGCACTTAATTCTCTGAGCACAAACTGCTCCTTGGTATAATTAGCACTTCTTTTTTGTGTTGCCTCTTCCTGCTGAATCGCTGAATGTCTTCTCAATGGGCTATATGCACAGCTATTGTTTTTCTGCCAATGATAAGCTGCCAGTGAAAGGTTTATGCGACTATTTTAAATTTCATACGGTTTATAGCATCAATGTCGTGTTTACAATACAATCATTTAAATTGACTTAGGCACTCATTTAGTTGTTTAAGCATAAACGAGATGAAAGACTGTGTAAAGGCAAGAGCAGTCAGGATCAGGAGGCAAGCGTAGAAACTCCATTGAAAATACTGGGGTATAATAAACTACCATATTATAAAGGCATGCTATGGAAAAATGGAGCTTAATGCGGTGCTTCTTGTACATTCTGAGATCCACTTTATATCATATATCAATCAGGCAGTGAAGATTGCTGATTTTTAAAGAAACGTGATAATTTTGTAATGCCATACAGTTCACAGGAAGAGCTGAGGCTGGCTGAAAATGAAAAGTCCCTGTTTAAGTTGCCCATTGTAAGTTGATTTGGACAAAAGTGTCTATTAAATGTAAATGTAACAGCATCTTATATCACTCACTGATCTGCGACCGGCTGATTGTCGGCCTCCAGAAGCTGGTGTTCGTCCTCTTTGGTGAAAAGAGACGAAACACTTTTCCAGCCCTTCGCTCCGGCTCCCTGCATCTGAAGAGGAACAAACACTCCTTCACTGATGACTCTCATATTTGACTCATTGCAGATACATTTCAAGCCTTTTCCATTTGACAAATGTATCATTTACAGTCAACTACATTCATTATTCCATTACACGAATCCATTATTAATGTAAAATAGTGCAAGACAGTTAAATGTGATAGGCAACATTTGATTCTGATTGTTGATTAACTTGTTGTTTAACTTTTTAACAGAGTTGACAGTAACAGAATTGACATTTTCCGGCATTTTAGGCTTTAGCTTAAGATTCTAACTTCAAAACCAGACACCACATTCCAGCTAGCAAAATTCATGTGGCTCAAATCCGGCCCACACCAGACACTTACATCTGGCCCACATACTGCATAGAATGATGGTACTTGGGCGGTCAGCTCCTGTTTGCTAGATCTAGGCCACAATTAAGCCATAGCAATATCACATATCAGCCAGAATTCAACCAAATGAACCAGAACTGACCTTATTCTAGGCCACAATTTGCTTTTATTCTGGCCCAGATATGGCCCACACCAGACACTTTCATCTGGACCACATACTGAATGGTATGATGGCTCTACGGCGGTCCGCTCCTGTTTGTCAGATCTGGGCCACAAATAAGCCAAAGCAATACCAAATATCAGCCAGAATTTAACCAAATGAACCAGAACTGACCCTATTCTGGGCCACAATTTGCTTTTATTCTGGCCCAGATCTGGCCTACCCCTTCAACTTGCTGGGTGTGGCAAAGTACAAAAAATCCCAGCATGCATTGCAGTATGAATACACTCTATAGTCATTGATGCTTCAGTTTTCATTATTTGCTGTTGATTCTGCTGTTTATGTTGACGTTGTTGATTTTGTCACTTTTAGTCTCCTGTTTGTGATGTTTGTGAGTTTTGTTCATTGTGTTAATTGTCATCGTTGTTGGGGTTCATACACTGATTACTGATGTCTCTGAGCAGAAGTTGAACCATAGAATCTTTTAGCTTATAAACCTTCATAATTCTGTGGCATGTGTAAGCATGTTATTACGTTACTTCTAATAATGAATTAAACATTGGTTAACATCAGTAAATTATATTATTTCATCACAGGTTGTGCCTCATTTAATTTTATTGTTTTTTTTACTTGACTTGTTTGCTGTAATGAATAAACTTTTCAAGCAAAGTTCTTAAAAGTTACAGCAGCCCAAAAGAAAATTTATATTAAGAGGTTCAGGGCTAAGAGAAAGCATCCAGCCACAAATATATAACTATCTCATTGAATCTCATTGAAGTTAAAGGCCTACAAGTCTTTGGATGCCAACAATTGTGTTCTGTGTGGTCATGTGCAAGAAATAATGTTCCACGATTACCAGATTAAAACTTTGTAGTGCTAAAAACCGAGGTTCTGCCGAGCCAAAGACAAGGAAAGAAGACGGAGCTATACAAGGCCTGTAATCATCAACAAGCAAAACAACTGCATTCTGACAGTGAACTGCACCTGTACAGCAGGGTATATGAATTTATACTTTTATGTTTGATCCTTAGCATTCAGTGTCTGCAGTTTAATTCACCATATTTAACTGTTTTTGCTGAAATCATTGCTGCAATCAAAAATGAGTAATGTGTATGATTCAGCATAGCGTGAACTTACCTGATATGAAATATCAATAGAAATAACTGCTGAGTCCAGCATTTTTAATTAGGTCCTCACTCCATTCAGCTCCCTTTTAGCCAAAAGACGTCTGTGGTTGGCATTAAAAGCAGTGTGGTGTACTGTAAAAGTTACGTTTTCTATTTTTGGACTTCGAATTCGGCATCCTACCCCACAACACGACATGTTTGCTATTGCAAACCGGTCTCTTTTTGCAACCGGGAACCTGTGTGACGTCATGTGTGACGTAGGTTGGTAATTCCTCTATAGATCAACAATTTAGGAAGGAGAGACTGTCAAAAATAGGTATAGTGCAAGTCTGTTAAAGGTTAAAGGTCCTGTGAAGTGCTTTGAAATGCGCATTTATATTTGATGTTTAAAGTAATCTTAACCGTTTTATATCTTCTAAACGTGAATTTTGTAACTGTTTTGGTGTACACTAGCTTATAGATGTCCTAAAAACTAACAATACTGATACTAACATCTAAATAATAATAATAATATCCATTCCTTACATTTATATAGCGCTTTTCTGGACACCCAAAGCGCTTTACACATTGGGGGCAATCTCATCCACCACCAGTGTGCAGCACCTACCTGGATGACATGATGGCAGCCATATTGCACCAGACCACACACTCTCTTGGTGGAGAGGAGACAGAGTCGACAGAGATGGGATAGGAGTGGACAAATTTCTCGGTTCTCGGTTCTCTCGGTTTAACATATTAGCAGTGTTCCCTTCACTATACTGGGGTGTTAGGTTGACCCTGCTGGTCTCACTATTACACCACTCCAACAGCAACCTAGCTTTCCCATGTGGTCTCCCATCTAGGTACTGACCGGGCACAGCCCTGCTTAGCTTCAGTGGGCAACCATGTAAGAGTTGCAGAGAGCTGGCTGCCGGCTATACAATATTCAAAATACAAAGTTCACTTAACTCAAACTTTTAAGGCAACTTGCTGCAGAGTTTTTTCTTACTTGACTCAACTTAATTCAAGTCAAGTGCAGTATTTGGGTTAAAAGTTGTGCTGTGCAGCAAACTGTCTTACAATTTTAAGTTGGGTCAACATTTTTTACAGTGTACAAACATTATTTTTAGAGAAACTTGGTCTAATTTATGTTGAAAAAGGTACTTACTTTCTTGGCCAGCTGTGTGACAGCATTGGGTCCTTCATCAGACTGGATCTCTGTCATATCTTCAGCCACGTCACTGATCTTCACAGACAAACATTCATAAAACAGAAAATATAGTGTTGAGAAAGAGGCAGAAACTGTAAATACATTTCAGAGAGAAGAAATTGAATCATTTGCTTTTATTAAAGCGTCAACAAGACTGTTAAAAAAGGCTTAAAAAATTGATTTATTTTGTTTTCAGCTTAGTCCCATCATTAATCAGGGGTCGCCACAGCGGAATGAACCGCCAACTTATCCAGCATATGTTTTATGCAGCGGATGCACTTCCAGCTGCAACCTTTCTATGGGAAACACCCATATACACTCGTTCACAAACATAAACTACACTCTCAGAAATAAAGGTACGCGAGCTGTCACTGGGGTGGTACCTTTTCAAAGGGTACACATTTGTACTGGAAGGGTCCATATTGGTACCTCAAAAGTATATATGAGTACCTAAAAATTTTAAGAGGAACACTTTTGTACTTTTTAGGTACTAATATGTACCCTTGAGGTATTAATATGGACCTTTTAGGTACAAATTTGTACCTTTTGAAAAGGTGACAGCTCGCGTACCTTTATTTCTGAGAGTGTACGGCCAATTTAGCCTACCCAATTCACCTGTACCGCATGTCTTTGGACTGTGGGGGAAACCGGAGCAACCGGAGGAAACCCACTTGAACGCGGGGAGAACATGCAAACTCCACACAGAAACACCAACTGACCCAGCCGAAGCTCGAACCAGCAACCTTCTTGCTGTGAGGTGCCAGCACTACCTACTGCGCCACCGTGCCGCCCGGCTTAAAAACGGCAAAATCATTTTTTTGGAGAGAGGAATTACGATTTATATTTAAATAGATATCTAAATGACTACATTTAGTCCAAGATATCACTTCATTCGTTTATATACATTGATGCATAACAACAAAACCCATTTTAAGTATAAAATGAAACAGAAAAAAATATTTAAAAATTTCCCCCACAGTCCAAAAACATGCGCTATCGTTGAAATGGGCTGGCTAAATTGGCCGTAGTGTATGTGTGTGAATGAGTGTGTATGGATGTTTCCCAGTAGGGAGGGCATCATAAGCTGGATAAGTTGGTGGTTCATTCCACTGTGGCGACCCCTGATGAATAAATGGACTAAGCCGAAAGAAAATGAAATAATTTTGAATGAATTATGAATTTATGTCTCTAAATCCTTCTAAGTGCATCGATTCATATAACAACATATCCCAGCTTATGCATTACATGTGCTATAAATATTAATAAAAGGTATTAAATCACTTTATTACATTGATTTACACAAACAGAAATATTTTTCTCCTTTAAAAAAGGTACAACAAAGTTCTTGAAGGCGGCTCACAGACCGGTGTGTCAAAAAATTGTATTTTGTCTCCCTCTTGTGGGTTTTAGATAAATTACACTAATTTACAGTAAATACTACAGTGTTTTTGAACAATACTAAAGTACTTGAATTAATCTTTGGGGGTAATTCTATAGGTGCCATGGTAATATGCAACTTTAGTAATATAAATCAACTGCAAAATACTGCAGGTTTCTTTAACTTTAGAGTATATTATACTAAAATGCACTATATTCTACTGTAGTAAAAAATAAGTATACTACAATATTACAGTTTTGAAATAAAAATACAGTTTTAAAGTAAAAGCTACAGTTTTTTAGTAGAAATACTTAACAGTTATAATATATACATTTGAAGTCAGAATTATTAGTCCCCCTTTAAATTTCTTTTTCCTTTTTAAATATTTCCTAAATTATGTTTAACACAGCAAGGAAATTTTCACAGTATGTCTGATAATATTTTTTCTTCTGGAGAAAGTCTTATTTGTTTTATTTCGGCTAGAAAAAAAGCAGTTTTTAATTTTTTTAAAGCCATTTTAAGGTCAAAATTATCAGTCTCTTTTTATTTTATTTCGATACAGAACAAACCATCGATATACAATAACTTGTCTAATTATTCAAACCTGCCTAGTTAACCTAATTAACCTAGTTAAGCCTTTAAATGTCACTTTAAGCTGTATAGAAGAGTCTTGAAGAATATCTAGTCAAATATTATTTACTGTCATCATGGCAAAGATAAAATAAATCAGTTATTAGAGATGAATTATTAAAACTATTATGATTAGAAATGTGTTGAAGAAGTCTTCTCTCTGTTAAACAGAAACTGGGGAAAAAATAAACAGGGGGGCTAATAATTCTGACCTCAACTGTATATATATATATATATATATATATATATATATATATATATATATATATATATATATATATATATATATATATAAAAGAGTATGTAGCCCTGTTTATTATTTTTTTCCCAATTTCAGTTTAACGGACAGAAGACTTTTTCAATACATTTCTAAACATACTAGTTTCAATAACTCATTTCTAATAACTGATTTATTTTATATTTAAGAAAAAATATTATCAGACATACTGTGAATATTTCTTTGCTCTGTAAAACACCATTTGGGAAACATTTAAAAAAGACAAAAAAATCAGAGGCGCTAATAATTCTGACTTTAATAGTACACACACACACACACACACACACACACACACACACACACACACACACACACACACACACACACAGTATAGTACAATTTACTTAAAGTAAATAAACATTGTTTACTACAGTCTTCTTCCACATATGTCTTATGTTTTTCTATGTTTGTATAGCTGCGATTTTTATGAATATATATTTAATGTTTTAATATTTTGTTTTATTTTCTATAGCTATATTCTTCATTTCTAAAATCTTAAACATTTTATATGTGGTCTTTTTTTCTATAGCTATAACTTCTATTTATGTTTTTACTTTATTATACTCCATAAATTAGATTCTTATTGATATTATTATTTTAAGGTCACGGGCGGTTTTTTAAGCATTTCACTGCATTGTACTGTGTATGACTGTGACAAATAAAATTTAAATCTGAACCAAATAATTACTATCAGTGGTGGAAAGAGTACTGAAAAATCATACTCAAGTAAAAGTACCATTACTTGCCCAAAAATGTAGTGCAAGTAGAGTAAAAGTATCTGTTGTAAATATTACTCAAAGTATGAGTAAAAAGTAGAGCTTTCAAAAGTAGTGAGTAGTGAGTCTTACACTGCGAAAAGTTGATGCCTTTACATGCAGTTTGTGAAGGGATGTGTAAACGTAACATTCTGTAGTGCATTCAGTTATCTTCCTATATTTGTTCGTTTGTACCTTCCTTCAATTGTTTGTTCGTTCTGTCCTTCCTTCAATCCTCCCTTCATTCGTTCACTCACTCACTCACTCACTCACTCATTCATTCTTTTGTTCCTTCCTTCAGTAGGTCGCTCATTCGTTCGTTCGTCCGTCCCACCCTTCCTTCCTTCCTTCTTTCGTTTGTTTGTTAATTCCTCCCTTCATTCGTTCACTCACTCACTCATTCATTCTTTTGTTCCTTCCTTCAGTAGGTCGCTCATTCGTTCGTTCGTCCATCCGTCCCACCCACCCTTCCTTCCTTCCTTCCTTCGTTTGTTCAGTCCTTCCTTCCTTCATTCCTCCCTTCATTCGTTCACTCACTCACTCATTCATTCTTTTGTTCCTTCCTTCAGTAGGTCGCTCATTCGTTCGTTTGTCCGTCCCACCCTTCCTTCCTTCCTTCCTTCGTTTGTTTGTTCAGTCCTTCCTTCCTTCATTCGTTCACTCACTCACTCATTCATTCTTTTGTTCCTTCCTTCAGTAGGTCGCTCATTTGTTCGTTCGTCCGTCCCACCCTTCCTTCCTTCCTTCCTTCGTTTGTTTGTTCAGTCATTCCTTCCTTCATTCCTCCCTTCATTCGTTCACTCACTCACTCACTCACTCACTCACTCATTCATTCTTTTGTTCCTTCCTTCAGTAGGTCGCTCATTTGTTCGTTCGTCCGTCCCACCCTTCCTTCCTTCCTTCCTTCGTTTGTTTGTTCAGTCCTTCCTTCCTTCATTCCTCCCTTCATTCGTTCGCTCACTCACTCATTCATTCTTTTGTTCCTTCCTTCAGTAGGTCGCTCATTTGTTCGTTCGTCCGTCCCACCCTTCCTTCCTTCCTTCCTTCGTTTGTTTGTTCAGTCATTCCTTCCTTCATTCCTCCCTTCATTCGTTCACTCACTCACTCACTCACTCATTCATTCTTTTGTTCCTTCCTTCAGTAGGTCGCTCATTCGTTTGTTCGTCCGTCCCACCCTTTCTTCCTTCCTTCCTTCGTTTTTTTGTTCATTCCTCCCTTCATTCGTTCACTCACTCACTCATTCATTCTTTTGTTCCTTCCTTCAGTAGGTCGCTCATTCGTTCGTTCGTCCGTCCCACCCACCCTTCCTTCCTTCATTCCTCCCTTCATTCGTTCACTCACTCACTCATTCATTCTTTTGTTCCTTCCTTCAGTAGGTCGCTCATTCGTTCGTTCGTCCGTCCCACCCACCCTTCCTTCCTTCATTCCTCCCTTCATTCGTTCACTCACTCACTCATTCATTCTTTTGTTCCTTCCTTCAGTAGGTCGCTCATTCGTTCGTCCGTCCGTCCGTCCCACCCTTCCCTCCTTCCTTCGTTTGTTTGTTCAGTCATTCCTTCCTTCATTCCTCCCTTCATTCGTTCACTCACTCACTCACTCACTCACTCATTCTTTTGTTCCTTCCTTCATTAGGTCGCTCATTCGTTCGTTCGTCCATCCCACCCTTCCTTCCTTTCTTCGTTTGTTCAGTCCTTCCTTCCTTCATTCGGCTCTTCCTTCAATCTTTTTTTGTTCCATTTGGTGATTGTTTAAGGCTGTTTGGCGATTTCAGCCATCATATGCTCTCTGAAATAAAGGTACATGAGCTGTCACTGGGGCAGTAACTTTTCAAAAGGTACATATTTGTACCTGAAAGGTCCATAATGCTACCTCAAAGGTACTTTTTAAGAACATTTGGGTACTAATATGCACTTTTTAGGTACCACTGTGGACTATTTGGGTACAAATATGTACCTTTTGAAAAGGTACTGCCCGAGTGACAGCTCATGTACCTTTATTTCTGAGAGTGTACAGTCGACATCTTTCCTTTCTAATCAGTGACATGCAGTCTATAAACAGTCTCTGGGTCATTGCGTGTAATAATTTTAGACATTTTTAATGCTTCCAAAAGGTTTGCTGCATTTATAAAGTGCCCATGTCTTGAGGTTGTTCAGTTTGATGCGGTTTACTTTCTCTGTGTGATTTGATTGGACAGGACTTGAAGGACTCATTTTTATACTTTAGCCAATCACCATAGACAGATAAAAATAAAGTAGTGACTGCAGGTTGAAGGAAAGTAGGGGAGTAAAAGTACCAATACTGCTGTAAAAATGTACTCAATGGAAAGTAAAAGTACACATTTATAAAACTACTTAGCAAATTACAAATACTGAGAAAAACTACTCAATTACACTCATTTGTAATCTGTTACTGATTACTATAATATTTTTTTAATGTGGGATTTCATGGATTTAAACTGAGTCATCACAGCTAGCAGCGAAAACCCTGAATGATGACTGTAAGCTGTTTGCATCAGTGTATGTGTGTGTGTTGTAACAAGCTATGGAAATTCTGGAGGTTGAGTGTAAGTGAGAGGTCACACAGACAGGTGAGAACGTTGGAGATTCCGCCAACAAGCCCAACACACACACACACACCCTCTCCTGCATGATCAATCACTGACTGCCATCCTATTCCTATCACTGACTCCAGATCTGCCTGAAGATCCAGTTACAGCGCCTTCAAAAGTGGGTCATGCTTCCCTTGATCAGATACTTAAAGAGAATAGTTCAGATGCTTTAATGCATCCTGAAATCCAGAGATGTAGCCATTAGTTCTTGAAAAATACGAGTCACTCAACATATTGTATCTGGAGCTAAGGACTAATATGCGGTTAAAGTCAAGATTATTCACCAAAGCATTTAAGAGTCAATATTATTAGCTCCCTTAATCAATTATTGTGTTGGATTGTCTACAAATTAAACCACTGTTATACAATGGCTTACCTTATTACCCAAACTTTACCCTAATTAACCTAGTTAAGCCTTTAAATGTCACTTTAAGCTGAATACTAGTGTCTTGAAAAATATCTAGTCAAATATTATGTGCTGTATTTATTTCAAAAGGAATAAGTTATCCGAATTTAGCTATTAAAACTATCAGAAATGTGTTGAAAAAATTCTCTTTCCGTTAAACAGAAATACAACTGTGCAACGCAGTTCAGGGTTCATCGAGATCTTCTACGTCATCATCATTTTGTCTTACAGCATGCACTTTTTTCCTCTGATATGTTACTTAGTTCACTTAAAATGCTTGGTCAATTATTTCTAGAGGTAAATCTAGATTTGCATGGATATTCATGCTATCACAGACCTAATAAATGCAATAGACTAGTTATGCATATTGAATATTATTGTCCACCACTTTCAAACTATCAGTATTGGTCACTTGATAACTACTGTAGGCCACCATTAAAAATCTTTCTGTCTCATTTAAATGATCAAAATTCTTAATACAAACATAAGTAATATTTCACATAAAGCGTAAAATAAGGATTTGAATCCTTTTTTATTTATTCATTTTGAAATACAACTTAACAGACATTAATGATTAACATAATGATTTTGTAAATTACACAGTATTTAACTGTAACATGAACTGTATTTTACAGTTATGCGGTATGTTTCTGTATTTTATAAGCTGGAAGCTACTGTATATTTTACAGTAAAGATATGCAATGCTGTAAATGAATATACAGCAAGATAAATGGCGCTGTAAATGTAAATACAGCATTTTACTTAATTTATTTACAGTAAGTTTCTGGGAAAACTGCTGCCAGCAGGTTATTGTAGATTCTACAGGGAATTTTTAACAGTGTATAGTATTATTACTATTATTATTTTAAACATACATAAATACAGTTGAGGTCAGAATTATTAGCCCCCTTTTAATTTTTTTGTCTTTTTAAGTATTCCCCAAATGATGTTTAACAGTGCAAGGAAATTTTCACAGTATGTCTGATAATATTTTTTCTTCTGGAGAAAGTCTTATTTGTTTTATTTCAGCTAGAATAAAAGCAGTTTTTAATTTTTTTAAACCCATTTTAAGGTCAAAATTATTAGCCCCTTTAAGCTATACTTTTATTCAATAGTCTACAGAACAAACCATCGTTATACAATAACTTGCCTAATTACCCTAACCTTCCTAGTTAACCTAATTAACCTAGTTAAGCCTTTAAATGTCACTTTAAGCTGCATAGAAGTGTCTTGAAGAATATCTAGTCAAATATTATTTACTGTCATTATGGCAAAGATAAAATAAATCAGTTGTTAGAGATGAGTTATTAAAACTATTATGTTTAGAAATGTGTTGAAAAAATCTTCTCTCTGTTAAACAGAAATTGGGGAAAAAATAAACAGGGGGGCTAATAATTCTGACTTCAACTGTATATTTTAACCCAAATGTCTTTTACTGTAATGCATAAAAGCTAAAAGAACAAAAACAATCTAATTATAGCTAAACAGTTTATATATTTTCTGCATTTTATATATTTAGTTAAGTAGAAAGGACAAAAAAAATCTTAAGTAAAATGAAAACACAAACAAACAAAATGTGTTAAAAATTCATTCATTTTCTATTTGGCTTCCTCCCTATATTAATGCAGGGTCGCCACAGCAGAATGAACCGGCAACTTATCCAGCACATGTTTTACGCAGCGGATGCACTTCCAGCTGCAACCCATCTCTGGGAAACATCCATACACACTCATAGACTACGGACAATTTAGCCTACCCAATTCACCTGTACCACATGTCTTTGGACTGTGGGGGGAACCGGAGCACCCGGGAAAAACCCACGCAAACGCGGGGAGAACATGCAAACTCCACACAGAAACACCAACTGACCCAGTCGAGGCTCAAACCAGTGACCTTCTTGCTGTGAGGCAACAGCACTACCTACTGCACCACCGCGTCGCCCCGTATTTAAAATAATATTTTACAAATAATACAAAAAAATATATAATAATCATATAGAAGCAACAAATTTTAAAATGACTTATTTAGTTTAATTTAAAAATATCTATGCCTTAAATATTGCCTTAAAGTGGTAATAAAAATGTATTTTAAAAGTCGATCAAGTCTAATGTTTTGTAAATGTCATTCATTTTATGGATTTAAATTATCATCTTAACACAACAACAGTCTACAAGCAACATGAAATAATGACTAGGCCTGTTTAAATGAATGAATGCAAATAGTTCAGAAATAAATTTAGCATGCTTTCTTAAGTGCACAAATCTTTCCTATTTTATTTACACATAGCTGACAAATGCATCTTATTAAATTGATAAGCTTGTTAACGTGCAATTAAAATGGAGGGTCATTTTCAATGCAGTTCTCACATACAGTTGAAGTCAGAATTATTAGCCCCCCTGATTTATTAGCCCCCCTGTTTATTTTCTCCCCCAATTTTTGTTTAACGGAGAGAAGATTTCTTCAACACATTTATAATCATATTAGTTTTAATAACTCATCTCTAATAACTGATTTATTTTATCTTTGCCATGATGACAGTAAATAATATTTGACTAGATATTCTTCAAGACACTTCTATACAGCTTAAAGTGACATTTAAAGGCTTAACTAGGTTAATTAGGTTAACTAGGCAGGTTAGGGTAATTAGGCAAGTTATTGTATAACGATGGTTTGTTCTGTAGACTATCGGAAAAAAATAGCTTAAAGGGGCTAATAATATTGACCTTAAAACACTTTTTAAAAAATGAAAAACTGCTTTTATTATAGCCGAAATAAAACAAATAAGACTTTCTCCAGAAGAAAAAATATTATCAGACATACTGTGAAAATTTCCTTGCTCTGTTAAACATAATTTGGGAAATATTTAAAAAAAAAAAAAAATCAAAGGGGGGCTAATAATTCTGACTTCAACTGTACATAAAATGTAGGCCTCAATCTATTTTTAAGCAAGTTTCACTCATTTCTAACCATTTATTTACCTCTTCCACGGGCTCTTCCTCCATTTCCGGATTGAGGGTCTTCATGACTTTACTCTTATAGACTTTCCACAGGGGATTCATGACGGACGTCTTTAAAAGATCCTCAGGTGTGTGCAAAAATTCATAAAATAATCCAAGGTTTCTTTACGCCAACATCAACACACTCCCGGCCTTACTTTATAACGTCAATCTTTACCAAAATTCCTGCTCCATCAGTAAAAGACGGTCAGTTTTCAATAGCAAATGAACAAAAGCTTCTCCTCATTGTCTTTATGCGACACTTAGTATGAAAGGAAAAAAAACTCAGGCTGCTCATCCAGTGCTTGAATTGAGTGTGAAGAAGATGAAGAGGCAGCAGTGAACACACACACACACACACGCAGCATCGGTTACCTGGAAACAGGTGTGAGTTTCCTACTGAATATTTCAAGCTGTTCTGCTAATAGTTGATCTTCATTGTTGGCTGCTTGAAGAAGAGCAGGCCGTGTAACTTTAACCCTGCCCCATCCACACATACAGACGCCATGTTTCACTGGCCAATAAGGTCAGATCTAAAGATATTCATTCATTTTCCTTTGGCTTAGTCTCTTTATTCATCAGGGTTCGCAACAGCGGAATGAACCGCCAGTTTATCCAGCATATGTTTTACACAGCGGATGCCTTTCCAGCTGCAACCCAGTACTGGGAAGCATCCATACACACTCATTCACACACATACACTACAACCAATTTAGTTTATTCAATTCACCTATATCGAATGTGCTTGGACTGTGGGGGATATATATACTGTATATAAGGTTGAAGTCAGAATTATTAGCCCCCTTTTAATTTTTTTTCTTTTTTAAAAATTTCCCAAATTATGTTTAACAGAGCAGGAAAATTTTCACAGTATGTCTGATAATATTTTTTCTTCCTGAGAAAGTCTCATTTGTATTATTTAGGCTAGAATAAAAGCAGTTTTTAATTTTTTAAAAGCCATTTTAAGGTCAAAAATATTAGGCCCATTAAGCTATATTTGTTTCCGATAGTCTACAGAACAAACCATCGTTATACAATAACTTGCCTAATTCCCCTAACCTGCCTAGTTAACCTAATTAACCTAGTTAAGCCTTTAAATGTCACTTTAAGCTGTATAGAAGTGTCTTGAAGAATATCTAGTCAAATATTATTTACTGTCATCATGACAAAGATAAAATAAATCAGTTATTAGAAATGAGTTATTAAAACTATTATGATTAGAAATGTGTTGAAAAAATCTGCTCTCTGTTTAAACAGAAATTGGGGAAAAAAATAAACAGGGGGGCTAATAATTCTGACTTCAACTGTATATATATAAATATTAGGGGTGTAACGGTTCACAAAAATCACGGTTCGCTTCGATACGACACAGTGGTGTCACGGTTCCATATGTTTTCGATACAGCAAAAAAAGAAAAAAGCCAGAGGATTTCTGCATTAAAACTAACATCATAAAAGTATGATCTTGCTTTTTTTCCTTTACTTTGAACAGTGATAGAGCTATACAACTGATGTTTCTGCTTAGCAGCAAATTAAACAAATCATTCTTTATACTCAAAACCAAAAAGCTGCTTATAAAAATAAATGTAATATTTTAGTAGTTAAACAAATAAAAAGAAAAGAACTATTCAGTTTTTATATGGAACTCAGTTTCAATCAATTTTTAAGTAATTCTTTATTTTCAGAAAGTGTCCACCTTTTCTTCAGACAGCACAGATCTGCTTGATTTGACTGTCACCTGCCATTTCAGTGGATCTGAAAGCAGGAATTATTATCTGACTGAAATGGGCTCATGAAGGAATAATGTAACGGGGCTCTATTACAGTTAACATTTTCTTAAAACCCCGAATTTCCACTACCGATTAAGGTCTCATATCCACAGCTATAAATGAACCGATCGCCAGGGCCAGACGGAATCTGCGGACGTTTTTTGCTATTTCTGCGGAGAATTTTGGTAAAAATCTGCGGATTTCTGCGGAATTATTTTGGGAGTATCATAACTAAAACCTTAATATGTTAAATAAAAAATAATATCTTTTTAACTTGTATTTAATGTTTAAAATGCAAATCCAATTAGATTAACTGTAAATAGTTAACTTTAAGTAAATAAACAGAATTAATGACGGGCTAAAAATCTGCGGAAATCTGCGGAAAATCTGCAGAAAATCTGCGGAATTCTGCGCGCGCAGATTCCGTGTGGGCCTACCGATCGCCTCGGTGATTTGTTTTGCCCTGTTCGAATCTGTAGAAATTGCCTGTCTGAATGCTGCGGGGATAGTTGCATGTAGTGCGCGTGTTTCTAGTTTTCGTCTAATTCCAGTTAGTGATTCCGTGATGTCAGTGTAAATGAGTTGAAATGTTCAAATATTACCGCTAAAATAGCTTACTGTCATAGCAGATGTCATTGTTTTTTCATCCACCACTCTCTTGCCATCACCCTCATAACTTACAGGGAAACCAAAGTGCTCCCAAACGCCAGACCCGCTGTTGGTTATAGGAGGATTACATTAATGTTAGCCATTTTGCGAGCTAGTGCAGCGTGTGCCTGCCTGGAGTAGTGTTTGGAGGTGGGCGGGGGTAGGCAGCATGTTGCCTGTCACTTCATTTGGGATGCCTTGTTGAGCGTTGTTGCACTGAAAACATTATATTCTGTACACTTATTCTCTTTTATCTTTTTAGATATTAGTCTGAATCGTTCGGTTTGTAATGCGTACCGAACCGAAAGTCTCGTACCGAACGTTCAATACAAATACGCGTATCGTTACACCCTTAATATACAGTGTATATATATATATATATATATATATATATATATATATATATATATATATATATATATATATATATATATATATATATATATATATATATATATATATATGCATACATACATACATACATACATACATACATACATACATACATACATACAGTATTGTTCAAAATAATAGCAGTACAAATGTGACTAACCAGAATAATCCAGGCTTTTAGTATATTTTTTATTCATATATGGCAAAAAAGTTACCAGTAGGTGCAGTAGATTATTAGAAAACATTCATGACCTAGTGTAAGGATCTGTAAAATGGCTTTTAACCTCTTCACTATGGCAGATCCTGAGAGCTGATATGGATGCAATAAAAACAGACTCTCGAGTCTAAGAAGATAAGGATTACAGGATTACAGCTGTCCAACTGTTCTATTTTAATTACTATTGACCATTCAAACATCAAACATAGGTGTGGACTGCCAACAGGCCAGGGGGTAATGCGAGAAAGACCCCCTCTCATTTCACCTCAAGCCCCCCCTTCTTGACCTGTAAGCTACCTTTCTCCATAATTCACAGTCCACATAAAATGCTCAAGGTTTTAATATGATGTATGTTATAGCACTGTATTCATGTTTGGTATCATTTTAAATGTCTCTGTGTGATTGGTAAAGTGGTCTTAATTTCACTATGATATTTCATTTATATATGTTGATTTGGTTTTTGACTTTGATATAATCTGCCAGATGCTTCCCCCCTCTCTAGAGATGATTAACATCTCAAAGTAACCAGGCAAGAGTCTCTGTGACGCTTCTATTGTCTTGAATTTATGACTGTTTGTTCTGAGTGGGTATAAAAGTAAAAGGTGGACACTGCTCGGGGGAGATCTTGTTAGCTAAGACCCCCATTGCAGCAACTCATTTGTGCTGTAATGTAGTTCTCTGTTCAGGTATGCATTCTTTAATTCTGTAATCTATATTTGAGTTAATGAATGTTATATTGTTACAGATATCATCTCTGAATTGGCTTGATGATTGTTTGATTATATAATTGGCATTATACAATTTTACCTGACGAATAAAATGTTAAGTTTTGACTCATCCTGAATTCTCCTGAAATCTTTTATATCCAGTAGATTATGTGAAGTCATTTTCGCTACCTTTATGATCGGCATAAATTTTGGAAGTTATTAGACTTATACACACAGTATGGCACGTGGTATTATAGAGATCTTTTAATTCCTTAACCACTGGAACTAGCAAGTGCGGATCTTGAATTAAGTGAGATGTTTTCTTTTGGCATGTGTTAGTATTGTACAACCAGCCTAATTAAATATTAATTCATCCCGTATCCTCTGACTAATTTCAGAGTGCCGGCATTCTGATCGTGAGCTCTGATGCATTCCCGGGGCATGAAACTCTGTGCGGCGATTGACCAGTAATGAACGTATAAATTGAAGAGTATGGGAACAGATAGATCAAAACTCTAAATTAAGTCATAAATGATTATTGTGATCCGTTCTTATAATTAGAAATACAGTCTAAATATTACGATCACTTAAAATGGAGTCAGATAAAGTTCGGAGCTAGAAAATGAGTATAAATAAACTCTAATAAATAACAGAATTCTTTTCAGAAGCACTGGAAAAGGCTTACATGCATTTAACCTTCGACCATGCTGTTAGTTTCGTCATTGGGCTAATAGATGGACTTTTACAGTTGGTGACCCCGACGTGATCTCCCAGAAAGATAAGGCGAGTGATGTCTTTCAGTGCGATATGCGAAAGAAATGCTCCGAAAAGAGGTTTGAGTTTCTCTTCTTCCTACTGCTGGGGTAAGTCAATTCTTATTTGCCTTTTAGAAGTGTTGAGGGAAAGATTAATGCATCCCATATAGACACATTTGTAGAATGAGTCGGAAATGCTCAATATTAGACCGGAGTCCGTAACTCCGCGGGGCTGAGAATTAGACAAAACCACATTCCTTTTCAGGGATATAATAGCCGCAGAGTAGCAGAAGAAGTACTAAAAACTCCAAATCTAAGATCTCTTTAAGAGATTACATTTTAAAATGGAATAACATCATCCAGATTTTATTCTGATACTCAACAGAGAGCTGCAATTTAACACCTGAATTCTAAATATAATAATTTCCACCCAGGATTATTTCTTGAATAAGTTGCAATAACTTTGCAATATTGAAAACAAACAATAAGTTATATTTTAAGAATTTCGGGAAAGTTATAATCGGATGAACTGAAAATTCTTGCGAGAATCTTTTGTATGTGAATGCAAAGAGGGCATATACAGCGCAATTAAATTTATAAATAGGAATTTTTCAAAAGAAAAACTTTCTCTCCAAACAGAAACATTAGACCTGATATGTTCTCTAAAATTTGAATTCTTAAAGAAGAAATTTAAAGCATTCGCTAAAAGAATGTAGAAAAAGCATGTTCTTTTGTTTTACTGTTTGGAGAAATTGTTAAAATAACATTTATATTGGGAAATACGGCTCACATGCAGTATAGTTCAGAAAACTGACCCAGTAATAGTTACATTCAAAACGAAATCAAATATGATTATAATGCCACAGAAACTTATAACAAAGCCTGTAAATTATTTTCGATAAAGATTAATCTTTAATATTCCTAATTTTATAAATTAAATGTAATGAAACTCTTTCAAGAAGTGTATAAACACACTTAAAATAGTTTTTAAAATGCTGTTTAAGACTCAGTCTAAATCGTTACATTATTACACCTTTATGAGTTTCAAAGCTGTAAGGCAGATAAGGGGCAGGATCAGTGTTGGGAGAGTTACTTTAAAGACAAAAAAAGGAAAAAGGAAAAATTATTAATTACATCACTACAGTTGTAGTTAATTTATGTTTCTAATGGCTTTGCCTGAAAAGTAACTCAGTTACTCAATAAGTGATTTAATTACTTGAATAAAGATTAAAATTCCACATGAATAAATTGCATGGGTAATAGAAATAAAATAAACAGGAAGGTTTAGTGTTGTTTTAATAGAAAACACAAGATTTCAAATAAATGACACTATATTTTCATAAACTTGCATTGTTTGAGATAGGTACAATAGGGACCACCCTACTTCTTTAATTTGATTTAAATAAAACGATTGAAATTATATATAGTATTCTAGGCAAGTATATTACGTGTAACGGCAATTAAATTACCTAAGAATGAGAAGTAATTCCTTACTTTGCCCCTGGCAAAAAGTAATCTTGAATTCCAATAACTAATTACACCCAACACTAGGCAGATAAGATCATGCATCTAGAAGATGTGTATTGTGCATTTGCCCTGAGATACCCTTTCAAACATTCACATATCAAGAAAGATCTGCTAAAGAATGTTCCTCACAAACCTTTAAACCAAGCAATGATTGACTTGTGCTTTCAAGCAGTATGTACTTGCGTTTCACTAAATGCCCAGGCAACAAAGGTTATGACTGGTTTCCAGTTTAACTTAATCCTGTGCACACAGAGAATATGTAAAAACAACTGCAGCACATGACCAAATCAAAAGCGAGACTTCTAAAAGACCAGTAAGTTGAGATTCAGTCATTCTGATTTGTTAACTCGGCAGACTCTACAGAGTACAGTAATAAAATATATTCTAAATTCATTCCATTTTAAGGTAATATAACTTATATCATAACAACATCATGATATATTATATCATCACAGCCAATAATGGCATTTAAATCTCATAATGATTCAGCATGATTTAGGAAGAGAAAAGAAAATTGAATGGATGAATAATGGACAAAGCAAGTTTGAAAAGGGGAGTGAGTGCGTGTAGCAAGAAAATGAGGGTCTTTATTAATGCTAAAACATTAAAAAGAAGTCAGCAGATGGAAAAGAAGTTAAAGATGGGAAACAGTAAGTAGGGAAGAGAGAAAACGGAAAGAGAAAATAAACTACCAAGAAAGAATTTCTTTACCTTCTAATTATGCAAGAATCTTTAATGAGACCAATCGACCAGCCCAAAATTTATCAACTAAACTGATCGACCTGATTTTATTAAAAATACTCTCGGTAAACGTCAACCCAATAGTAATGGCTTTATTAGTTAACTAGGCAGGGTATAGGCTGATTGCATTTTCACATTTGTAATTGTGCTAGACACTTTTTCATTGCCATAGAACCCAACAGTATTTTGTGATAATATACACATAGACTGAGTAATTCCTAAAACATGATTTTCTTACTGCAGGTGTGGAAACACTTGGGTTTGAGGTTTTAGAGGCCACAGATGCATTTTAGACGTA
>LR812534.1:69218192-69338192 GCA_903798195.1 Danio kyathit
AAATATATGAAATAAAATGAAAGTAGATGCTCTTCTAAGCTCACCTGTGGTAAGAACATAATTATTTAGCTGTTTTCAGAGCTGTAGTGTGCCTATTTTGTGTTTTTTTAGTTCAGTTCCTTGTATGGCAGTGCACCCACATTGTGCTTTTTATCTAGATGTGCACCCTTGGACTTGTTTTTTAAGTGCTTTATAAATAAATTTGAGTAGAGTTGAGATGCAAATGCAAACATGAGCTGGTGCTGACAATGGAGGGTGAGGAAGCATCAAATATCCATCAAGTATTGCATTGTCCATCAAGATGCTACTGATTTGTCCTTATCCTAGATCAGGGCTATTCAATTAGTTTGTCACGGGGGCCAGTTCATGAAAAGCATCCCAAACGAAGGGCCGGAGAGATATGACTTGCAGTATAAATGATGACACAACTGCATATAAGAGCCAATATGTTGTATTTTTGCTCCTTAAGACAGCCACGTTGTATTTGTCTACATTAAAATGTTAATATATTGTATTTTGACACTATATAATATCACTGCATTGTACAATAAGTTTTTTTAACAAACATTCAAATGTTGTATTTCACAGCACAACAAAATCAGTGTATTGCTGAAGTAGGCTTTTTCTACATTCAGATACGTTCATATGTTCTGTTTTGAACTGCATAACAATTATGGATGCAACAATTATAGATTTTGGTTGTACGATTATATAGTGTGAAGAATAATCAGTGTTTCACAGTTATCACGTCTAATGTAAATTTAAGCTTTATATTAGCTATTTAGATCTGGACATCCCTAACTAATATTAAAAAACCTTTAAAAGGCATTTTCATTAGTAATAGTTTTTATGCTGAAGGTTTTTCTGTGCTTATAGGGCTACACAATTATGTGTGTGTTTATAGAGAGGAAGAGAGAAAATAATATAATAATAATTGTTATGAAGGTCGGCGCAAATGTTTAGATTTACTGTTGTTCTCATCTGCGTTCATACATACATAATCATTTTAATAATAGTTCGTCCAACATGTCTTTTGTTTACATTGCACTGAAAGCTAAGCACAACTCTCACCACTACAGCATGAGATGTTTTCTACTGCGTGCGCCCAGACAGCCGCGAGCGCGTTGCTCCGATTGCGCCCGCATATTGGCATATATTCTTACATTAGAAACAACAAACTTGCTCGCGGGAAAGACGTGACATGGGAACAGCCCGCAGCTATAGCCTAGTTAATCTAGTGTGCGTGCGTATTAGCCTCGGTGAACAAGCTCGGAACTTTCAACTAGCGCACAGTTGGCAACTTGGCTTAACTTTGCTCAATTGCAGCAGTTTAGTTTAGTGCGACTTAGAGAAAAGAAATGCAGAAATGCGGCTTAGAGAAGCCTTGATGATTAATTAACCGTGACGAATTAAAGCGCAGTTAATAGTGAAATCGGCCAATCGTTGCATCCCTATTGACGATATCAGTGCATTGTAAAAAATACCCGTTCTACAAACATATTCAAATGTATTCGGCTGCTCGCACCACTCGCTTAATGTCAGGTGACTCACGCTCTGCGCAACTTGTGCTGTATTGAACAGACGCACGTCACTTCATAACTATAGCGGCCGTTTTTTTGACTGAACTAAATTTATTTTTGATGTCTTGGTCACACTATTTGGAGGGCCGGAACAAATTGCCTCGGGGGCCGGGTTCGGCCCGCGAGCCGCCAATTGAATAGCCCTGTCCTAGATGATGCAACCTATACATTTTTAAAAAAGATTATGCCCATGTGTGCAATCTTAAACAGGTAGTTTGACAGTGTTGTTAATTGATGACTGAATTATTAGAAAAAATAATAAACACCCAATGAGGTGATAAGGCCATGACATGAAGCAGTCGTTACACTTTGGGTAAGCATTATTTTCTAATAATTCAACAGACCCGAGTGAATTATTTTGCTTATATTATGGTCAGGGGCGGACTTAACCATTAAGCGAGGTAAGCAGCCGCTTAGAGCCCCGGGGAATGAGGTGCCCCCGACCAATGCCAAGAAGCCTGTATTAATCATATAGCTCTTTTATACATTTTCTATCATATGTTGTAAAATCTGTCTATAACTGTTAAGATTTTAACGTTATTACTTCTTTTTAAAACCGGGGGCCCCACATGAATAATGGAACATTCCGTCTGTGCTGCACATATGCAAGGAGTGAGCGCTGCGCTTTAATCAACGACACTGCCAGCCAGAGTTGCCAACCTAGTGACATTTCTGACCCCCCTAGCGCCGAAATTTAAAAAAAAAAAGCGACTAGCGAATGTTTTAGGTGTTACAGGAGATTTTTAGAGACTCTCATATGTCTGTGCTGTACCGTTCCTAATGTTAAGCCGCGGTCACACTGGGCTTTTCTTCCCATAGACTTCCATTCATACGCACGCGAATGCGTCAGACCGGAAACGCAGGATCATGCGTCGAGTTTCGCAGGTTGCTGCGGTGCAAAGTTCAAGCTTGGTGAACGCTGACCTGCGAAATCGCATCACTTGACTGCGTGAGACCTATCCAGGATCAAAACAGGACCGCAGCGCCGTACGACAGAATTTCGCAAGCTCAAACTCTAGTGTGACTGCGGCTTTACTGTTCGCAACGAGCTGCGGGTGATGCCGTCGGTCTCTCCCCCGCCTTAAGCCGCAGTCACACTAGAGTTTGAGCTTGCGAAATTCTGTCGTACGGCGCTGCGTAAAGGGGCGGGATTAAACAAGATGATTAGACATTAAAAAAAAGCGAGCGATTGCTCCATGTTTTACATTTCTGTTCAGAGAGGTCCTGTTTTGATCCTCAGTTGGTCTCACGCAGTCAAGTGATGCTATTTCACCAAGAGTTCTGAACTGTGACCTGCAAAATCGCATCACTTGACTGCGTGAGACCAACTGAGGATCAAAACATGGCCTCTCTGGTAGTGATGTGCTGTTCGATACTAAAATATCGATATCTCCGATACCAGCTTTGTATGTTTTAGAATTGATTATCTTATCAAAATATCGATATTTCTATTTTTTGGAGCAATACAGCGGAAAGGAACCACAATTACCCTAGTTTCTCTGAATAATGCCAACTTAGTTGGAACTACTTGTTCTTCCGCCTGCCAAGTCATGTGCGTAATATGGCACTGCACAACTGCAGATCACGGGCGAGACAGACATCGCTTAAAGAGTCCTTAGGTGCAGCAGGCAGGCACTATCCAGGTACAGAGGGAGAAAATGTGGCGATGTGGCTGTATTTTGAGGTCTTGGGTTTTTGTGACAATGATAAAACAACGGAAGAAGGTTCAAAATCTTCAAGGGGACCGGATTAACATGTCAGTAAACAAAAAAGTCGCCCGCGGGCCGCCGATTGAATAGCCCTGTCCTAGATGATGCAACCTATAAATTTTTTAAAAAGATTATGCCCATGTGTGCAATCTTAAACAGGTAGTTTGACAGTGTTGTTAATTGATGACTGAATTATTAGAAAAAATAATAAACACCCAATGAGGTGATAAGGCCATGACATGAAGCAGTCGTTACACTTTGGGTAAGCATTATTTTCTAATAATTCAACAGACCCGAGTGAATTATTTTGCTTATATTATGGTCAGGGGCGGACTTAACCATTAAGCGAGGTAAGCAGCCGCTTAGAGCCCCGGGGAATGAGGTGCCCCCGACCAATGCCAAGAAGCCTGTATTAATCATATAGCTCTTTTATACATTTTCTATCATATGTTCAAAAATCTGTCTATAACTGTTAATATTTTAACGTTATTACTTCTTTTTAAAACCGGGGGCCCCACATGAATAATGGAACATTCCGTCTGTACTGCACATATGCAAGGAGTGAGCGCTGCGCTTTAATCAACGACACTGCCAGCCAGAGTTGCCAACCTAGTGACATTTCTGACCCCCCTAGCGCCGAAATTTAAAAAAAAAAAAGCGACTAGCGAATGTTTTATGTGTTACAGGAGATTTTTAGAGACTCTCATGTGTCTGTGCTGTACCGTTCCTAATGTTAAGCCGCGGTCACACTGGGCTTTTCTCCCCATAGACTTCCATTCATACGCACGCGAATGCGTCAGACCGGAAACGCAGGGTCATGCGTCGAGTTTCGCAGGTTGCTGCGGTGCAAAGTTCAAGCTTGGTGAACGCTGACCTGCGAAATCGCATCACTTGACTGCGTGAGACCTATCCAGGATCAAAACAGGACCGCAGCGCCGTACGACAGAATTTCGCAAGCTCAAACTCTAATGTGACTGCGGCCTTACTGTTCGCAACGAGCTGCGGGTGATGCCGTCGGTCTCTCCCCCGCCTTAAGCCGCAGTCACACTAGAGTTTGAGCTTGCGAAATTCTGTCGTACGGCGCTGCGAAAAGGGGCGGGATTAAACAAGATGATTAGACATTAAAAAAAAGCGAGCGATTGCTCCATGTTTTACATTTCTGTTCAGAGAGGTCCTGTTTTGATCCTCAGTTGGTCTCACGCAGTCAAGTGATGCTATTTCACCAAGAGTTCTGAACTCTGACCTGCGAAATCGCATCACTTGACTGCGTGAGACCAACTGAGGATCAAAACATGACCTCTCTGGTAGTGATGTGCTAGTCGATACTAAAATATCGATATCTCCGATACCAGCTTTGTATGTTCTAGAATTGATTATCTTATCAAAATATCGATATTTCTATTTTTTGGAGCAAATATGTAGTTTATTGGAAATAGAAATACAGCGGAAAGGAACCACAATTACCCTGATTTCTCTGAATAATGCCAACTACTTGTTCTTCCGCCTGCCAAGTCATGTGCATAATATGGCACTGCACATCTGCAGATCACGGGCGAGACAGACATCGCTTAAAGAGTCCTTAGGTGCAGCAGGCAGGCACTATCCAGGTACAGAGGGAGAAAATGTGGCGATGTGGCTGTATTTTGAGGTCTTGGGTTTTTGTGACAATGATAAAACAACGGAAGAAGGTTCAAAATCTTCAAGGGGACCGGATTAACATGTCACTAAACCAAAAAGTGTTAATGTTTTGTTAAGATTTTCAGGCAGGTGTTTTAAGATATACATGCTCAGATGCTGTCAATAAATATGTAAGTTGGTTCTTTTTTGCTATGATAATTCTTCATCACTAAACAATAAACAAGAATAACCCATAATATGTCTCGTTTTCAGTATGACGTGACACTTTTAAGTACACTATTTGTTACTTTAATTTTCCAAACATTCATTTTTGGGTCAAGTATCGGTATTGTATTGGTATCGCCGATACTCGCCTTCATTTTACTTGGTATCGGATTGGATAGGAAACCAGTGGTATCGCACATCACTACTCTCTGGACAGAAATTTAAAACATGGAGCAATCGCTCGCTTTTTTTAATGCCTAATCATCTTGTTTAATCCCGCCCCTTTTCGCAGCGCCATACGACAGAATTTCGCACTTGCAAACTCTAGTGTGACCGCGGCTTTAGAGCACTTAAAGGCGGCACACACCTGCAGCATTGAGAGCAAGTCATTCCTCTGCATACCGATGACAAATGTTTTAGTACTGAGAGCGCGAGGCATTTCCCTGGTACAGTCAAACCGATCTGCTTCTTCGCGGTTTTAAATGCAAAATTTTATACGGACCGTTTATTATTTTCTTGCTGTTGTTCACAATCACAGAGAGTTTAGTGACACCAGTCTGCCAGTGATCAGAGTAGAGACAGGTAGAGTGTGCAAGAGTGAGAATTTAGAGAACATTTGGGGGGGAAAAGTAGAAACAGCTTCCTCCGCGATCCTACTGTCTGGCCGAAACAGTTGTGTCAGATGATGAGCGCTGCGAGCTGGTTAGAGATCGAAGGCCTGTTCACATAACATTTCCCAGTGAAACTGCCGGCGATTCACAAACAGCAATTACTCAATTCATATGAAAAATTATGAAAAGATTAGTTTGATGGATTGTGAATTAAATTGGTTTTTAAATTAATATTATTATTAAAATCTAACCACAATATAAAGCTGAGGTCAGAATTATTAGCTCCCCTGAATTATTAGCCCCCCTGTTTATTTTTTCCCTAATTTCTGTTTAACAGAGAGAAGATTTCTTCAGCACATTTATATAGTTTAACACTTCTATATAGCTTAAAGTGACATTTAAAGGCTTAACTAGGTTAATTAGGTTTAGGCAGGTTAGGGTAATTAGGCAAGTTATTGTATAACAGTGGTTTGTTCTGTAGACTTTTGAAAAAATATATAGCTTAAAGGGGCTAATAATATTGAAAATGGGTTTAAAAAAATTAAAAACTGCTTTTATTCTAGCCGAAATAAAACAAATAAACTTTTTTCCAGAAGAAAAAATATTATCAGACATACTGTGAAAATTTCCTTGCTCTGTTAAACATCATTTGGGAAATATTAAAAAAAAAAAAAAAATTCAAAGGGGGGCTAATAATTCTGACTTCAACTGTATATATATATATATATGTATATATATATATGTATATATATATATATATATATATATATATATATATATATATATATATATATATATATGTATATATATATATATATATATATATATATATATATATATATATATATATATATATATATATATATATATATATATATATATATATATATATATATATATATATACACACGCACTTTTTAACAAACAGTAAGGGGCCCCATACCATAAATTGCTTAGGGCCCCAAATCACTAAGTCCGCCCCTGATTATGGTTCCCAAACCTAAAGCCACATTTCTGATGTTGTATTTCAGACATTCATTACATTAACAGTCCACAATTTAGTACAAACCTGAAAAAAAACTCCACTGGGGTGTTTCTTTAAGAGCGTGACATCATGCGAAAACTAACTGGGAACAATCCTCAAACATACAATGTTGTCATTATGCTTTCTGACCAGGGTGTGTGCATACTAATGCCATTTCACTATAGTTCGCAGGTGGGGCTTTACAAACCCAAGGGCCGATCTGAGTGTACACGGTGTGGGAATCAAAACCTCTCACTGAGTGAGCAAAAATTGTAGGCCGAGGTGTTTAAAGCTCCACATATATCAGAAGAATTACATTTGACAGCCATTATATCATATTATGCATGCTGGCGCCTGATCTAGATTATCATCTCTGAATGATGACGCTCATGTGACTCCCTATAAGTCTACTATTTAGTGAAGTGAGCCACAAATAATGGAAACCAATAATAAATCAGCAGCTAAAAGCCGTGGCAAAACCTGAAACCTTACAAAATCTGAATTCTTTGGCTTCAAATCAAAGCTTTTGACTGTGGAGATGACAACATGTTTGCACAACTAAACATGACTTTATACGGAAACACCCCAGATGACTTTGCTATTTATTCGGTTTGATTTACTTTACCTTTCCACAAGTGAATTCCTCACAATTCTAGTCATTTATACAGTTGAGGTCAGAAATATTAGCCCCCCATTGAATTTTCTTTCTTTTTAAAATATTTGCCAAATGATGTTTAACAGAGCAAGGAAATTTTCACAGTATGTCTGATAATATTTTTTCTTCTGGAGAAAGTCTTATTTGTTTTTATTTCAGCTAGAATAAAAGCAGTTTTTAATTTTTTTGAAAAACATTTTCAGGACAAAATTATTAGCCCCTTTAAGCTATACTTTTTTTCGATAGTCTACAGAACAAACCATCGTTATACAATAACTTGCCTAAATACCCTAACCTGCCTAGTTAACCTAATTAACCTAGTTAAGCCTTTAAATGTCACTTTAAGCTGTATAGAAGTGTCTTGAAGAATATCTAGTCAAATATTATTTACTGTCATCATGACAAAGATAAAATAAATCAGTTATTAGAAATGAGTTATTAAAACTATTATGATTAGAAATGTGTTGAAAACATCTGCTTTCCGTTAAACAGAAATTGGGGGAAAGTTAAAAAGGAGGGCTAATAATTCAGGGGGGCTAATAATTCTGACTTCAACTGTATTTTCAGGGGTTGCTTTTATTTATAACAAGTGTTAAACTGCCCACAAAACAAAACAAATTAAATTAGTTTTATTACTTTACATGCAGATTTTGTTTTATTTCTGTCAAAACATCCAGAATTCCTATGTAAAAGAAAAAAAACACAATCAAAATATTAATTATTAATGCTGCATATTTAAATAAATATCCATAAATTAGCAGTACTTTCCATATTTTTTTCTTTTTATTTTTCACTATTTATTTATGCTTTTGAATTGTATTATGGAAGCTTGATCTTCCACAACTTTTAACTTAAAAAAAGTGATTTTAATGAACATTTGTAATAGTTTGCATTGCTATATTGCCTGTGTTGGTGTTGTACATTACGTTACAAACACCTTGTAATAAACTGCCAGTACATTTTCTGTTATTTTACAGACTTTAGTCCTCTGTATATTATCATTTCTATACATTACATTATTTTAAATTACTAAAATGTCAATAAAAGTCACTTTGTTAAACTGTAGAGTTGAATTTTAAACATCAAAAGTCGATAGAGTAGAGATCAACATCCCATAATGCAATTCACATCTGTAAATAAAAACTTGTGAATCACAAAATATGGACATTAACAGATAGATTTTACACTGTACATACTATTACATTTAATCATTATATTTTAAATCAACTTTTTAGATAATATTTGTACAGTTTTTGGTCTCAATTACTTCATCCAACATTTTAAAATTAAGAATTGCCAGCGATAACTGAGATCAACTTACATATTACGTGTGTGCAGAATGTTTAACTATGTGCATTGATTTAAGCTGTGATTTTATGGTCACATTATGCAAACGGCATAAAACACAAGTCTATTTTTAATGCCATCCATGCAAATAACCAATAAAACTCCCATATATTGCGCAGTAAGCATTAGCAAAGGTTAAATGACATCACCTAATTTATCGGTTTTGTTACCTTTTCATAACCATAAATATATCAGTAACAGAAACTACATTTAATTACATGATTTATAGTTTCACGGGGGCTGGATTTGGATTTAAGACTTGGTGGTTTAGGGTGAGGCATCATTTATAAGAACGACACTCATACCAGAGAGTTCATTCAACCCCAGACACACTGGGAAGCTTCTGCTGATTATTCTGGCTGGATTTTTTTAGAGGTACTTTTCTGCATGTTGTTCAGATCTAGAGTAACGTGGTGATGAATGAGATGTTACGATTATTTAAACTCCTATTTCTTGTGCAGCTTGTGAAAATGGAGCCTCTGTCTGCAGCAAACACACAGTTTTCCCTCAACCTGTTCAAGAAGATCAGTGGAGGAAACGCGTCAGGAAATGTGTTTTATTCTCCTGTCAGCATCTCCTCGGCTCTGGCCATGGTGTCGCTCGGTGCCAAAGGAAACACTGCAGATCAGATGATTAAGGTGAGTGTGTGTTTATGCATGTTTTTATAGCCGCATCTTCTTTTCAGCATTTAAACTAACTGAGCAGTGCATTCACATTAGATGTTCTGTGTTTACTACCATGTTAATGCTTGTTAATAATGTTCCTCATTTGCTGCTTTGGATAAATGCATCTGCTAAATGAAAAATGTAACGCTGTGTAGGTCTTGGGCTTCAACAATCCTCCCAAACCTGGTGGAGCGACACTAACTCCTGCACAAACAACCCAGAAGCCCCAGATAACATGTGGAGTCAAGAGTCAACATGAGCCACAAGCGCTGCAACAACCACAGAAGTTTGAGTTACCTGCCGACCTCAAGGTTTAGTAGCAAACATTCACCTCACGACTCTGACTGAAAAACACTGCTGCATATCCTGATTAATATGACTAAACACTTGATGTAAACAGAAATGTCCTGCTCAGCCGGTGCCTGGACAAAAAACTGAGGAGCAAATTCACTCAAGCTTCAACAAGTTTATGAGTGAACTGAACAAACCAGGAGCCCCGTATGTGCTGAGTCTCGCCAACCGCCTCTACGGAGAGCAAACCTACCAGTTTCTTGAGGTTAAACTCAAATTAAACAAGTCTACATTTATAAAATGTTATTAAACTACAATTCACTTTTTGATGGTGCCTCATTCATTTTGCAATAATACAGAAATATCTCAGTGATGCAAAAAAATACTATGCAGCCGGACTGGAGAAGGTGGACTTCAAGAATAAATCAGAAGCTTCGCGTGTCAACATCAACAAATGGGTGGAGAAAAACACACAAGGTAATAAAGCATAAAACAGCATGAACTTTTTAAAGTTTAATGCTTCTTCATGCATTTTGGTTAAAGGAGGAAAATATACATTGATTTGTAGAGAAGATCAAGGATTTGCTGCCGTCAGGAGCCATTGATGCAATGACCAGACTGGTTTTGGTGAACGCCATCTACTTCAAGGGGAACTGGGAGAAGAAATTCCCGAAGGAAGCCACCAGAGATGGCCAGTTTAAGCTGAACAAGGTGAGATTTCAGGCTCTTGTTGAATTTAAGTATCTAAAAATGAGAAATGAGAGTTTTAAATGTAATTTATGCTTTGCAGAATCAAACTAAACCAGTGAAGATGATGCATCAGAAAGCTCAGTTTCCATTTGTCGTCATCCCAGAGATAAACAGTCAAGTTCTGGAGCTGCCATATGTAGGGAAGAATCTTAGTATGTTGATCATCCTTCCTGATGAGATTGAAGACGCAACCACTGGCCTTCAGAAGGTAAAAAAACACTCCATAGGACATTTTTGCAGCAAAACAATAGAAAACATTGTTGGTTACTCAAGGAAACTTTTAACGACAAAAAAGCTTGGGATGGAATGAAAATGTTAAAGGTTTTTCTTCATGGAACTGTAACACTCTTCGTTGGTGTGCTTCCTCAAAATATCTCTGCATTGTGTGTGTGTATGATAGGATGAATAAGAAGGACACCAAGACCAACAGGGGTGCGTTTCCGAAAACCATCGTTAGCCAACTAAGGTTGCAAGTTCCATTGTTACAAACATAGTTTGTTGATTTGGTGTTTCCCAAATCCGTCGTCCCAACGAACATTCGCAAATTGCGTTACAAACTTGTATGCTTGCAACTACACCTCTGGAGCTGTAGTTAGAAACATAGTTCCTGGCTGTGTTCTATTTCCAGTTATCCCCTCTATGCCCTATTCATTTAGAACATTCTAACATTCAAAGTTGGAATGATTTAAAAAAGAAAGCATTAAGTTAATCTCTCTTAGGTGTAATTTGCTTTCAAAGTATTTTTACAGTTCAGTTTTAGCGATCTTCATGTTTACAATTGTGCTCCCTTCGCAGTGCACTTTGAAAACATTGATGTCATTTTGAACACAGCCTCATGACGAAAGCTGTAGGTGACCTATTATTTCAAAGCGGAATTTATGATACGTCTCCAAAGCTTGTGAAAGCAAAACACATAGCATACGTTAATGCTTTTAATTTATAGTAGGTTATTTATGAAGGATCTGTACTGTATATGACGTGGGCCTGTTGGTTAGATGATTTCTCCAGTGGTTTGCATGTGTCAAATTGTAAAAGTAGACTTTTCAAAAAATAAAAAATAAGTAAACAATATCCTACTTAATAATAATAACAATAATCATCATCATCATCATCATCATTTATATTATTAATATTGTTATTAAAGTAGTATTTTTTTCATTTCCTAATAAATAATAAATATGAAATTAAATTTCTTAATAAATAGCGTCATTATTTAATTATTTATATGATTTATATATGAGATTAGAATCCAACTAATATTGTTTTTTTTTTTAAATGCATGTTTGTGTAAAACAATATAATTTGCAAAAATAAATGATGGGGTTCTTCTCTAAAGAAGTTGCTACTCCACCCCGTTTAGAGCATCATTATGGGCGTTTTACATTATAACTAACATGGTTTAAACGACAGATTTCCGACAGAGAAACTACGGGTTTTGGGAAACACTCGTCACTACATTGTTCTTTTCCCAAATGATGCATCGTACTATGATAGTTCAGCCGCGAGTTACGTCGTTGTTTGAAAACTGCACCTCAGAGCAGCTTTCCTTTTAATGGACTAGGCATGGGCCGATAACTGTTTTCGAGGTATACCGCTGTTTGGAAAAGTCAAGGTTTTAAAACTGCAATACCGTTCCTTAGGTATATGTGAGAATTGTTTTTTTGTTTTGTTTTGTTTTTTTTTTTTAGGACAACAGTATCTTCAGCAGAAAAGATATTCAAAGACGCCGTTTAAAATTGTAATGGAATCTGTGTTTTTGATACAAATGAAGACAACAGAAGTCAATCAATGATTTAAATTATTTAGCCTGACATGTTTACTGCTCCAAAATACTGTCTCAGCAGGGTGTTTTCACACCTCTAGTTTAATATAGTCAGGAAAGTGGGCGTGTCCAGCTCTGGGAGTGTGGGAGTGTCGGGGGAGGGAAAGAGGGAAGGACTTGCAGAGGGAAGGACTTCCATTTGGGCACGCGCTGATTTCACAGGCAAAACAAACACACAGACGCAGTATGTTTGATACCGCACGGCGAATGGGAGAAAAAAATCCTTCGCATTTCTCTGTAACTTATGTACTCGGTAGGTAGCGTCAGAAAGCCGTGTGTGTATAGACCATGGGTGACCAACCCTGTTCCTGGCGATCGACCTTCCTGCAGATTTCAACTCCAACCCTGATCAAACACACCTGAACCAATTAATTAGAACCTGAGGAGCACTTGATAATTACAGGCAGGTGTGTTTGATATGAGCTGCAACTGAAAACTGTAGGAAGGTCGATCTCCAGGAATAGGGTTGAGCACCCCTGGTATAGACTATCCTGTCACAAAATGTGGCAAAAATCCTGCACGACGGGAATAGTTTGTGTTTACATGTTTACACTCAGAGAGCAGCATTTACAGCGGATCTTTCAGTCTGTAATATTGTACTGTAATATTGTAGTGATATTAACATACTGTAAACTTAGTAGCTAAATCATTTTGACAGGTCTGTCTTTAAAAACTGAAAGAGCCCTGCTGACGGTACGAACTAACTTTGCAATCTGGGTTAAACAAAGGGCACTGCACACACACACACACTTACCAAATCTGCAGACAGACAATCAAACTGGAGCTGTGTCTTTTTATTAAAAGGAGACGAGCGGCAAATCCGGATTTCACCATTTCCAGATGCGAAAAGCTCTCGGGTAAAAAATGTTTCTTACAAACGCATTTCTGTCACGTTTCGCGTGCACTATAATCCACACGTGATTCCAGCAGCTCTCTCATAGAGAGAAAACGAAAACAAAACCTTCATTGCAACACCGACGACCCGTGTCTCCAAATTCTAGTTCTTTCACTTGTTTTGGCAACACAACGTGGCGTCTCTCTGCCGTCTGAACACTGTAAACAGGTAAACAGTCTCCGGAGCTATCATGCATATTAACGAAGTTTCGCGTCATACACAATAGAGCGCGCTGATTGGTTTGAAGCACGTCTTTCTCATGAATTAATGCCGCACACTCAGATACGTCACAATGTTCTCGAAAGGACAGACAACCACTCTCCAGGCTGGATTTACACCTAAGTATCTCATGGCCGTGACGCAGCTTCAAAAATTCGTTTCAAACCGGAAGAACGAATTTGCTCAAAATAACACAAAAACAACCAATTTTCACTTTTTAGTGCAATATATGTGTCCTAATAGTGTTTATAGCAGCGTGGGACACAGATACGACTGTCAACAGCTCAACAAATGTGTTTTGGTGTTTCGTGACCCTTTAAATGTTTCTCAAAATAAAATCTATTGTGTTCAAAGGGAAAAAAGTTATTTTTTTTTAACCCAGACATTAAAAATGAATGTAATTTAGAGCAGTAATCACAACACAGTGAAACCGTGATATTTTTATCTAAGGTTCAGTGGCGGCTGGTCAATAGAGGGCGCTGGGGCGCCGCCCCCCCTTCAAGTTAGACCCCTTTAATATGTTAATGTTTATTATCACAAATATTAACAAAATAAATTGATTTAATTATAACATTCTAACATTTATTGTAGTCATACTAACATTTATTGAAAAAAAAAGTATGAACAATATTTTTTCATATGTGTGCGGGGCGCCGGACTAATGAGTGTCTATGTAGGTACACAAACTTTTGCAATGCACGTGATATGACGATAAGCTCTAATTGGCCTGATTTAAATTGTCCCTGGGGCGCAGCGCTCTGCGCCCCGAAACCTCCCAGTTTTGTTGTTAGAACGAATCATATTTGTTTTTATATGATTGGCCTTATGTGATTGGACCATTCTCACCAAAGAGCTTAGAATGCAATTTCTCGAGATGAAGGAAAATGCCGTTGTATCTTTGCAAAAAGATCCGTTCACAAGGCGTTTGGATGAAGAAAAAAAAAGAATCAAGAAGCTTGGACCAGATCGACCGTCTTTGCAAATTCACCAGTAGTCAAGTGATGGCGAGCGCGCGAATATTCGGGGCTTTTACAGCACTTGTTATGACAAACGGAGTTGGCCGGTGTCATGAGAAATCGGGTCCCCCCTGCAATCGAGTCCGCTTAGGACCGGCAGGTTCATGTAAGTCATACCTTTTACTATTTCCGTGTTTGCTGTTTCAAACAGCATGACGCAAGAGAGGATGAATGCATTGGCTATGCTGTCAATAGAGAAGACACTGGTGACTGAGATGACTGACTTTAACGGTTATTGAGAAATATGCAAGTCCGAAATAAAAAAGGAGAGCATAATTTATTTTCAAGTAGTGCTACTGGCCAGTGATTAGGCAAAATGTGTGTGTGTGTGTGTGTGTGTGTGTGTGTGTGTTTACTGATTATCTTGATTACTTCATTACTGATAATAAACCCAAATTGAACTAAAATGAACTGATTTGTGATGCAGTTATTATATGCTTTAGTCATATTTTTGTTTTTTGATACATCACCTGAAAAATGGCTTTTACACTCTTACTTTACCAACAGTTAGATTTTTTTCTGGTGTTTGCGCCCCCCCCCCCCAAATTTTTTAACACCAGCCGCCACTGCTAAGGTTATCATACAGTCAGAATCTTATACCGGCCCATGCCTATAATGGACTCCTCTCTTCATGCTGTCACTCTCACAAGAGAAATGGCACTGCAACAACTTTCCCACAAGGAAACACAACTAAGTAGATCACAAAATAACTTCAAAGATTACAATGTATAACAAATTATCATAAATAAATCATGTAAATGTGGCCGCAGCTAAATAAATGATATGCTAGCTGCTCACAAACTAATTTAAACACTGAAAAGAGAAACTACAACATATGACAGGCAATTATAAATGTTGAATATGTTCAGAATATAAAGAACCAACCAATGAAATACACAATTAAACCTAAAACAACATCAAATATGCTCTGCCACATGGAAACCACATCCAAATATGAAATATAAGCCAATCTATCAAACATAAGCACACCTACACATTAGTTAATGCCCTAACCATAACATATCTCTTAAAAAAACATGGATGGCTAATATTTTATATTTAACCCTGCTTACCTTTCCCACAAGGAAACACAACTGAGGCCAAACAACAGCCCATCTCCCTAAAACAATACACAGCTCCCCCTGGAGGAAAGGAAGATATATAACATCTTCCCTACAGAACCATTGGTGTTAATAAATTCATTATTTGTCAATGACAAGTATATGCCAAGCTTTTTGTATTCATATAAGTTTCAAAAGGTTTTAAATAAACTCTGTACTATTTTTAAGATGACTCTCTTATTCTCCAGCTTGAGAAGGCCCTGACCTACGAGAAGCTCATGCAGTGGACCAAAGTCATGCGTCAACAGGAAGTTCAAGTCTCTCTGCCCAAATTCAAGACGGAGCAAACCTACGACATGAAGAGTCTTCTGGTCAGCATGGGGATGGAGGACGTGTTTGACCCACAGAAGGTTAATCTAACAGGCATGTCCTCCAGCAATGACCTGGTGCTGTCCAAGGTCATTCATAAAGCCTTTGTTGAAGTCAATGAAGAAGGAACCGAAGCGGCTGCGGCCACCGGTGCCGTTGTTTCAATTCGTACTTTAGCACAGATATTTAATGCAGATCATCCGTTCCTTTTCTTCATCCGACACAATCCCACCAACACCATTCTGTTTTATGGACGCTTCTGTTCTCCTTGAAGATGATAAATATAAGTGCCTGCTCATCTCTGTTAAATAAAGTCTCTAGTAAATGATTGAGTGAAATTGCCTGCATGCATTTAATTAATAAACCTCATTATGGAGTTTCTGGTGAATAAACCTCATACATATAAGCAGAAAATTGTGGCAAGCTTGAGTGAAATTGTCTGTATGCATACGAGTATAGGTACATCCATGCATAGCGCTTCACTTTTTCCACATTTGTTTATGTTACAGCCTTATTCCAAAATGGATTAAATTCCTTTATTTCCTAAACATTCTACACACAATCCCCCCAAATCATTGGTCATAAAAATATAAATACATATTTTTGCCTTACATTCTTTATTTTTGATTAATTTGTTGTTTTGTTCACTTTTGGGTATTGTAAATACAGTCACAATTTTGGTATTTACTTTGGTTGTCTTTTGCACTTCATTCACTCTTAATATAAATTTATTTTTATTGTCATTAAATGTCAAACCCCACTTTCCCCCTAGACTAACATCAGGGGTTTGTAACAATGACAATGTGAAAAAAAAGAGTTTTTGAAATTGTTGCAAATTTATTAAAAATAAAAAAGCTGAAAAATCACATGTACATCAGTATTCACAGCCTTTGCTCAATACTTTGTTGATGCACCTTTGGCAGCAATTACAGCCTTAAGTCTTTTTGAATATGATGCCACAAGCTTGGCACACCTGTCTTTGGGAATGTGGATCATTGTCCTGCTGGAAGACGAACCGTCACCCCAGTGTGAGATCAAGAGCACTCTGAAGCAGGTTTTCATTCAGGATGTCTCTGTACATTGCTGCATTCATCTTTCCCTCTATCCTGACTAGTCTTCCAGTTCCTGCTGCTGAAAAACATCCCCACAGCATGATGCTGCCAACACCATGCTTCACTGTAGGGACGGTATTAGCCTGGTGATGAGCATAACGTAACGTAACGCCTGGCGTTCACTCCAAAGAGTTCAATTTTAGTCTCATCAGATCAGAGAATTTTGTTTCTTATGGTCTGAGAGTCCTTATGATGCTTTTTGGCAAATTCCAGGTGGGGAGTGGCTTCTGTCTGGCCACTCTACCATACAGGCCTCATTGGTGGACTGCTGCACAGATGGTTGTCCTTCTGTAAGGTTCTCCTCTCTCCACAGAAGAACGCTGAAGCTCAGACAGAGGGACCATCGGGTTATTGATCACCTCCCTGACTAAGGCTCTTCTCCCCCGATCACCCAGCTTAGATGGCCGGCCAGCTCTAGGAAGAGTCCTGGTGGTTCCAAACATCTTCCACTTATGGATGATATGATTTGCATGCTAATTCATCTACTGAGCACAATTGTTGACTGACCGGAGTGTAATAAATCTACATGCAATGAATCTTCACTCCTGAGAAACCCTGATTTCAAATGTTTTTCTCAAAACATGAGTACAGAAGCTACAGGACCTTTATTATGCATTATAGCACTGGATATCACTGGATATATAGCACCAGTTCATACGTCGGACACTCTAAACAATTGTTAACAATGCTAAATATAATGCCTGCTGATCTACTGGGATTTTCACGCACAACCATTTCTAGGGTTTACAGAGAATAGTCTGAAAAGAGAAAATATCCAGTGAGCGGCAGTTCTGTGGGCACAAATGTCTTGTTGATGCCAGAGGTCAGAGGAGAATGGCCAGACTGGTTCCAACTGAAATAAAGGCAACAGTAACTCAATTAAACACTCGGTACAACCGAGGTCTGCAGAAGAGCATCTCTGAACACACAACATGTCCAACCTTGAGGCAGATGAGCTACAGCAGCAGAAGACCACACCGGGTGCCACTCCTGTCAGCTAAGAACAGGAAACTGAGGCTACAATTCACACAGGCTCACCAAAACTGGACAATAGAAGCTTGGAGAAACGTTGCCTGGTCTGATGAGTCTCCATTCCTGCTGCCACATTTAGATGGTCGGGTCAGAATTTGGCATCAGCAACATGAAAGCATGGATCCATCCTGCCTTGTTTCAACGGTTCAGGCTGCAGGTGGTGTAATGGTGTGGGGGATATTTTCTTGGCACACTTTGGGCCCATTAGTACAATTGAGCATCGTGTCAACACCACAGCCTGAGCTGACCATGTCCATCCCTTTATAACCACAGTGTACTCATCTTCTGATGGCTATTTCCAGCAGGATAACGCGCCACGTCATAAAGCTCGAATCATCTCAGAGGGGTTTCTTGAACATGACAATGAGTTCACTGTACTCAAATGGCCTCCACAGTCACCAGAGCTCAATCCAATAAAGCACTTTTGGGATGTGGTGGAACAGGAGCCGACAAATCTGCAGCAACTGCGTGATGCTATCATGTCAATATAAAGCAAAATCTCTGAGGAGTCTATGCCATGAAGGATTAAGGCAGTTCTTAAGGCAATATGGGGTCCTACCCGGTACTAGTAAAGTGTACCTAATAAAGTGGCCGGTGAGTGTATTTTATAATCACAACGCATCTTAACAGTGTGCTTTTAATAAGCTCACCTTCAGCCTGATCTCATGAGGAAATGTAACTATTTTACGTTTTGTCAGTTTAGTGGTTAATTCGTATTAATTATTCAAGTTCAGTCATATAAAAAGGTACGATTTTTAAAAGGAGGCGTGGCACCAAACACCACCCCTAAACCCAAACGCGCCTCAAGCAAAACATGCTAAATTGTATAAATGACATCATACAAATTAATGAATAAATCAAAAAGTTACGAATTGCCATGAGATAACGCTGTCACCTTGTGAATTGCAGAGCTTCACTATCACTATCATTATTAATATATCACATAAAAATTATTTCCAGCTAGTTTTTTACTTCTAATCAATAATAAAAAAATAAATAAATAAATCAAATGCATTGGGGCATAAAATCACAAGATTTCTGTACAATAAAATTAGCTGCAGTTCCCTGAATGGCCACCGGTGTCGCTAATAACACTGGTTTCTGAATCTACAGACAACATACACTACCTGACAAAAGTCTTGTCGCCTACCCAAGTTTTAGGAACAACAAATAATAACTTGACTTCTAGTTGATCATTTGGTATCAGAAGTGGCTTATATGAAAGGCAAGAGTCTCTAGATTACGCTTATTTTACCAAAATAAAATATGATCATGCCTTGATTTTTATTTAATTAGGACAGTAAGGTCTGACTTTGCTTAGACAAAAGTCTGGTCACTTAACAAAAATAATGTCCAGTATAGAATATAAAGTCCTGCTGCAGTGGAAACAGAATGAATATTGTGTCTGACTCCATCATGAGCTTGGAGGACTGCATCCATACATCTCTGCAATGACTCAAATCACTTATTAGTTAAGTCATCTGAAACGGCAAAGAAAGCGTTCTTGCAGGACTCCCAGAGTTCATCAAGAATCTTTGGATTCATCTTCAATGCCTCCTCCTTCATCTTATCCCAGACATGCTTAATAATGTTCATATCTGGTGACTGAGCTGGTCAATCCTGGAGCATCTTGACCTTCTTTGCTTTCAGGAACTTTGATGTAGAGGCTGAAGTATGAGAAGGAGAACTATCCTGCTTTTTTTGTAGTATTTGTGATGATTGGGATGCAGTTTAATAGATGATTCATCAGAAAAATTTACCTTCTACCACTTTTTTCTAATAATCAACTAGAAGTCAAGTTATTATTTGTTGCTCTTACAACTGGGATCAACGACAAGACTTTTGTCAGGTTGTGTACATACATCTGAATTCTACATACAAACAAATCTGACAAGGTGTTTCAAGGAGAGGGGTCTGGATGCAGACTTGGCATGCAATGCTTTTGAATGCCCACACCTAACCCCATCCCTCACAGTGAGTCACTAGCTCCATTGAGGGCACTGTGTCTGACATTGCATGTCTGAGATATGCAGTCTCAGCTTGCAAATCCATGTCTGCATCCAGATACTATTGTTTCATGATACAAAAACTACCAAATATCTGACACACCCTCAAAGCAAAGCACATGAAGCTTATTAATAGCATAAAAGTGCTTCAGAAAAGCAACACTTGGATTGTATTTCTTATCTCACAGTGACAACTCCCTCCAGCAATCATCAGCTAATAAATAAAAGGATTTTCACACAGCGTGATTCAGAATGACTAATTATGATGAAGATAATTATAGTTTATCTTTCTTCAGCTACACAGATGCTAGTGAAAAGAAGAATTAGTGACTCACTTACCAATAGACAAGTGCATAATTTAATGAAGAAGAAAAACTGTAACAATTACACGGAAATTTTTAAACTGCTTTTAAAGGAAGGCAGGACTTAAAGGGCGAGGCATCATTTATAAGAAATACACCCATAACGGTCAATTCATTCATCTCAGACACTCAGGGAAAACTTCATCATTTCTGCTGTGAGTTGTAGGTTATGTTTTACTGAACTCTATTTGTTAAAGATGCCCTTATATAAGAATTGAGTGTATTGTGGTGATGATGCATTCAAATAATTGCTGTTATTTAACTCCTATTTCTTGTGCAGCTTGTGAAAATGGAGCCTCTGTCTGCAGCAAACACACAGTTTTCCCTCAACCTGTTCAAGAAGATCAGCGGAGGAAACGCGTCAGGAAATGTGTTTTATTCTCCTGTCAGCATCTCCTCGGCTCTGGCCATGGTGTCGCTCGGTGCCAAAGGAAACACCGCAGATCAGATGTTTAAGGTGAGTGTGTGTTTATGTTATTACAGCCGCATCTTTTCAGCATTGTAAACTAACTGAGCAGTGCATTCACATTAGATGTTCTGTGTTTACTACCATAATAATGCTTGTTAATAATGTTCCTCATTTGCCGCTTTGGATAAATGCATCTGCTAAGTGAATAAATGTAACGCTGTGTAGGTCTTGGGCTTCAACAATCCTCCCAAACCTGGAGGAGCGACACCAACTCCTGCACAAGCAACCCAGAAGCCCCAGATAACATGTGGAGTCAAGAGTCAACATGAGCCACAAGAGCTGCAACAACCACAGAAGTTTGAGTTACCTGCCGACCTCAAGGTTTAGTAGCAAACATTCACCTCACGACTCTGACTGAAAAACACTGCTGCATATCCTGATTAATATGACTAAACACTTGATGTAAACAGAAATGTCCTGCTCAGCCGGTGCCTGGACAAAAAACTGAGGAGCAAATTCACTCAAGCTTCAACAAGTTTATGAGTGAACTGAACAAACCAGGAGCCCCGTATGTGCTGAGTCTCGCCAACCGCCTCTACGGAGAGCAAACCTACCAGTTTCTTGAGGTAAAACTCAAAGCAAATACTGCTCGGTTTAAACATGTTAGTAAGCAGCAATGAAAAATTCCTTTGCGCCTCATTCATTTTGCAATGTTACAGAAATTCCTCTGTGATGCAAAAACTTACTATGCAGCCGGACTGGAGAAGGTGGACTTCAAGAATAAATCAGAAGCTTCACGTGTCAACATCAACAAATGGGTGGAGAAAAACACACAAGGTAAAAACAAGAATGATTTTTTTTCTTTTTGCATTGCAGTTAATCTTAATACTGCTTAAAAAAAGAATTTTGCCAGTCTGACCAGTTCAAACCAAGGCTTACATTGTAAAATGTTCGTTTGTGTTGTAGAGAAGATCAAGGATTTGCTGCCGTCAGGAGCCATTGATGCAATGACCAGACTGGTTTTGGTGAACGCCATCTACTTCAAGGGGAACTGGGAGAAGAAATTCACAAAGGAAGCCACTAGAGATGGCCAGTTTAGGCTGAACAAGGTGAGATTTCAGGCTCTTTAAAATAAAGTATAGAAGGGGTTATAATTTTTATAACTGGGGTGTCTATTGATGCTTTGCAGAATCAAACTAAACCAGTAAAGATGATGCATCAGAAAGCTCAATTTTCACTGGCTTCGATCCCAGAGATGAACAGTCAGGTTCTGGAGCTGCCGTATGTGGGGAAGAATCTCAGTATGTTGATCATCCTTCCTGATCAGATTGAAGACGCAACCACTGGCCTTCAGAAGGTGAGACTGCTTAGATAAAATTGGTGTGCTGTTTAATTATATGGAGGGCTGGTTAACTGTGCTATATTGTGTTAGATAGACAAATGTATAGCTTTTTTTCCTTCGGTTTAGTCCCTTATTTATCAGGGGTCACCACAGCGGAATGAACCGCCAACTATTCCAGCATATGTTCTACGCAGCTAATGTTTTGAAACAAAATTTATTGTGAAAAGCGCTTTACAAATTAATTGAATTGAATAAACACCAACCTGATTTCACCAAGTAGGACAGTGGTCCTCAACCACCGGGCTGCGGACCGCTTCCGGTCCATGGATCAATTGGTACCGGGCCGCACAAGAAATCATTAATTATTTCCATTTTATTTATTATCTGAGTGTGAAAGATCTTTTATTTTGAAAAGTCTTTTATTTTGAAAAATTACTCTCTTCTCTCAGTTACATCTCGGTCATATGATTGCCCAAATTTAACCCACAAGCAGCATAATGAGTAAGAAACAGACGTCTTTAGAAAGTTTCTTTGCTAAGGGATAAAGGCCCAGTGAAGACCCATAAACTGCCAAGGAATGGATCCACAACCCATTTGTCAACAAATCAGGTAAATCCAGCATGTCTGTGCAAGAAGATCAACTGCTGGAGATCCCAAATGACGGCAGCCTTTTAGGGTTCGTTTACATTTCGCGTCTTATCTAGAGTTTGCACAAGTTGTTTCCAATGGAGGTGCGTGACTTAGCCTCACGCCTTCCAGATCAGATGCACACAGTTAAATGAACTGCGTCTTGTCACATGACTCGTGGTGCACTCGCGGGATTCCTTCATCAAGCGTTGACCGGTCCACGGTGATAAAAAGGTTGAGGACCACTGAAGCAGGACAAGCTCCTGGAATAACATCTATGTTGATCCTGGAACAACATTCCAATTAGCCAATCAGAATTAAGGGATGTGTTTACCGTTTATGCACTTCTACATGATTGTTATCCAACTATTATTCCCCTCTGATTTGGGGAATATTTTACAGTTATGGTTGGGTTTAGGGGTAGGGAATAGGTATGGATTATGAATATGTATAAAAATGATGTTCCAGGATCAACATAGATGTTAATCCAGGATTGCATCGTACTGGGCGAAATCATGACGTGCGAACTATAAATATCAGCTGCTGCATGCTTTTGCCATTGCCACTGAATACAAATGTGCCCGATGATCTCACTATACAAATGCAAAATATCACACCAGTGATGCTGTACACTTACTGAAGAATCACCAGAATAACAAACACTAACATGACTCTCTTATTCTCCAGCTTGAAAAAGCACTGACCTACGAGAAGCTCATGCAGTGGACCAAACCTAGCATGATGTGTCAACAGGAAGTTCAAGTCTCTCTGCCCAAATTCAAGACGGAGCAAACCTACGACATGAAGAGTCTTCTGGTCAGCATGGGGATGGAGGACGTGTTTGACCCACAGAAGGTTAATCTAACAGGCATGTCCTCCAGCAATGACCTGGTGCTGTCCAAGGTCATTCATAAAGCCTTCGTTGAAGTCAATGAAGAAGGAACCGAAGCGGCTGCGGCCACCGGCATCATCGCCACATTAACATCCATGCCTTTATCACCCCCAAAAGCCTTCATTGCAGATCACCCATTCCTTTTCTTCATCCGACACAATCCCTCAAATGCCATTCTGTTTTATGGACGTTTCAGTTCTCCTTAATGGAGACCAGGTAATGATGGATTAGTAATAGTTGGTGACTGTGTTCCTGTAATAAATAAAGGATCTCGCAAGTAATTGAGTAAATTATCTGTATCCAGTTGCTTTATTTGAGTCTTGTGTTGTGTACAAATCCAATTCAGTGGTATTGGAGGACATACAAAGGTACTGTAAAAGATGTAAGCCAATTTCTTTATCAGTCAGCATTTCATATACGTCTAAGTGAAGATTTATAAACTAATTTCGAGAGGATCACGTGCTATGATTGACCACGGCTAGTCTCACATCAACAATCAAATGATAGACCAATCAGACGAATTCAAGCCTTCATAAATAGCCCATTTCCTTGCCTCCCTTATCTCTGTTATTGAGAGAAGCTCCAAGTGGACTATACAAACCTGGAGATTTTATTTAATCATTGTCTTGTACATGATACTGTCATGGTTTGTGGTGGGGAAAAGGAGCGAGGACTCAAATGCAGAAATAAGATATTTATTTATAATAAAAAAAAATGACAAAATAAACAACTCCGAGGGGGAAAACACTGACAAGACAAATAAACAAACCAAACTAGACTGGTCCGGCTGGCAAGGATCAAGACAGGGACACAACAGGACAAGGTGATGTACGATGGTGGCGAACTGGCACAGGACAGCAGACATGAGGGGATTTTAAGCAGAAGAAAATTAATACACAAACAGGTGAACATGATAAACTAATAATGGGTTAACAAGGAGGGTAGGGCTAGACAATACAAGACTAGAACACGCAGCCAATGAGAGAACTCATTAACCGCGTGTTCTCGAGACAACACAGAAGCACACCACAAAAAGCACGCGGTCACAAATGTAAACATCCAACCACGTGCTTAGACAACACCAACAGACGCAAGACACGAGCACACGATAGATGAACACCTTACCGTGTGCCATAGATATATACACTAGATGTCACCTACCCTACTGTTGTCTATTAGAAGGAACGCGTCAATAGAGCCGCCATTTTAATACAGGGTAGCGCTCCTTTGAAATGAATGCAGGACCAAGGTGAAGTGGAGGACTGTGGCCATCTAAAGCCAGAGAAATGCACATATACACATATATCTATGATCGGGAGTTTTCCCCGGTGGTCAGTATGCAAATATTTTTTTAAATTACGAAATATTATAATTTTACATCACTTTTCTACATTGGTGTATGTGACCGCATGAGCATTCCTGACAAAGAGTGAGTGTTTGTGTGCATGGAAATGCATTACCCTCCTTCCCTGTTTAATTTGATCTAATCCATGTCCTGAAACACAGCCCCTCTCCTGCTTTCACTTCTCATTCTGACGGAGGGAGCGATTCGTTTGTGAATGAATCTCTGTTATGAACGACTCGTTCACTTAGCTAACAATAACACAAGTTTCTGGGACCGCAGCGTCTTTTTGTCATATTTCATAACATTGTTTGCTTATTTTATTCAACAAAACTAGCATAAGCTTAGAATTTAGTGTGAGTTGGTGCTACTTTGCCTTATGGTCACTGCAGTAAGAGACTGTATTATCATCAATAACATTACTTGTTAAGCACAAAAGTTCATAACATACAAACACATAAAAAACTAAACCTTACCTATGAAATGTGATGACTTTGTGCTTTGTTTTCTTTGTTTGCTCGTTACTACATCCGTACACAGCGCTAAAGTCCAGCATCTTCACATTGTCACACTGTCTTGACTAGTGCGGTTGAATGACGTTTGTCCTAGGAGCACTGTACCAATGTGGCGGCGCTATTGACGCATGCTCAGGGTCCCTATGCGATATCTAGTGTATATATCTATGACCGTGCGCTCACACATAAGCAACGCGCATGTTTCATCTCAGCGCCAACCGAAACCAAAACCAACCAGACTGAGACGCTGAGAATGAAACAGCGCGATGCAGACAGAACAAAACACAAACACGAGTACGCACACGTCACAAGCGCACGCAGACCATACGCATCAAGCGGGAGCGCGCACGGTCTGCACGCACCTACGACGGCACGCACATAGAGACGCACACAATGACAGAAAACGAGTGCCCGACCCGAGAATACTCGAGCCGAGCACAACAGGGCATGGACAAGACAGAGCTAGTGTCCGGACTCTGCCACCAAACAAGAATTTACAAGACCAGAGTGGCAGAACCCTGACAGATACAGAGTCCAATATTGTCTTTTATGAATGTCTACACCTACCCCAACCCTAAACCCAACCTCACAGTAACCTGATGCGTTTCATTAATATCTGTTCCACCTACACCCACTAAACCCAACCTACTTGTGGTTTAAGTCCCTCCCACTTGGAGGTCACCCAACCTACTTGCGGTGTAATCCCTCCCACTTGGAGGTCACCCAAGACATTTGTAGTGTAATCCCTCCCACTTGGAGGTCACCCAACCTACTTGCGGTGAAATTCCTCCCACTTGGACCTATGGCCCTACACCACCCTATACCCCTAAACAAAACCCTCACACGTCGACAAAGACTACTTTAACTATGATATTTAAGCATTTTGAATTACAGGGTCCCTGTAAACCACCTTAATAGAGTACAACTAAGTCATAACCATGTCATTATACAAATGTGATGTCCCTGTAAGCCGCACAAACCTGTACAAACACCTTTTATAAAATAAACACAAGAAGGGAAATGAAAAATGCATCATGATGCTGTTGCAACTGGATTAACATATCAGTTAACAAGAGAAATTGATATTTTACAGGAAGGCTGGTCTTGGATTAAAGGTTTATGATGTATTATTACAAGCATTGTGTATTTAGAAAACGCCCATGACTGTTGATTCATACTTCTCAGACACTCAGCCTGGGAAACTTCATTACTGCTGAATATTCCAGGTAATGCTGTTTGTTACAGGTACTTCTCTGTACATTTTGTCCTACATAATTAAATGTATTATATTATATATTTTTTTGAACTCCTATTTCTTGTGCAGCTTGTGAAAATGGAGCCTCTGTCTGCAGCAAACACACAGTTTTCCCTCAACCTGTTCAAGAAGATCAGCGGAGGAAACGCGTCAGGAAATGTGTTTTATTCTCCTGTCAGCATCTCCTCGGCTCTGGCCATGGTGTCGCTCGGTGCCAAAGGAAACACCGCAGATCAGATGTTTAAGGTGAGTGTGTGCTTATGTTATTACAGCCGCATCTTCTTTTCAGCATTGTAAACTAATCGAGCAGTGCATTCACATTAGATGTTCTGTGTTTACTACCATAATAATGCTTGTTAATAATGTTCCTCATTTGCTGCTTTGGATAAATGCATCTGCTAAATAAATAAATGTAACGCTGTGTAGGTCTTGGGCTTCAACAATCCTCCCAAACCTGGTGGAGCGACACCAACTCCTGCACAAGCAACCCAGAAGCCCCAGATAACATGTGGAGTCAAGAGTCAACATGAGCCACAAGAGCTGCAACAACCACAGAAGTTTGAGTTACCTGCCGACCTCAAGGTTTAGTAGCAAACATTCACCTCACGACTCTGACTGAAAAACACTGCTGCATATCCTGATTAATATGACTAAACACTTGATGTAAACAGAAATGTCCTGCTCAGCCGGTGCCTGGACAAAAAACTGAGGAGCAAATTCACTCAAGCTTCAACAAGTTTATGAGTGAACTGAACAAACCAGGAGCCCCGTATGTGCTGAGTCTCGCCAACCGCCTCTACGGAGAGCAAACCTACCAGTTTCTTGAGGTAAAACTTAGTATTTATCAGGAAATGGTATTAATTTTGATTCATTCATTCATTTTCTTTTCGGCTTAGTCCCTTTATTAATCAGGGGTCGCCACAGCAGAATGAACCGCCAACTTATCTAGCACCTGTTTTAGGCAGCGGATGCCCTTCCAGCTGCAACCCATCTCTGGGAAACATCCATACACACTCATTCACACACATACACTACGGACAATTTAGCCTACCCAATTCACCTGTACCGCATGTCTTTGGACTGTGGGGGAAACCGGAGCACCCGGAGGAAACCCACGCAAACGCAGGAAGAACATGCAAACTCCACACAGAAATAGTAACTGACCCAGCCGAGGCTCGAACCAGCGACCTTCTTGCTGTGAGGCGACAGCACTACCTACTGTGCCACCGCATCGCCCGTATTAATTTTTAATCTCAATAATGTTTTTTTATTAACAGAAATTCCTCAGTGATGCAAAAAGATACTATGAAGCTGGACTGGAAACAGTGGATTTCAAGAATAAGTCCGAAGCTGCACGTGTCAACATCAACACATGGGTGGAGAAAAAAACTAATGGTTTGAAACAAACAAACCAGCATAAACTTTAAAGATAGAATTATTTAAAAATAACAATTCTGTGATGCGTTTTGCTTATCTGAATTTCAGAGAAGATCAAGGATTTGCTGCCGTCAGGAGCCATTGATGCAATGACCAGACTGGTTTTGGTGAACGCCATCTACTTCAAGGGGAACTGGGAGAAGAAATTCCCGAAGGAAGCCACCAGAGATGGGCAGTTTAGGCTGAACAAGGTGAGATTTCAGGCTCTTGTTGACTTTAGGTATCTAAAAATAAGAAATGAGGGTTGTAATGAGTTTTTCCATTGATGCTTTGCAGAATCAAACTAAACCAGTAAAGATGATGCATCAGAAAGCTCATTTTTCACTGGCTTCGATCCCAGAGATGAACAGTCAGGTTCTGGAACTGCCGTATGTGGGGAAGAATCTCAGTATGTTGATCATCCTTCCTGATCAGATTCAAGACGCAACCACTGGCCTTCAGAAGGTGAGACTGCAGAGATTACGCTAGTATAATGTTAATTATATGGAATGCTGATCAATCCTACTATATCATATTTGATACACATATCATTATCTATCTTTTTCTTCCTAACGAATATCAGCAGCTGCAGAAAAATGCATTTTATTCATTCATTCATTTTCTTGTCGGCTTAGTCCCTTTATTAATCCATGGTCGCCACAGCGGAATGAACCGCCAACTTATCCAGCACGATTTTACGCAGCAGATGCCCTTCCAGCCGCAACCCATCTCTGAGAAACATCCACACACTCATTCACACTCATACACTACAAACAATTTAGCTTACCCAATTCACCTGTACTGCATGTCTTTGGACTGTGGGGGAAACCAGAGCACCCAGAGGAAACCCACGCGAACGCAGGGAGAACATGCAAACTCCACACAGAAACGCCAACTGACCCAGCCCAGCCGAGGTTCAAACCTGCGACCCAGCGACGTTCTTGCTGTGAGGCAACAGCACTACCTACTGCGCCACTGCGTTGCCCAAATGCATTTTAAATTAATAATAATAATAGTTTTCCCAGTGTTGGGTTGCAGCTGGAAGGGCATCCGCTGTGTAAAACATATGCTGGATAAGTTGGCGGTTCATTCCGCTGTGGCGACCCCAGATTAATAAATGGACTAAGACGAAAAAAAAAATGAATTAATAAATAATAATCGTGTTGGCGTGGGTTTCCTTCGGGTGCTCCAGTGAATTGGGTAAACAAAATCGGCCATAATGTGTGAATGCAAGAGTGTATGGGTGTTTCCCAGTACTGGGTTGCGGCTGAAAGGGCATCCACTGCCTAAAACATATGTTGGAATAGTTGGTGGTTCATTCCGCTGTGGCGACCCCTGATAAAAAAGGGACTAAGCTGAAGGAAAATGAATGAATGAATAATAAGCAGGGCTAATTTTGTGCAGGAATCCAGATACGACACCTCATTTGCGCGGGGCACAAAGTAACGCAGGGTTAAATGTAACACAGAGTTTTAAGGTATTTGCTCAGGGTTAACCGTGGCATGCTTCCGAGGTTTTCACCACAGTGTCGGCAGACGTCTTCCTGCCAATTATTGAAAAATTTCGGCAAAATTTAGATGAGAAACACAGGAGAAACTATTTTTGCAGCATAAAAGTATTTTTATTACAGTCGATATTTTTTTATTTTAAACAAATCGTTGAAAGTATGAACGTAAAATCTTATATTGTTGTGATCACCGTCTTCTAGGCTAAAAGATGAAACCATTTTGAAAGATGTATAAAACACACAGTGACTGCTAGCCAGATTTGAGTAAAACATGACAGGGGGGTTAGTTGTAACAGGGTGTTACAAATAAGCCACACACTGTTGGACACCAACTAAACTAACAAAATATTGTTTTGAATTCTGACTGTAATGTTGAGAACTTTTTAAATAAAAATGTTTTTTAATAGAAAAATATATATATATTATTGCTATAATGCAAATAAATCTAATTTGTAAATAAATGTAAATAAATATAATAATGGATAAATGGATAATAATGCAAATAGATTCAAATGTGTTTATCCAATACACAAAAACATAAATAAACATGCTGTGCTATGTAGAATACAAAGGAAATGAGCCAATTACTGAGGAAATATAGCTACTATTTTAAGTAAACTGAATTTAAATTAACTGTGTGAAATCTGCCTTTATAAGCATGTGTTACAACTAACCCCCTGTCTGTTACAACTTGCCCCGCAGGTGGGGTAAATAGTAACATTTTTACTCCTTGCACTTTTGGCAATACTGCACAGAAACCACAGGTCCGGCGATCATAATTCCAGTGCTCATTTGCAGGAGAGGCTTGTGTGTTGTTGGTAAAAAAAAATATAGTTTGTCTAACCCTATTACTTTGTTCATTATTTGACCAAATCCAAAAAGTGATACTTTGTGCCCCGCTCTCCCCTACTGATCCCCCTCCTCAACGGCCCTCCACGCCCGTCCGCTGTTCACTTTCACTTTCTTCCGCGACTCCCCAACCCTCTTCACCTCTTCACTTTCGTCCGCGACACCCCTCCACCATTCACCGCACCCCCCGACCCCCCTTTACTTTTGTGCGCGACACTTCTCCATCCTCGGGTATCATGCCATATCCGTTACCCCGATCTGTTCCGGGACCTCGCAATTCACAAATTAAGCACTGATAATAACAATACTGAGCTCCATTTTCAATTTACTTTTGCACTAGTCAATGCAAATACAAAAAGATACAGAAATATCACACAATTAATGTTGTACACACAGACTAACAAGCACACATTTACATGACTCTCTTATCCTTCAGCTTGAGAAGGCACTGACCTACGAGAAGCTCATGCAGTGGACCAAAGTGATGCGTCAACAGGAAGTTGAAGTCTCTCTGCCCAAATTCAAGACGGAGCAAACCTACGACATGAAGAGTCTTCTGGTCAGCATGGGGATGGAGGACGTGTTTGACCCACAGAAGGTTAATCTAACAGGCATGTCCTCCAGCAATGATCTGGTGCTGTCCAAGGTCATTCATAAAGCCTTTGTTGAAGTCAATGAAGAAGGAACCGAAGCGGCTGCGGCCACCGGCGCCATCATGACCACATATTCAATGCCCTTATCACCTCCAAAAACCTTCATTGCTGATCACCCGTTCATTTTCTTCATCCGACACAATCCCACAAATGCCATTCTGTTTTATGGACGTTTCTGTTCTCCTTAGATGCTGATGATGGTGAGATAATAACTGGTGCCGGTTTCTGTTATAAATAAAGGCTCTAGCAACAAAAAGTGTGTATTGTGTATGTCGTTTATTGTCTGGAATATTCACTGTGAGCATAAGTTACCTTATTTTAATCTATGACAAATGTACATAACACATGAATTCGGATGCAAATTATGCTAATTTACCAGATGGGTTTAAATTTTTTTATCAATATCTTGTTAAATTTGACCTTTAAAGGACAGTTAGCAAGGTTCTTGAGGGATTGAGGTGTTTTTTTCTTTAGCAATGTAGATCCTATAATTATATCATTAGCTCATTATAAGCTAATAAAAACTAAGGCAAGGCAAGTTTATATACAGTTGAGGTCAGCATTATTAAACCCTCTGAATAATTAGCCCCATGTTTATTTTTTCCCCAATTTCTGTTTAACGGAGAGAAGATTTTCTCAACACATTTCTAAACATAATAGTTTTAATAACTTATTTCTATTCACTGGTTTATTTTATCTTTGTCATGATGACAGTAAATAATATTTTACTAGATGTTTTCCAAGACACTTCTATACAGCTTAAAGTGAGATTTAAAGGCTTAACTAGGTTAATTAGGTTAACTAGGCAGGTTAGGGGAATTAGGCAAGTTATTGTATAATGATGGTTTGTTCTGTAGACTATTGAAAAAATATATAGCTTAAAGGGGTTAATAACTTTAACCTTAAAATGGTGTTTAAAAAATTAAAAACTGCTTTTATTCTAGCCGAAATAAAACAAATAAGACTTTCTTCAGAAGAAAAAATATTATCAGACATACTGTGAACATTTCCTTGCTCTGTTAAACATAATTTGGGAATTTGACCCTTATATATGTACCCTGATTTGTCCACCATGTTACCTTTACATACACACACACACACACACATACACAAACACATACACGCAACTGCCAGTACCTCACTGTATTATTGTTGCTTTTTGTTTTTGTTGTTAGAATTATCATTGTGTATCAAATGTAATATATACAGTTGAAGTCAGAATTATTAGCCCCCCTTTGATTTTGTTTGATTTTTTAAATATTTCCCAAATTATGTTTTTTTTTTTTTTTTCCCAATTTCTTTGTATTTGTATGATCCCAATTTGTGTACCATTATACATATTCTAATAAAAAAATTTTTTAAAAAAAATTTAAAAAATATTAAAAAAAAAAAAAAAAAAAACATAATTTGGGAAATATTTAAAAAATCAAACAAAATCAAAGGGGGGCTAATAATTCTGACTTCAACTGTATATATTACATTTCATACACAATGATAATTCTAAGTGATTTACATGATAAGCAGGAGTAAAATAGACAAGTACAAGAAAATAAAGAATGAAAACAGATTAAAATGTGTTTTAAAGGAATGAAAAAGAAAAAATAGACATAATAGTGCGATCTGTCAGACTACAGCAGTACAGTGCTCATTCAGCAAAAGGCACAGCTAAACAGACGTGTTTTCAGTCTTGATGTGAATGTGCCTAATGTTGGAAGCTGATTCCAGCAGCGGGGGGTGCTGTTAGAAGCTGAAGGCTGATTCACCCTGCGTTGACTGAACTCTTGGAATTTCTAATTTATTTAATCCTAAAGATCTGAGAGATCAGGTTTGTATTCAATGAGCATATCTGTAATGTTTTGAGGTCCTTTAGGCCATTTAGGCTTCATTCACACTACAAGGCTTAGTGCTCAAATCTGATTTTTTACTCAGATCTGTTTTTTTTGCATAGCTGTTCATTCCACTGTGGAATAAATGGACTAAGCCGAAGGAAAATTAAATAATTTTGAATGAATTATGAATTTATGTCACTAAATCCTTCTAAGTGCATCGATTCATATAACAACATATCCCAGCTTATGCATTACATGTGCTATAAATATTAATAAAAGGTATTAAATCACTTTATTACATTGATTTACACAAACAGAAATATTTTTCTCTTTTAAAAAAGGTACAACAAAGTTCTTGAAGGCGGCTCACAGACAAAAAAAATATGTCAAAAAATATTATTTTGTCTCCCTCTTGTGGGTTTTAGAGAAATTACACTAATTTACAGTAGATACTACAGTGTTTTTGAACAATACTAAAGTACTTGAATTACAGTTTTTCTCAGTGGCTTTGGTGCATTTCTCACAACACTATTTACATTTGCACAACAGTTAATGCATTTCTCAAAACGATTAGTCATTTGTGCACATCATAGTAGCAGTTTCTCATTCCTTCCAACTAATTGCGAATGCTTTTGGACATGCATCAATTGCTTTCATGCAACTCTCTGCTGTTTGTAACATTATCATCTGTTTATGTCATGTCAGTCAAAATGAACTAAACTTGTGATGCTGAATAGTCATTCCATATTACAGTTTTTCTCAGTCACTTTGGTGCATTTCTCACAACACTATTTACATTTGCACAAAAGTTAGTGCATTTCTCAAAACAATTAGTGCAAACTGCAAAACCTAGTGGATAACCTGCAAAAGCGTGTCACTTGCTCAAAATGGAGAGCTCATTCCTCAAAAGCAAGTATTCATGTCAATGAAAGTGTCAGTGTCATCAAGATGAAAAGTCCTGACACCATTGTTTATGAACAAGATAGTCAAATGATTTTGTCATGTTTTCATTATGACACTTTACTCTGGACATTTTTCCAATGCAAAAAAAAGCAGATTTTGGAGACACTTCCTGAAAATGCTCAAGACAGCACTATATACTATTTGCACAGCCATTTGAAAACTACAGTAAAGTTAGACATCACTGCATTTAGTGAGGTATCTGAGTACAAGACACTGAACATGTGTGTTTCACATTTTTACTGCATTTGCTCTTTACAATTCTAATTTATTCACAGCATTGTACAAAACAATAAACACACCCTTATTTACAACAAACATAAACTTCCTTTGGGTAGAGCTGTGCACAACTGTAAACAATATAGCAGTACATATTGAAACTGAACCTACAACATACACAGGTCTGTAAATCATTCATGAAATGTTCAATTTAGAAGACATTTTCAGGAAATTTTTATTTTTATTTTTTTTATATAAAATTTGACAGATTTTGACAACTAGTTCAACATTTGTGTATGTAATGACTCCAGTAATGAAATGAGGACTATTAGTTTTATATGGAATGACTATTCAGCATCCACAAGTTTAGTTCATTTTGACTGACATAACATAAGCAATTGATAATGTTACAAACAGCAGAGAGTTGCATGAAAGCAATTGATGCATGTCCAAAAGCATTTGTGATTTGTTGGGAGGAATGAGAAACTGCTACTATGATGTGCACAAATGACTAATTGTTTTGAGAAATGCATTAACTGTTGTGCAAATGTAAATAGTGTTGTGAGAAATGCACCAAAGTGACTGAGAAAAACTGTAAACTAATAGTCCTCATTTCATTACTTGAGTCATTACATACAAAAATAATGAACTAATTTTATTGTCAAAATCTGTCAAGACTATTTTGTAAAAAAAAAAAAAAAAAAAAAAGTATATTTTTTTTTTTCCTGAAAATGTCTTCTAAATTCAACAATTTGATGAATGATTTACAGACCTGTGTATGTTGTAGGTTCAGTTCCAATATGTACTGCAATATTGTTTACAGTTGTGCACAGCTCTACCCAAAGGAAGTGTATGTTTGTTGTAAATAAGGGTGTGTTTATTCTTCTGCACAATGCTGTGAATAAATTAGAATTTCAAAGAGCAAATGCAGTAAACATGTGAAACATACATATTCAGTGTCTTGTACTCAGATACCTCACTAAATGCAGTGATGTCTAACTTTACTGTAGTTTTCAAATGGCTGTGCTAATAGTATATAGAGCTGTCTTGAGCATTTTCAGGAAGTGTCACCAAAATCTGACTTTTTTTGCATTGGAAAAAACGTAAAGAGTAAACTGTCATAATGAAAACATGACAAAGCCATTTGACTATCTTGTTCATAAACAATGGTGTCAGGACTTTTCATCTTGATGACACTGACACTTTCATTGACATCAATACTTGCTTTAGATGAATGAGCTCTCCATTTTGAGCAAGTTGACACGCTTTTGCAGGTTATCAGCTAGGTTTTGCAGTTTGCATTAATTGTTTTGAGAAATGCACTAACTGTTGTGCAAATGTAAATAGTGTTGTGAGAAATGCACCAAAGCCACTGAGAAAAACTGTAATCTTTGGGGGTAATTCTATAGGTGCCATGGTAATATGCAACTTTATTAATACAAATCATTTGCAAAATACTGCCGGTTTCTTTAACTTTAGAGTATATTATACTAAAATGCACTATATTCTACTGTGGTAAAAAATAAGTATACTACAATATTACAGTTTTGAAGTAAAAATACAGTTTTAAAGTAAAAGCTACAGTTTTTTTAGTAGAAATACTTAACAGTTATAGTGTATAATTATATATATATATATATACACAGTTGAAGTCAGAATTATTAGCCCACTGTTTATTTTTTCCCCCAATTACTGTTTAACAGAGAGATTTTTTCAACACATTTCTAAACATAATAGTTTTAGTAACTCATTTCTAATAACTGATTTCTTTTATCTTTGTCATGATGACAGTAAATAATATTTGACTAGATATTTTTCAAGACACTTCTATACAGCTTATTTTATTTTGTTTCTGAAAAATATTACGAATATGTTTGTTAGTAAATTTTTTATCAGTTAACGCAACACCTTCTTAATGTAATTTTGAATTTACAAACCCGTGGCATCTCAACCAAGCTTACCCTCTCACGTATTTCTTAAAGAAACATACACATTACTTTGTATTGGTATCTGCATACACACAAATGATTTTAATACAACGGGGTTAGCCTACACAAGTGTCTTATTTTAGGTCTCAAATGGCGAAATACACATTAGTAGTAGCAGAACAACCCTTTATAGTTCATGAAACACACCACGGTTGTCTGTGAAAAGGGCAATAATCCTATTAAGCATAATCTGATAACGTGCTTTGTACAGTATTCACATTGTGTGCATAATTAGACATTTTGTGCTGTCCGTAACTACTTTTGCGCATGCAAAAATTGGCCTCAAGCTAATATTTCATTTCATTTTCTCTTCGGCTTAGTCCTTTTATTAATCTGGGGTCGCCACAGCGGAATGAACCGCCAACTTATCCAGCACATGTTTTACGCAGCGGATGCCCTTCCAACTGCAACCCATCTCTGGGAAACATCCATACACACTCATTCACACACATACAATACGGACAATTTAGCTTACCCATTTGGCATTTGAACCATACAGTAAAACATATCCTAAATAACGTATTTCAGATTTAAAAATGTAGACAGCGCCCTCTAGTGGATTTGTCATCTGAAACGAACAGCAAAACATACCCTTAATATTGTATTTCAGATTTTAAAAATGCAGACGGTGCCCTCTAGTGGATTTGTCATCTGAAACGTACAGCAAAACATACCGTTAATAATGTATTTCAGATTTACAAATGTAGACAGCGCCCTCTAGTGGATTTGTCATCTGAAACGAACAGCAAAGCATACCCTTAATAATGTATTTCAGATTTTAAAATGTAGACGGCGCCCTCTAGTGGATTTGTCATCTGAAACGAACAGCAAAACATACCCTTAATAATGGATTTCAGATTTTAAAATGTAGTCAGCGCCCTCTAGTGGATTTGTCATCTGAAACGAACAGCAAAGCATACCCTTAATAATGTATTTCAGATTTTAAAATGTAGACGGCGCCCTATAGTGGATTTGTCATCTGAAACGAACAGCAAAACATACCCTTAATAATGTATTTCAGATTTTAAAATGTAGACGGCGCCCCCTAGTGGATTTGTCATCTGAAACGAACAGCAAAACATACCCTTAATAATGTATTTCAGATTTTAAAATGTAGACGGCGCCCTCTAGTGGATTTGTCATCTGAAACGAACAGCAAAACATACCCTTAATAATGTATTTCAGATTTTAAAATGTAGACAGCGCCCTCTAGTGGATTTGTCATCTGAAACGTACAGCAAAACATATCCTTAATATAGTATTTCAGATTTTAAAATGTAGACAGCGCCCTCTAGTGGATTTGTCATCTGAAACGTACAGCAAAACATATCCTTAATATAGTATTTCAGATTTTAAAATGTAGACGGCGCCCTCTAGTGGATTTGTCATCTGAAACGTACAGCAAAACATACCCTTAATATTGTATTTCAGATTTTAAAATGCAGACGGTGCCCTCTAGTGGATTTGTCATCTGAAACGTACAGCAAAACATACCGTTAATAATGTATTTCAGATTTACAAATGTAGACAGCGCCCTCTAGTGGATTTGTCATCTGAAACGAACAGCAAAACATACCGTTAATAATGTATTTCAGATTTACAAATGTAGACAGCGCCCTCTAGTGGATTTGTCATCTGAAACGAACAGCAAAACATACCGTTAATAATGTATTTCAGATTTACAAATGTAGACAGCGCCCTCTAGTGGATTTGTCATCTGAAACGAACAGCAAAACATACCCTTAATAATGTATTTCAGATTTTAAAATGTAGACAGCGCCCTCTAGTGGATTTGTCATCTGAAACGAACAGCAAAACATACCCTTAATTATGTATTTCAGATTTTAAAATGTAGACAGCGCCCTCTAGTGGATTTGTTATCTGAAACGTACAGCAAAACATACCCTTAATATAGTATTTCAGATTTTAAAATGTAGACAGCACCCTCTAGTGGATTTGTCATCTGAAACGAACAGCAAAACATACCCTTAATATTGTATTTCAGATTTTAAAATGCAGACGGTGCCCTCTAGTGGATTTGTCATCTGAAACGTACAGCAAAACATACCCTTAATAATGTATTTCAGATTTTAAAATGTAGACAGCGCCCTCTAGTGGATTTGTCATCTGAAACGTACAGCAAAACATATCCTTAATATAGTATTTCAGATTTTAAAATGTAGACAGCGCCCTCTAGTGGATTTGTCATCTGAAACGTACAGCAAAACATACCCTTAATATAGTATTTCAGATTTTAAAATGTAGACAGCGCCCTCTAGTGGATTTGTCATCTGAAACGTACAGCAAAACATACCCTTAATAATGTATTTCAGATTTTAAAATCAAGAAAGCGCCCTCTAGTGGATTTGTTTCATGTTGTTAATCAAAGTTGCCCAAAAGTTGCCTCTACGGCATTCTGTTACTTTTTACTTTGCACTTTTTTGTTAACATTTATTATTATTTATTTAGGATATGCCCTTACACATTCTGACTCCAATACCTCATTATTAAACTGTTCAAATGACTATAATTAAATTAAATATTCTTAAGATTAAAATATGATGTTTTCTTTGGAAGAGTGTACTTGCATTGTGATGATATTCATTCATTTATACATTTTCTTGTCGACTTAGTCCCTTTATTAATCCGGGGTCGCCACAGCGGAATGAACCGCCAACTTATCCAGCACATGTTTTACGCAGCGGATGCCCTTCCAGCCGCAACCCATCTCTGGGAAACATCCATACACTCATTAACACTCATACACTACGGACAATTTAGCCTACCCCATTCACCTGTACCGCATGTCTTTGGACTGTGGAGGAAACTGGAGCACCCGGAGGAAACCCACGCGAATGCAGGGAGAACACGCAAACTCCACACAGAAACGCCAACTGACCCAGCCGAGACTTGAACCGGCGACCTTCTTGCTGTGAGGCCACAGCACTACCTACTGCGCCACTGCGTCGCCTGTGATGGTATTATATTAGCATTTTGGCATTACATAATAAGTGGCATCCTAAAATGACAATAATATCGTTTATCACAATATATTTTGGTGCAATATATCGTACAACAAAAAATAGATATTGTGACAGGCCTTGTAGGGTCCACACTGTACCTGGAGTTTTGGAAAAACTTCACCCTGGAGTTTTCAAAATGCTTTGATTTTCAGTGACCTGAGACTGTGTTTTCATGTAGACGAACAGCCAAGAGGTTTATTCATTCATTCATTTTCTTGTCGGCTTAGTCCCTTTATTAATTCGGGGTCGCCACAGCGGAATAAACCGCCAACTTATCCAGCACATGTTTTACGCAGCGGATGCCCTTCCAGCCGCAACCCATCTCTGGGAAACATCCATACACTCATTAAAACTCATACACTACGGACAATTTAGCCTACCCAATTCACCTGTACCGCATGTCTTTAGACTGTGGGGGAAACTGGAGCACCCGGAGGAAAACCACACGAACGCAGGGAGAACATGCAAACTCCACACAGGAATGCCAACTGACCCAGCCGAGGCTCGAACCAGTAACCTTGCTCTGAGGCGACAGCACTACCTACTGCGCCATATACCCTATTTTTACTGTGAAATTGTTGAAAAGCAAAAAATCTGAGATATGCATGAATTATTATGAGACTTTTTTTGATTCCCTTGTCAATACTTAAAATCATTGGATGTAGAAATGCTGTACACTATACTTTGTGTAATTAAATTAATTTATTTTTATTTATTTATCTTTGTTTTTTTTTACCATTGTTATTAGTTAGTTTTTTGTGTTGCATATTTTGTATTGTGTTGTATGTTTGTTCCTGATGGTTATGCAATTAAAAAAAAAAAAAAGAAAAAAAAAAGATGCCACGGGCCTATTATAACAAATGCTATGTGGACATATAAATTAGGACATTACTTGGGCTGCGTCCGAAACCGCCTACTATTCAGTAGGTACTGCATTTGAATTTAAACGTACTACTCGGCCGTTGGAAAAGTACGTTCTATACAGTATGAATGTGAGCAGTATGAATGGAATTCGGACGTACTACATCCGCCATTTTGTCATGGTCACGTGACCTATCTGCGTCAGTTGCGTCGCTTCGCGTCCATTCATAAATTCTCTCGCGGGGCATCATGGGATAGCGCAGCGTCCATGGGATGCGCACTTCAGAATCTCGCCGGAAGTAGTAAGTCATCCGGGTACTTCTCGCATACTGATTTTCGAATTCTAAGAATTCGGACGTACTACTCGGCTCGCATACTGATTTAAGCGTACTGTATAGTATGGAAGTATGCGGTTTCGGACGCAGCCTTGGAATCTTCCACATATATATTTGCTAACTAACAAAGTAAAAGAAATTACATATAAAATATTACATAGATGTTATCCTTGTAATAGCTTACTTAGTAAATATATGATAGATATTGAAAACAAATGTACTTTTTGTGATTTGGAAGAAACCATTGATCATCTTTTTTTGTGAATGTACTTGTGTGAAATTATTTTGGACGGAACTATGTATCTATCTCTCAGAAAAGACAAATGTTGATGTTTGTTTAAATACTTTTGACAATTTTCTTTTATTACAACTCTAAATCTTGCATTAAGTACATTGTTAATCTTTTAATAGGTAAGTTTTTTATTCATAAGTGTAAACTTTTGGAAAAAAATCCAATTCGGGCTATTTTTTTAATTGACTAGGGGAGCACGGAGCACAAAGTAACACAGTGTTAAATGTAACACAGAGTTTTAAGGTATTTGCTCAGGGTTAACCGTGGCATGCTTCCGAGGTTTTCACCGCAGTGTCGGCAGACGTCTTCCTGCCAATTATTGAATATTTTCTGCGAAATTTGTATGAGAAACACAGGAGAAACCATTTTTGCAGCATAAAAGTATTTTTTATTACGGTCAATATTTTTTTATTGTAAAAAAAAAAAAAAAAAATTGGTGAAAGTATGTACGTAAAATCTTATATTGTTGTGATCCCCGTCTTGTAGGCTAAAAGATGAAACCATTTTGAAAGATGTATAAAACACACAGAGACTGCTAGCCAGTTTTGAGTAAAACATGACACAGCGGGGTTAGTTGTAACAGGGTGTTACAATTAAGCCACACACTGTTGGACACCAATTAAACTAACAAAATATTGTTTTGAATTTTGAGTGTAATGTTGAGAACTTTAAAAAAAAAAATGTTTTTTAATAGAAAAAATATATATTTAATTGCTAATAATGCAAATAAATGCATTGTATAATAATGGATAAATGGATAATAATGCAAATAGATTAAAATGTGTTTATCCAATAAACAAAAACATAAATAAACATACTGTGCTATGTAGAATACAAAAGAAATGAGCCAACTACTGAGGAAATATAGCTACTATTTTAAGTAAACTGAATTTAAATTAACTGTGTGAAATCTGCCTTTATAAGCATGTGTTACAACTAACCCTCTGTCTGTTACAACTTGCCCCGCAGGTGGGATAAATAGTAACATTTTTACTCCTGGCACTTTTGGCAATACTGCACAGAAACCACAGGTCCGGCGATCATAATTCCAGTGCTCATTTGCAGGAGAGGCTTGTGTGTTGTTGGTAAAAACTATTACTTTGTTCATTATTTGACCAAAACCAAAAAGTGATACTTTGTGCCCCGCTCTCCCCTATAAGTCATATATTTTGTCTTTAGTGGGCATAAAAAACAAAAAGTCTTTTAAAAGTTAAAAAAAGGTAACACTTTATTTTGATGGTCCATTTGAGTATTAGTAGACCGTCTGCTTAATATCTGTTGATACTGACATTTAACAGTCCTTCAACAGACATTTAACTGACTATAAGAAACTTTGCAATTACATGTCAACTTACACTAACCCCAACCCCAGCCCTAAACCTAACCCCAACCTAACAGTCTACTTATAATCTAATGATAATTAGTTGCAATGTAACTTAATTTCAACAAACGGACCATCAAATTAAAGTGTGACCTTATTTTTATTTGTTTAATTTTTTTGTTTTTCTTTCTTCTTTTTTTCTTCTTTAAATTGTATTGTGCAGATTGTAAAAAAAAAATGCTATGTGGGGAGATGCTGTTATTCGATTAAGTGAATAAGAGAGTGTGTTTTTGCGCCTCCAGTCGGGATTCGGGAGTGAAGAGAGGGCGGGAGAAAAGAAGAACCGAGGAGAGGAGAGGAGAGGAGAGGAGAGGAGAGGAGAGGAGAGGAGAGGAGGAGATATATATTATTGGTTTGATTAGCGACATGGCTATGGAGTCAGAAAAATCTCAAAAGAAATTCACGCAAAAGACACGTGTACACATGCGTAGCCAAATTCACGTGCATAAAACTAAATTCACGTGCGTAAAATATTTATTTATATCCACAAAACAATTCACGTGCTCAAAATAAAAATACATATTCATAAAATACGTTTCACAAATGCAAAACCCCATTTGCAAGTGTATAATAGTGTACAAAAAGTTTTGAATGTTTAAATCTTGCGAGTTCATCCTGAATGAGAATGTGCAAATCCTCTTTCACGTACGACTCCCCCTGGATACGCGTGTGTGTATTTTAGAGACTGTCCTGGCAGAAGCAAGCAACTCGTAACCTTTCAGCCAATCAGATGAGAGCTGTATTCAATATCACCGACTCTGTGCTCCTTTTGCGCAGACGGTTTCTCTCCAGCATGGCGAACGGAGAAGGAGATGCGCAGGATTCAAGCATTAAATTCCCTGACTTTCACTGACTAAAAACTTAATTTACATTATATCTAATGAACGTAAACAGGCTGTTGTTGTGCTTTAGTAATATGTAGAATATAAATATAATATTAATACTTTTCGGGATCTTTTTCAACACAAATCAAAGCCTCTCGGATCATTTCAAACATGTTTGATGCTGTTTGATGGAATTCATACTTCCATTGTTTTCTGACATTATGCTGTTTTCCGCTTCTGCTTCCCAGATTCTGCACTTCCTCCTGCGAGTGTCGCATAGTGATGTGCGGATCGATACTAAAATATCGATTCTCCGATACCAGCTTTGTATGTTCTAGAATCGATTATCTTATCAAAATATCGATATTTCAGTAATTTGGAGCTAATATGTAGTTCATTGGAAATAGAAATACAGCGCAAAGTAACCACAGTTACCCTAGTTTATTTGAATAATGCCAACTTAGTCGGAACTACTTGTTCTTCCGCCTGCAAAGTCATGTGCGTAATATGGGACAATACAACTGCAGTCAGATCACGCTAGCTAGTCAGTAGCCACTCAGTCCGCTGGCACATGTTGTTCAATTAGTCTGTCATTGGATATGGGCGACCGCAAGCGAAGTTATGTGTCCAGTGTAACAAAACAGTGAGGTACTGTGGTAATACCACAAACCTAGTCGAACATCTACATAGAAATCGCAAGACAGAGTATGACAATGTCACGACTAGGTGGTCAGAAGAGGAGGAAAGGAGAGGCACAGGTGCTGCTAGGGAGAGACAGACATCGCTTTCAGAGTCCTTAGGTGCAGCAGGCAGGCACTATCCAGGTACAGAGGAAGAAAATGTGGTGATGTGGCTTTATTTTGGGGGCTTGGGTTTTTGTGACAATGATAAAACAACGGAAAAAGGTTCAAAACACTTTCATGGGAACCGGATTAACATGTCAACAAACGTAGAAGTGTGAATGTTTTTTTTAAGATGTTCAGGCAGTTAAGGGTAGTTTAAGGGTGCTTTCACACCTGTGAATCGATTCCTTTGTTCCGAAACAGGGATTAAAATTGTTTCATTGTTGCTCTTTGTTCTTGGTGCGGTTCGCTTTCACATGGCAAAGTTTTTAAACGGACCAAAACAAGCTAAAACAAGTCACGTGTGAGTAAACTCTCCTTACATTGGTCAGAGTTTCACGGTTTATTTTGCAGAGTCCTGCTCAGCTGTCGGGGGTTGTTTGGTGATGTTTGACAGGGTGCGCGTGACATGTCTGAAGAGCGAGGAGGGATGCGGTGGGGAGGGGTGATGAGAAGGGTGCGCGACGTATTTGAGGACCGGGAGGAAGACGCGCGATTTCCGAGAAATTATCGCTCGTTTGCAGGCATCCGGGAATCTCTGTGCATTTGCGGAAGACTCCCGAAACTTCCGGGAGACATGGGATGTCTGGAATTACCTCCCGCCCTACTCTCACTTCATATAGCCGTATGCCTATTACATATTCATAAAACATTGTGATATAGCTGGGCTCGGATCGTATCGCTTTCTCACTACAATCGATTCGCTCCAGAGTTCGTTTCAATCGAGCCGAGACCACCTCATTCAGGCGGTCTTGGAGCGATTGCTTTGGCGCGGATCCGAGCCTGATTGCCCTGTTCACATATGCCAATTGAACCGCGCTAACTGGGCAAACGCGCTAGGTTCCGGAACAAAAGTCTAGGTGTAAAAGCACCCTAAGATATACATGCTCAGATGCTGTCAATAAATATGTAAGTTGGCTTTTTTTGTATGATAATTCTTCACCAATAAACAAGAATAACCCATAATATGTCTCGTATTCAGTATGAAGTGACACTTTTAAGTACACTACTTGCTACTTTAATTTCCCAAACAGTAATTTTTTGGCAAAGTATTGGTATCGGATCGGTATCGTCGATACTCGTCTACTTGGTATCGGATCGGATTAGAAATCAGTGGTATCGCACATCACTAGTGTCGCAGTCAGAGCTGCATGCAAATGAGGGCCGGCTGAAGCATCCCCATTGGTCTATTAGCTCTAGATTAACGGCTCCTCCTCCAGCCAATCAGGCGAGGAGGGAAGCTGACGTCACTCAAAAGGCGGCCGATGCCCACAGGACAGAGAAGTGTATAATAATTAACAATTTCTCTTGAATAACAATCTGTGCAGTGGACACACAACAGTGATGGAGAAGAAGAAAGACAGGAGAAACTAAATACACCAAAAATAAAGCAAAACAGTGAATAACTAACCCTAAAAACAAAGGCCTAACCCTAACCTAACCTTAACGCTAATCCTGAAAAACACCCCAACCCTAAAAATAGATAAAATGTTTACAGGGAACTGGAAAAGCAGCACTAGAAATAATCCTCATCAGATCTGAGAAATCCACACCTGGGGTAAAATAAGTCTGTGGCAGGAGGCTCTTATTTCTAGTTTATTCGCCCGTATAATCCTGCCCCGTCAGCGCCATCTACAGCATCCTATCCTATCTCTGTTAAAGAGAAAAAGTCTTAAAACCCGGCCCACAACGCCCCTGTTATATGCGCTTATCTCACTTAAACCTGCCTAAAGTCCCGTTAGAGCTACGACGACTGTCTAAACTCGGCTTTTTGTCTTTTTACAAGTATTGACGCACTATAGTAATAATACGCTGACTTTATCTTTTACTATTAATTAGGGCTGCAACTTACAAATATTTTAATAATCGATTAATCTGTCGAGTATTTTCCAGAATAATCGATCAATCGGATAAAAAAACAAACCAAAAAACAAGAAAAGCATTAATTTCCAACCCTTTATTCAAAAAAGCTCATCCCTGAATAATAATAATAATAATAATAATAATAATAATAATAATAATAATAATAAACTAAGTAATTTTGTCCCGTTTTCAATCCAACTATCGGTAACACTTTATAATAACTACACACACTATGAATCATTTATTAAGCATTAGTAAATGGTGAATTCATTATTTGTTAAGCATTAACTCTACATTAATAAGCATTAGTAAGCAGTTTATAACTGCAGCTACAAATGCTGTAATCTTGACTTATAAACCACATCTATAATGTGCTTAATGATTGTACTTTCATACTTTGTTAATGATTTATTTCTCCTTACTAAATCAAGTATTGCATTATTTACAAACCATTTGTGTTTAAGAGTATTTAGAGGTTTTTAAGATCATCCAGAATGAGTTAGTAAATGATTAATAAACTGTTCAAATTAACATTTATAACTCTTATTATTCAGGCATATAGTAATGGTTAGGAATTATTGTAAAAATACCCACAATGTATTTTAAGATGGCACTCTAGTCACTAATTAGATTAACTTTTTACCCAAATACTGTGTGTTTGCATTGTAGTAGGTATAATATAGATTACATTACAAAAATCTGACATGATCGCTCGGAAATTAATAATTCACCTTTTATACCTGTTGTATCAAATTTCATACATTTTCAACACAATTTATTTGTAACATAAAAAAAATAATTATTAAGTTATTAAGTTTCGTTTCAATCAAGAAAACATTTACTATAACAACTTGAAATTGGCGAAAAGTTTCCAGCCACAAAGCCTGCGAGCAATCCAACGAGGGCGGCCATTTTGAAAAGGTCAAAAAAGCCCTTCCACTGCCTGCAGTGTCTTGAAAATCCACAAGAGGGCAAAATACAAGTATCAAACTATATACAACAGGGTTTCAAGCAAAAGAATGATCATGTTGATATTATACAGATCTTATAGACTGGTGTATACAATATGATACGTGCTGCTTTATAGGGTAAAGGTCACATAAACCCTCGTAGAAGACGACTCGTTGCTTAGCAACAGCAGAACGCGTTCTAACGGTTCTACATGGTCTGCAGACGCGCGTGAACTCAACTTCAGTATCTGCAGGAACGTTAATTGAAGGTTTGTGAAAGTTACTCTCGGTCGATAAACACATTGAGTAATACAGTTTAGCGATTTCAGACGATGTCTACAAGACCTTTCGAGTTTCAAGCAGAAATGAAGAGTTGTTGGACGCTGATGGGTAAGTGCAGACACTTAAGAACACACGTGTTTCGTATTTGCCTGTTTTATGTAATATCAGTCTATTTAATACAAAAACACCAGAGTAAAATGCAGATAACCTACTACTATGTCGTACTTGAGGGCAAGTCACCGCGGTAAAGTTAGTTTGACGTTTGACATTCATTAGACATGTTTTTATTAAGTCGAATACACTGTAAACATTTAAATGAACTAAACTCTGACACTATTTGAGATAAAATATTCAAATTATCTCTGAAATTGTCTAAATATTATTCTCTATGATGCACAAACTTAGTTTTTTACAGTTATGCCTTTGTTGATTTTATATACAGCAATGAATCCATATTTTCAGTATATCACATACACTGTAAACACTTAAATGAATCCAACTCTGACATCATTTGAGATAAAATATTCAAATCAAATCCCAAAATTTTCTAAATATTATTCTCTATTCATTTAAGTGTTTACAGTGTATTCAACCTAATGAAAATATGGATTCATTACTGTATACAAAAACAACCAAGGCTGTAAAAAACAAAGCTTGTGCATCATAGAGAATAATATTTAGACAATTTTAGAGTTAATTTAAAGTTGATTTGAATATTTGATCATAAACGGTGTCAGAGTTTAATTGACTTTTATAATTTTTACATTAAAAGTTATTTTATTATCATAAATAAATAAAGTGCTAATTCCAAAAACAAGGTCTTGTGCAATAACCAGGATGTTTTTCTGAATATTGTGGTCCTGGTTTTATTGTATAATTTCGTATGGTTCATTTTTTTTAATTGAGAAATTAAGCCTTGTGCACCATAAAGGGCACATATTAATGTCTATCTGCATTTTAGTGACATTTTAAGCACTATTCTTAGCTGGATTAGCTTGATGGATGGTAATTATAACACTTTTTGAGGTACCAAAAACATTTGCTAAATATATAGAATAAAGAAATATGAAAAAATACTTATTTTTAAATACAAATTTATTATATCATATATTATTAGAAAAAATTAGTTAAAGTTTTGAATAAAAAAAAGTAGCCTATTGTCATTTATTGGGAAAATAATAAACTGGCCAGCACATTCAACTTTCCTCAGTCAGAATTTGGCCTTCTGAATAAAACAAAACAAAACATAATAATATCAATAATGTAGAGCTTAACCTTTTGAACGTTCATGTATAACAAAAATAGCTTACCTTGTATTTAAATTAACTTTAACATGGGCTGCTTTTGGTGCTTCACATCTTATTATTGGTATTTTTTCTTTCAAGAATAAGGTCCAAGATTCAGAATAAAATTTGGGCTATTTGTAGTGAAAGATGACTTCAATTTTGTCTTATAGACCCTTTTTACATTTCTGGGTTTCTCAGTAGCAGAAGTCGTCATACTTGGGAAAACGTACAGCGCAGCGAATGGGAGAATACAACAAATAATTTATTTGCTGAAATAATAAAAGAAAAACTCCACGATGATGTTATAAAGACTTTCAGAAAAGGGGAAAAAATAGTGTGAGACTGATGACGGCAGCCAGAGGAGAGAATAATGTCAAATTTACTGTCCTGTCCATATATGCTACATTAGAAACACCTCACTCAAGCGGTAATTTGTCATTTAAAGCACAGATAATATTAAATATTCATAAATACATATAAATGTTCATACGTTTTTAAAAAAAATGTAAATATTAAAGACCTTCAAGGATTCAAGATGCTGATGACGCATCATAACAAGCTTGTGAAAAGGGTATATTGTATGTTTTCTTGCACAGCTGGATGTTGGACTCATGAAAAATAATTGTTTGGATTCACTGTATGCCTTCTTTGATGGGTTATTTTCACACTTTATGATGGCATAGCAAAAATAAAATAGGACACATGAGCTCATGTTTAGGACAATTCTGGACTTTTATCAGGGGAGGGGGGGGGGGGGGGGGGGCACACCAACAGCCCCTGGCTATGGGCCTGATTTATATCGTATAATGATGAAAATGTTCATTTTAATACAAGAAAAGCTGTACTAATACTGAATAATAATTCAATTGTGCAAAACTGTGACTCAGGACCCAGGTCTTATGTTGGCAACAGCCAAACTACATGACAAATACAGGCCCGTAGCCAGCCTGGTGAAAGGGCTGGTTCTTTTTTTCTCAAAATGTGGACCTTTTTTGCCGTTATTTGCCTCATTTTCTATTTAATTATGAGGCTTAAATACTGCATTTTAGTGATATTTTAAGCTGGATTAGCTTGTCGGATGGTCATCATAACCACATTTTTCAATCTACCAAAATATTTTCTAAAGATTTAGAAAAAAGAAATATAAATACATATTTTAAAATACAAATTTATTACATAAAACATCATATATCATAAAAATAGGAATCTGTTAAAGTTTTAAATGAAAAAAACTGTGGCCTTATTAAGCAAATAACAAACTGGCCAGCACATTTAACTTTCCTCACTCAGAATTCAGCCATTTCAATAATAAAAAATGAAAACATAATAATAATAATAAAAGAGATTCATGATTTTTCTAGCCTTTCGTGTACATTTAATTGAAGATTCATGGATAAGAACATGAGAATATTATGTTCATGTTTCATTAACATTATTTACAGACTTGCTACTGTAAATGTATAAAAACTCAGTGTTTGATATTTTTAATATGCATCGCTAAGAACTTAATTTGACAATTTAAAAGGTGATTTTCTCAATGTTTAGATCTTGAACTCTCAGATTTATAATTAATATCTGGTATGAATTAATGACAATAACAATCATGATTTAGATTAAGAGTTTATTGTTCTTTGTGTTGTAATCCACATTAGGAGGAAGAGGAGTGAAGCGGAAAGCGGATGATACTTTTCAGAGTGTTTCTGACGGAGGGAAACCATCTACTCAGCGGAAACGCATCAAAGTTTCAGAGATGGAGAACACAAGAGACACAGAGATGACCAGCTATCAGGAGAAAACCAGCTCAGGTGTGTGTCCTGTCACAGATCAACACTTCTACAGCTCCAGCACCATAAATTATTTTATTACCATTTAAAATTCTGAAACATGAAGCAGGGTGCATAGTATTTTACTCAGTTAGCTGGTAAATCCAGTGAGCATGGGGATATTTTGGCCAATAGGCAGAAATACATGTTATGGATCAAAATGATTGATTTATCTATTATGCCCAAAATCATTCAAATATTATATTATGATCATGTTCCATGAAGTTCAACATTTTCTACTGTAAACATCAAAACTCAATTGCTGATTTGAACTTAATTTGGCCACTTTAAAGGTGATTTTCTCAGTGTTTTTATTATTTGAGATTGCAACAGAAATCTGGATTAAAGTAATGAGAATTAAAAAACATGATTGATTAATTTAAGAGTTTATGTTTGTTGTGTTGTAATCCACATTAGGAGTAAGAGGAGTGAAGCGGAAAGCGGATGATGCTTTTCAGGGTGTTTCTGGTGGAGGCAAACCATCTGCCCACCAGAAACGCATCAAAGTTGCAGAGCTGGAGAACGAAAGTGTAGATGCTGACACAGAGACGTCCAGCTCAGGTCAGTTCACTCTTTATGACTGGAAAATGCTGGAAAACTATTAGCTCTGCTGCCATATGTTAAATCCCAGAGTAAAATGAACGCCACATAATGAAATAACTGATTAGTAATAATTCATTATTTACTGTAATCCACATTAGGAGGAAGAGGACAGAAGCGGAAAGCGGATGATGCTTTTCAGAGTGTTTCTGACGGAGGGAAACCATATGCTCTGCGGAAACGCATCAAAGTTTCAGAGATGGAGAACACAAGAGACACAGAGATGACCAGCTATCAGGAGAAAACCAGATCAGGTGTGTGTCCTGTCACAGATCAACACTTCTACAGCTTCAGCACCATACATTTATTACCACTTAAAATTCTGAAACATGAAGCAGCAGGGTTCATACGATCATGGAAAAGTCATGGAATTTTGACATGGCATTTTCCAGGCCTGGAAAAGTTTTGGAAAAACAGAAAAACCCACAAAGTTTTGGAAAAGTCATGGAAATTACATTTACATTAAGTTGTTCAGCAGACATTTTTGTCCAAAGCGACTTAAGCTGCGGTCACACTAGAGCTTGTGCTTGCAAAATTCTGTAATATGGCACTGCGAAAAGGGGTGGGGTTAAACAATATGATTAGACGTTAATAAAAGTGAGCGATTGCTCCATATTTGACATTTCTTGTTTTAAATGAACCTCAATTGGTCTCACGCAATCACCTGATTGTGATCTCGCTGGTAAGAACTTGAACTTTCGTATGCAGTGAAATGTGAAGCACGTGCTTGTGTTTCTGGTCTGCTGCATTCGCATGCCTATGAATGGAAGTTTATGGAGCGAAAAGTGCAGTGTGATCACAGCTTTACAATAGAAGTAGTTTTACCTACTATTACTAGTTTAACAGATTATTAAGATTATCTAAAATTAGTTTGACATATGTCTGTATATTGGAATGGAGGTTAGCTGTTTTTACCTCTTTTCTTGGCCAAAAACACGCTCTCACATTATTAGGGCTGTGTAAGCATCATCTATTTTACATAGATATAAAAATAAATTGAAACTATTGCGTGTTTTATGATATGCTGTAATAAATTTAATTGTTTCTTATGATTTACCACATATATGTAGACATTACATGAAACATTAGCTCATGAAATTGACTTGAAAGTTCTGGAAAAGTCATGGAATTTTTGTAGTAAAAATGTGTATGAACCCTGAAGTAGGGTGCAAAGTATTTTACTCAGTTAGCTGGTAAATCCAGTGAGCATGGGGATATTTTGGCCAATAGGCAGAAATACATGTTATGGATCAAAATGACTGATTTATCTATTATGCCCAAAATCATTCAAATATTATATTATGATCATGTTCCATGAAGTTCAACATTTTCTGCTGTAAACATCAAAACTCAATTGTTGATTTGAACTTAATTTGGCCACTTTAAAGGTGATTTTCTCAATCTTTATATTATTTGAAATTGCAACGGAAATCTGGAATGAATTAATGACAATTAAAAAACATGATTGATTAATTTAAGAGTTTATGTTTGTTGTGTTGTAATCCACATTAGGAGGAAGAGGAGTGAAGCGGAAAGCAGATGATGCTTTTCAGAGTGTTTCTGGTGGAGGCAAACCATATGCTCTGCGGAAACGCATCAAAGCTGCAGAGCTGGAGAACACAAGTGTAGATGCTGACACAGAGACGTCCAGCTCAGGTCAGTTCACTCTTTACAACTGAAAAAATCCTGGAAAACTATTAGCACTGCTGCCATATGTTAAATTCCAGAGTAAAATAAACGCCACATAATGAAATAACTGATTAGTAATAATTAATTATTTACTGTAATCCACATTAGGAGTAAGAGGAGTGAAGCGGAAAGCGGATGATGCTTTTCAGAGTGTTTCTGGTGGAGGCAAACCATATGCTCTGCGCAAACGCGTCAAAGCTGCAGAGCAGAAGAACACAAGAGAAGACGCCGATACAGAAACGTCCAGCTCAGGTCAGTTCACTCTTTATGAATGGAAAAATCCTGGAAAACTAGTAGCACTGCTGCCATATGTTAAATTCCAGAGTAAAATGAAGGCCACATAATGAAATAAATTTACTGTAATCCACATTAGGAGGAAGAGGAGTGAAGCGGAAAGCGGATGATGATTTTCAGAGTGTTTCTGGTGGAGGCAAACCATATGCTCTGCGGAAACTCAAAGCTGCAGAGACGTCCAGCCATGAGAACAGCCGCTCAGGTCAGTTTCCCATCACACTTTTCCACATTTTTTTGACCATAAATTTGGCAGCTTATAGGCACAGTGCACAATGACACAAAGCAGCAGAGCTTTTATTATGCCACAGTCCACTTCGTCTGGTTCTTCAGCTCGTGATCATGTGTGCTGTTTGATCAGACTAAATACATTCTGGGCTTCTGTTATACTGCTGCTCTGTGCAGTCAACTAAAACACAAACATATTAAAACCTCGCTAGACAAACAGAGCAGAAATGGAGGATGTGTGACATGAACACACACATACTGGCTGTGTCCAAAATTGCATACTTCCATACTAAACAGTACATTAAAAACAGTATATGAGCCGAGTAGTATGTCTGAATTCACAGTATTTGAAATACAGCATGCGAGAAGTACCCAGATGACCTACTACTACTGGAGAGATTCTGAAGTGCGCATCCAGTGGACACTACAATATCCCATAATGCACCGGGAGAAAATTCATGAATGGGAGTGAATTTATAAATCACTCTTCTAGTGGTTTTTAAAGATTTTAATGAAAAAGTTATAGATAATGTGCCTTTAAAACTGTGAGCTATGCAGTTTTGTGCAAAGTATTTCTAAGTAGTGCTTTATGACAAAACATCTGGAAACTAGTAGCACTGCTGCCATTTGAACAAGTCCCCAAATACAATAAATAGCAATTAATGAAATAACTGATTAATAATCCATTATTGGGCAACGCAGTGGCGCAGTAGGTTGTGCTGTTGCCTCACAGCAGGAACATCACTGGGTCGCAGGTTCGAACCTCGGCTGGGCTGGGTCAGTTGGCGTTTCTGTGTGGAGTTTGCATGTTCTCCTTGCGTTCGCGTGGGTTTCCTCCGGGTGCTCCGGTTTCCCTCACAGTCCAAAGACATGCAGTACAGGTGAATTGGGTAGGCTAAATTGTCCGTAGTGTATGAGTGTGAATGAGTGTGTGGATGTTTCCCAGAGATGGGTTGCGGCTGGATGGGCATCCGATGTGTAAAATTGTGCTGGATAAGTTGGCGGTTCATTCCGCTGTAGCGACCCCGGATTAATAAAGGGACTAAGCCGACAAGAAAATAAATGAATAATCCATTATTGCCTGTATTCCACATCAGCTCCAAGAGGACAGAAGAGAAAGGCTGGATGTCCAGATCAGGACAGCAGAAGTCAGGACACAGTGGCTGCCAAACGAATGAAAACAACACAGATCCAACATGGCGGCAGCAGCAGCGGCGGGAAAACTGCAGCAGAAAACAGCAGCTCAGGTCAGTGTGCATTATGAAGCAGTAGGGGTGCCATATGGAAATATATGAGAATAGCACAATATTTTAAGGAAAATCCTGATTCACGATTTGATCAAAACTCTTTTGTGATGTTGGTTTTATTTTCATTTTTCATATTATCTGAACATTTGTTTTGAGATATTTTTGTGAATATAGTTTGAGTTCTTTCAGTCACGTGACAGAAAACTGAATGTGTGCTCTAATCTGCTAATCCAGTCAATTAATTTAGGTTATTTTTTATTGTTTCAATTATCTTTTATCCTCTTACATTTGATTTTCTCAATATTTAGAGTTTTAAATCCTCAGATTCCAGATATTCAACAGAAATCTGGAATGAAGTAATGGCAATAAAAAAACATGATGGTTTTCATTTAAGAGTTCATTGTTCATTGTGTTGTAATCCACATTAGGAGGAAGAGGAGTGAAGCGGAAAGCTGATGATGATTTTCAGAGTGTTTCTGATGAAGGCAAACCATATGCTCTGCGGAAACGCATAAAAGTTGCAGAGCTGGAGAACCCAAGAGAAGACGCCGACACAGAGACGTCCAGCTCAGGTCAGTTCACTCTTTAAAGCTTTGTTTATACTCGTCCGTTTCGCGAGCTGCGCGCGCAGTCAGCGGAGGTGTGCGATGCGGAGCCAGGCGATAGTATAACTCCAGCTTAAGACTGGAAAATCCAGGAAAACTAGTAGCACTGCTGCAATTTGAGCAGACAGTTAAATCCCAGAGTAAAATAAATGCCAATTAATGAAAAAACTGCTCATTAATAATTCATTATTGCCTGTAATCCACATCAGCTCCAAGAGGACAGAAGAGAAAGGCTGGATATCCAGATCAGGACAGCAGAAATCAGGACACAGTGGCTGCCAAACGAATGAAAACAGCACAGATCCAACATGGCGGCAACAGCGGGAAAACTGCAGCAGAAAACAGCAGCTCAGTTGAAAACAGCAGCCCAGTTGAAAACAGCAGACCAGTTAAAAACAGCAGACCAGTTGTAAACAGCAGCCCAGTTGAAAACAGCAGCCCAGTTGAAAACAGCAGACCAGTTGAAAACAGCAGCTCAGGTCTGTCTCCTGTCATAATGTTTTTGTCTAATCTGCAGTCGGGTTTTGGAATATTTTTCAGAGTTTTACAGAAATATCTCACGATTAGAGCTGAACACTCACAGAAATGATGTCATAAATGTGATTTACTTTTCTCCAGGATCTATACTTGACAAATACGTGCTTGGAAAGAAGCTGGGACAGGGAGTCGAAGGCACTGTCTATGTGGCTACACGGAAATCAGACGGCCAGAAGGTAACGGTTACTTTTACTCTGCAGGGTGTGTGTGTGTGTGGTGTGTGTGTGTGTGTGTGTGTGTGTGTGTGTGTGTGTGTGTGTGTGTGTGTGTGTGTGGGTGTGTGTGTGTGTGTGTGTGTGTGTGTGTGTGCGTGTGATGCATGTTGTCAGAAACACAATGTCACGCTTTATGCAGGTCTGATCAGACATCTCTCTGGTTAAATAAGTTTTGACTTTATGCTTTCTTTGCAGGTTGCCATAAAAGTTGTGAATAAGAAGCATTACGGAGTGTTGTGCTACGTGGTAAGTATGCATACTCTACTGAAAATATAAGAAGAGAACAGATGTAATTTCATATACACACAACCACAATTTGTATCATTATAAAGATAATCGTGTTTATATAAACACTATAAATGAGCACTTCTCCCTCAATCCCCGGCTCTGCATGCAGACTCAGTGCAGCAGGTCTCTTGCCCTGCCTATTTCAACCATTAGTCCTGCTGGCTGCTGGTAATCTGGAGGATTTAAGTGAACACAGCAGCACGGCGATATGTCTAAATGTGAACAAACTCAACTGATAAAAGACAAAGTCCGCCATTCTCCAATTCTCGTACTGCTCTCCCGACAAAAATGCTTGCTGCACACATACAGCTTTGCTCTATCAGCCCTGACAGGATCGCAGGGAAAAACATGCAACAAACCCTGTGGATCATGGAAACAAACACATACGACTCTTCATAACTGGCTAAATACTGTGTGCAGTGGGTCCGTGGATGTGGTCTCACCCAATCATCAACATAGGGTCTCACAGCTTGGCACTGGCAGGTCTGTCTTGCCTTTGGAAAGCCCGCGCAGTCATGAATGATTAAGAAGCAGGCTCTTCTCATAGGATAAGAATACTCCGCTATGAATAATAATGAGAAACCGACGCGTCATCACTCCGCTTGCAGTTTTGAGCCACGTCACAGATTTTAATGCAAAAATCATTTTTAGCCTGGAAGATGAAATTAGCTGCCAAAAGCTCAGAATGATCCAGTTTTCCCCACAATTAAAGCTGACAGGTGCTAACGCTGTCTTAACTGATGCTCAACACACACAAATCTGTTAACATCTGAAGAAGTCATGTGATTGTGTTATAAGAGTTCATATGATGATATAAATGTGTGCTTGAGGGTCTCAAAGGCCTCAGCCCTCCGTCAGTCCGTCATCACAGTTCTTCACTATTATTGTCCTTCTGTTATTATTCCCTCCAGAATTGTCTTGAGCATCTGTCTGCGCTCCTGTCTCACGCCTCCAAAAGCCACCGCGTTCATTTTGTCTTGGTCTTCTAAAGCGAAACTCATTTTTCTGACTGATATTTGCCGCCGGTTTATAAGGCAGTGGTGATTTTACTCTCTAGACTCATTGATGGAAACGCTGCTTTATTCTTTTATATGATATTGCAGTTTTGTGCATAAATGTAATCAGCGTCTTTGTATGGAAACACAGCTAGTGACACATTATAGTGTCATTTATATATGAGACACTCACATCTGACCTTTTCCTGACTTTATTTTTCTCTAGGTTGGATATAATACGCGTGTGATCCCGGAAGCACGTAATATGATGGTCCTCCAGAAACCTCCGCTCTGCCCGCACATCATAGAGCTCTACGAGTACGCCATGGAGGGAAGGAATAACTACCTGGTCATGGAGTACGCGTCCTCGTACATAACCTTGGCTAAATTCATGAGGAAGAACAATGGCCGCCTGGGTGAGAGTGTTGCGCGGCAGCTGATCATGCAGCTCATTATTGCAACACAGCGCTGCGTTGAGCATGGCATAGAACATGAGGACATACATAAAAAAAACATCCTGGTCAATCCAAAGACCCTACAGCTCAAGCTGATTGATTTTGGCCACAGTTATTGCATCAAAAGAGGGTACTGGAGATGCCCCACTCTGGGTGAGTTGCCTTTTTAGTGCTGTTATTAAAGGGATAGTTCACACAAAAATGAAGATGGTTTTATTAATGAATAACTCTCATGTCGTCCTGAACCCCTGAGACCCCTGAACACAAATGAAGATATTTAAGATGAAATCTGAGAGCTCTTTGAGTCTCCATAAACAGCAAGGGTCTATAAAAGGACCCCAAAGCATCCTTAAAACAGACCATATGCCTTCAGTGGTTCCATCAGAACTTTATCAGACTCTGAGAACACTTTTATTTCTACATAAAGCTAAAATATCAAAAATAACGAGGCCATCACGCATGTTGCTCTCAGTCGCACTGCTGATGTATTATCTCAGATGCTTTCTTCCAGTCAGAGGAGGACATCAGCGGTCTACTGTACTCTCCTGAGTGTGCGCAATATACTGACTCTGAGTACAAGAAACTGTTCAATAAGTCATGATTTTCAGATGAACCACTGAAGGCATATATGGTCAGAGAGCTCTCGTGTTTCTTTTAAAATATCTTCATTTGTGTTCAGAAGCTGACTGAAGGTCTCGGGGGTTCAGGACGACATGAGGCTGAGTGATTAATAACAGAATTACATTTTTGGGTGAACTGACCCTTCATCTGTAACCTCCTGTGTATGTATGGCGATGTCAGGAGGGCAAAGATATTGTGTATTACTGACATGAAAATCTCTCGCCTGCAGGAATAACGAGATACCGTCAACAGGAGGAGGAAGACTGCAGACAAATTCATTTTGCTGTTCAATCATATGTCTTGGATGTTAGACTACATCTGTCACTTATGGTCAGTGGATATCGCTGTTTCTCCAGATATGGACGTCTACGATTTCACCCCAGTTTGTCAGCAGGTGAGAAAACAACACTACACATGGTGCAGCTCATGCACCACCTTTAGGGGGGCTGAGTATTTTCACTCAGCCTCCCCTAAAGGTTTTGGGATTAGCTCATGAATAGTCCACTAGTAAATTATCGCCTCAGTCCCCTTTAAATTTTATATGAAAATGGCATTGAAAGTAATACTATGTTGAGTTACTCCTCAAAAAAGTAACTCGTTGCATTACTGAGTTACTTTTTAAGGTAAGAAATGCGTTACATTACTTTTGAGTTACTTTTTATCATCTGGCTGAAGCTTGATCTCTTTAAGAACTTGTTTTTTTCCCTTTCTTTTGTAATTGAGGAGCTCTGCAATTAACAACACACTGTATAACCTAAAACTACATTTACACATCAAAATAAATATTTTAGGATAATGTTATCTGTGAACTTCCTGACCCCAGAGCTCTGCATGCTGTATATACAGATTACTGAAAGTTTAAAGCAATGTATTTGCTAATTTTGTACTATTTGTCTTAAATAAAATCACTGTCCATTGAGACTATAATCCCCTTTTCCTTTTCTTCGATGCCTTCAAAATAATAAACACTGTCTCTCATTGACTGCGCGATTCATTGTAAATACTTTAAATTTAATTCAGCAATTAATTTTATTAAAAGCTTGTTATTTAAATAAAAAAAGTAACTCAAATATTATTACTTATTTTTTAAAAGTAATGTGTTACTTTACTCGTTATTTAGAAAAGTCATATTATTACCAGAGTTGCCAGATTGGGCTGTTTTGAATCCGAGGGTGCGGGTAAATAATAACATAGGTGGGTAGTGGATATTTGGGCGGTATTGTAAAGGCACGCTCGCCTGCCCGCGATCTCCCCTATCCCCCCCATTTTTGTGGAATTTGGGACCGACCCCCCCACTTTTCGTGAAATTTGGGACCATCGAACACCCTTTTCGGAGTGTCCAACACTCCCCCCACATTTTTCGTGAAATTTGGTACTGTCTAACCCACCCCCCCACCCCACTTTTTGTGTAATCGAGGTTGTTAGGCGGGTGTTTTTGCATTTCGGCGGGTTTTGGAAAAAGTCCGCTACATCTGGCAACACTGATTATTACGTAACTCGCGTTACTTGTAATGCGTTACCCCAACACTTCTTCAATGTCATGGAGGAGCAGCTGGGTTTCTTATCTACTATTTCCTCAGCGCTCCTCTCATCATCACAGCTGTTTCAATCCAGTGAAAATATAACTCTTAACAAACATTTCGCTGTTTATTTCAAAATGAACTCTGAATATAAAACACATTACAGTGCATGTGCCATTAACAATAGCATACATTCATGCACAGAACCACTCAGTGAATGTACTTTAACTGCATATTAGAGTAAAACATCATGTGTTGTTTCGTATTAAAAATTATTTCTTATTTCTCTGTGTATTATGATGGTGAATTATGTAAATTAGCCTGTACTGTTTTTAATATGTTCATATTTATGCCATTTTGAATTGGAGATATGGGGTTTTTATTTATTTAATACATGGAAAAAATGTACTTGAGTATAGAAAGTGGTTTGTACCACAGTAAACAAGTATGTTGAGCCTATTTCACTCATTCAGAACTCAAATGACTATGGCTGTCTATGAACTACAGTGGAATACTGCTAGTTTAGTATACAACCCTGCCATATTAGTCAAACTTTGTGTATTCATTTTACATTATTACTTAAAATGTGCTTATTAGGCCAATATGTATAACAGTTGGACAGAAAACAGCTGGACACTACTGCCACCATATGTCATCATGGCTGTAAATAAAAATGTTTTGTCTTTTTTAACTGTAATTTTCCATAAAATTCTTAAATAAAATTATATTGAAAATAAATAAATGCATGATTAAAGAGCAATTGTCATACAAGTAATGTATAGTCAGTAGATTGTCACATGTTAAAGGATTTAAAATGCAGAGGCAAAAGCACACAGTCATCCATTGATAATCCCACTTATTCCACGGTCATTTTCCAAGTTAAAGACAAGTTAAAGTAGTATTGCAGCACAATATTTGACTGAATCTCGGTCAGTTACGACTCTGTCGTGTGTTTGATATTATAGCTCATAGTAACATGTGTTAGCTACCTCATCCTGTCTGTTTCTGAGCGTATTTGCGAGTTGGTTGATCCTCATTGGCTCCAGATGAAGCACACATCCAATGAAAGCTTCAGCAATGGTCACCGAGTTGGTTACTGCTAAAGTTTGAGTGGGGCGCATTCATCTGGAACTGTGATTATAACTGACTGAAACTGTGTATTTAATGATCTTATTCCAGCCAATCAGAATCAAGAATATCACCAGACCATTGAATAAAGCTCTGTGTTGTATCGTCATCAGGAGCATCCATCACTAACATGTTCTCTCTTTAATATTTCTACAGAATGCAGGGATCTGCTTAGGTGGATAATCAGTTTCCGTCCTCAAACAGGACCTGTTTTAGAGGAGCTTTTAGAGCACAAGTGGTTCAGCATGACGTAGACCCCATCAGCAGCAGGAAACAAGTTTTTTATACTTCCATTTATGTCAAATTGTTTTGCTGTTTTCCGCTTCTGCTTCCCAGATTCTGCACTTCCTCCTGTGAGTGTTGCAGTCAGAGCTGCATGTAAATGAGGGCCAGGTGAAGCGTCCCCATTGGTCCACCAGCTCTAGACTGACAGCTCCTCCTCCAGCCAATCAGGCGAGGAGGGAAGCTGATGTCTCTCTAATGGCGGGCGATGCGCACAGGCGACACCGGAGATTGAGTGTTAGCCGCTAATCCTCAGCTGGGGTAGAATCTGTCTGCGGCAGGACAGCATTAATAGTTTGAAATAACTAAAGGAAAGCAGGTTGATTCACGTTTAGACAGGACGTAGTGTTCTTATATTAACTGGGTTAGCACTGACTGTAGAGGAAATAGTGATATTAAGGGAAATAGTCACAGATTAATCAATCAAACTGCTGGAAAGAGGGATTTATTTGCATACTCGTGTGGTTTATTTCTATAGCTGTAGGATTAATAATAGAAGATAAAGTCAGTGTATTATTACTGTAGTGCGTCAATAAGACAAAAAGCCGAGTTTAGACAGTCGTCGTAGCTCTAACGGGACTTTAGGCAGGTTTAAGTGAGATAAGCGCATATAACAGGGGCGTCATGGGCCGGGTTTTAAGACTTTTTCTCTTTAACAGAGATAGGATAGTATGCTGTAGATAGCGCTGACGGGGCAGGATTATACGGGCCAATAAACTAGAAATAAGAGCCTCCTGCCACAGACATATTTTACCCCAGGTGTGGATTTCTCAGATCTGATGAGGATTATTTCTAGTGCTGCTGCTCACACTTTCTGCTTTCTTCTTCTTTTCTCTTGTTTTACAAGCGAGCGCTGGATTTCTGGAAATGAGCTTTAACATAAACGAGTAGTTGAAGTAGTTTAACATGAACAGCAGGGTTTGGTAAATAACAGCATTTTAGTAAAGACTGGGGGATTTAGATAGTGTTTATGGACACAAATGTAGTTTAGAGGATGACTTTGTAATAGATTTTATTGATATTAATAAGCTTATTGATAATGTTGTGGAAATCCTGTGCTTGTTTGGAGAAATCATTGGTCCTCATCTGTAAATATTGGAGTAAGTTAGTGATAGTTAAAGGTTTGATAGTTAAACGTGTCCGTTAATGAATTATAATTAGTCAGGGTTAGGGTTTAGGGTTAGGGAATAATCATCTTTCAGTAATGAGGCCAAATCTCATGTCTTTCTTTCTTTTTCTGCTTTTCCAGTTAGGCCAAGGGTTAGGGTATGTGTTAGGGTTATGTTAGGTTAGAGTTTAGTTAGGGTTAGGTTATGTTAGGTTTGGGTTTAGTTAGGGTAGGTTAGGGTTAGCCTTTTGTTTTGAGGGTTAGTTATTCATTGTTTTTCTTTATGTTTGGTGTATTTAGTTTCTCCTGTCTTTCTTCTTCTCCATCACTGTTGTGTGTCCACTGCACAGATTGTTATTTAAGAGCAATTGTTAATTATTATACACTTCTCTGTCCTCGCCTGTGGGCATTGGCCGCTATTAGAGTGACGTCAGCTTCCCTCCTCGCCTGATTGGCTGGAGAAGGAGCTGTTAATCTAGAGCTAATGGACCAATGGGGATGCTTCAGCCGGCCCTCATTTGCATGCAGCTCTGACTGCGACACTCGCAGGAGGAAGTGCACAATGTGGGAAGCAGAAGCGGAAAACAGCATAATGTCAGAAAACAATGGAAGTATGAATTCCTCATGATTTTATTTTGTCACTGACCACATGTGTGCTGCTCTTCATATCATTTCTGTGAAATTGAGACTGTACGCAGAGCGGCCTACGAACCCCATGGAGTGTGTTGAAGCTGTTTTCTGCTGATCAAACTGTAAACTATTGTCTTCAATAAATTGTATCTCTGACTCCTGGTCTTTGTTCATCACACCGGCTCCCTGCATTAACATGACAGAAATCATTCAGTGTAGTGATACGGGACTGTAATGCACTCAAAACATGCCTGAACTACTTTATCTGTGTTTATCTGACAATGAGTGTCAACACAACACAATACATAGAATATCTTTTTTTTACTAACTGCAGACTCAATTCAGCCTTCATGTAACAATATTTAAGCATCAAGTAATGTTTAAAGCACATTGCCTTGCCATTTGTAGGAAAATGTGAAATATAAGAGTGTGTTGATTTGAGTAAAGCTTCTGTAATATCTACTGAACTACCGTCAGGGGTTTCTCAATGTCTTACCAGCAAATGTTGAGCTTTAGTCAAATAACAATGGTTAACATGGAAATGCCTTCATTTCACAACAGATTTGAACAACATTTGAAAACTATTGTATTTTGTTGATGAGTGCCAGCTTGCAGCATTCTTCAAAATATCTTCACTTGTGTTCAAGTGTTGCGTAAACGAGGTAAATTTAGTTATTGGGGAATTGTCCTTCAACCTTTCCTTCAGGACGTCCACGGCTCAGTTTCATACTTTGCTAGCGATAGTGGAACCACATGTTACAAACAAGACCAACAATTGAGATCTGGCCTACTGCTTTACACCACGCTTGTTGACGCTGCAGGGGAATGTGAACTTCTGCTCGCTTCTGGCTGTACCAGCAGGTTTTTGGGTAGTGGGTAGTTTCTTGAGCGCATCACGTCTAGGAACGACTCCTTCATCATTTTTGCATCACTTTGCGCTGATGTTTGCATCATCAATCTTTTCCATCATTTCATCATAGTTATTTGATTTGTTTTCACCAGCAAAGCTCACAATGACAAAGTCACAAAGTTTAAGTGGTAAAATGTAAGAAGGTATTATACAATTACAATAAAATAATAAGATAAAATTAATCATAAATGGAGGTAAGTTGTGCCAACTTAACCCAGGCCCTTTGGCACAATTCACCACAGCCTGATAATGATGTAAGACTAGCATGATCCAGCAGTTTAGAACATCTTGCTAACTGTATAGACTTACTGTGTTGCTACTAAAGTACTAAAACATGCATGAGATATCCTCAAACTTCTCTATAATTGTTTTGACACAACAATTAAAAACCCTTGATCATATAAAATTTGCTTTGAAAGGCAAAAAAACTGTTTTCAATGCTCAAATGTAATTATGGCAAGCCGTTTTGACATTGAATCTATAACCCGCACTATCTGAAGAGTTTAGATGCAAAAACCTCTAAAAGCCATTTTATATATATGTTCTTCTAAAATGAGCCTTTTCCTCTGACTCCTGTGTGTAGGCTCAGTAATTTCACTTTTATAGTGATGAATAAGTTCTTTTCATTGCCTTTCAAGTGAAATAACTGAACATAAACATAGGAGGCTGATTAAAAAAAGCTCATTTAGGTGAACATTTTCAATGGTATTTAGAGGTTTTTGCATCTGAACTCTTCATCTATTCTCATGTTAGTACTTATTATTTTACATATCAGTGTCTTTTTTTTCATTCAGTACTAGTACTCATTCATTAGATATTAGTGCTATATAAAAAATATACTAGTGCTTATTAGACACTAGTTCTTTTTATTAGATACTAGTACTCATTCATTAGAAATAGTACTTATTAAATAGATACAAGTTCTTATTTATTAGATGCTAGTATGTATTGTAATAGTGACAAGTAACTATTCTGTTGTGTTACTAGTAACAAATTTAAATATTAATAATAATAATTTTTATTTATATAGCGCCTTTCCAGAGCTCAAGGACACTTCACAAAAAAACGACAAGAAAAAATAACACAAGCAGATAAATGTCAGCAACAATAGATACACAAACATACAGGAAGTCAAATAAAACAAACTGGAAATACTAAAACAAGACCTAAGAGACAAATAAACAGAGTGCAGGTGGATCAGATAAAGTGGTCAGTTTGTCAGTTCAGAAGTGAAACATTCAGAGAATAAGTGAGTTTTAAGTAAAGATTTAAATTCAGAGATATTATTAGCAGAACGGAGTGAGCGTGGTAAAGAGTTCCAGAGTGTGGGTGCAATAACACTAAATGATCTGCCCTTCATTGAAGAAAGGCGGTATAGAGGGACAGCGAGAAGGCCAGAGTCAGCTGAACGTAATGAGCGAGTTGGGGTGTATGGGACAAGCATATTGCAGAGATAAGAGGGAGCTTGGCTATTTAAGGATCTAAATGCAAGGAGGAGAATTTTGAATTTAATACGGTATGCAACTGGAAGCCAGTGGAGGTCATACAGGATTGGGGTTATGTGAGCAGAACGTTTGGTATGAGTGAGTATTCTAGCCGCGGAGTTTTGGATATACTGTAATCTGGAGATGAGGCTGGCAGGCAGACCTATGGAAAGGGCATTACAGTAGTCAATGCGTGAAGAGACAAATGCATGGACGACAGTCTCAGCATCCTTGCTACTGATGAAGGGACGCAGTTGGGAAACGCGACGTAAATGAAAGAATGCAGATTTAATAACAGATCTAATGTGGGACTGAAAGGAGAGCGTCGAAAATTACGCCTAAGTTTTTGACAGAAGTAGATGTTTTAATGTGAGAGCCAGCAATTTCACAGGAGAAACTGGTCGGAATATTGCTGGTAAGTGTAGGGGTGCCAATGAAAATGATCTCAGTTTTGTCCATGTTGAGTTTCAGGGAATTTGAAGTAAGCCAATCATTTATGTCCTTAACACAAGCAGAGATTTTATCAATTTGGGCAGATGGAGTAGGTGTACAGACAGAGTAAAGTTGAATATCGTCAGCGTAGAAGTGATAGTTTAGACCATGACGTTGCAAGATAAGACCAAGTGGGATAAATGTTTTCTGTTGATTTCTATGGGATCTGTCATTGGGATATCAACTGTTCAGTTTTGACTAGTATGCATTCCAGCTGGAACTAGTCCATATTTTTATGCACTAGTAGTTATACATTAGGTACTAGTACTTATTAATTAGATAGTACCTATTTAATAGATACTAGTACTTACGTATTAAATACTACTTATTCATTAGGTATTGGTACTTATTCATTAGAGACTAGTGTCTATTAAATAGATATTAGTAGTTTTTCAGTAGTACTAGTATTTATTTATTAGACACTAGTATCTTTTATAATTATTACTATAACAATTCTTATTTTACTAGTCAGTTCCTGTTTTTTACTCGTCTTATGTTATGACTAGTCCAAATGGAAGAGTAGAGTTCAATTAAACATATTACTAGTAAATTAATTTTTTTTTACTAGTAACATTTTATACAAGTACTATATTATTTATTAAATGTGCACTAGTATCTTTTAAATAAGTTTGTAGTATCTATTTCATCAGTACTAGTATCTAATGAATAAGTACTATTACCTAATGAATAAGGACTAGTATCTAATACATAAGCACTAGTATCTATTAGTAGGTATCTAATTAATAAGTACTAGTATCTAATGATTAACTACTAGTATAAAAATATGTACAAGTCCCAGCTGGAATACACACTCTCAGAAATAAAGGTACGCGAGCTATCACTGAGGTGGTACCTTTTCAAAAGGTATAAATTTGTACCTTAAAGGTCCATATTAATACTTCAAGGGTACATATTAGTACCTAAAAAGTACAAAAGTGTTCCTCTTGAAATGTTTAGGTACTAATAAATACTTTTGAGGTACCAATATGGACCCTTTAAGTACAAATGTGTACCTTTTGAAAAGGTACCACCCCAGTGACCTCAATTTTCTGAGTGTACCTTTATTTCTGAGAGTGCATACTAGTCAAAACTGAATAGTTGATATCTCAATTACAGAGCCCATAGAAATCAATGGATTTTTTTTATTTATTACTAACAACAGAATAGTTACTAGTCACTATTAAAATAAGTACTAGTATCTAATAAATAAGAACTAGCATTTATTAAATAGATACTAGTATCTAATGAATAAGTACTAGTATCTATTTAATAAGTACTAGTATCTAATGAATAAGTAGTATGTATTTAATAGATACTAATATCTAAAAATGAATACTAGTAACTAATAAAAAGAACTAGTGTCTAATGAGTAAGCCCTAGTATATTTTTATAAAGTACTAGTATCTAAAGTATAGGCACTAGTATCTAACAAATAAGCTCGAGTGCTTAATGGAAAAAGATACGCTTGCCATATACTAGTATCTAATGAAGGAGTACTAGTATTTAATGGAATAAAGATACTAGTATCTAAAAAATAAGTACTTGTAACATAAAAAAGATACTAGTGCGGTTTATCGATTAAATGTCAAAGCGGCTTGCCATATGTACTTCACTCATGCGATAGTGTCTCTCTTTGGAGGGTGGATGGGTAAAATGGAGGGCTCTTCAAAAGTATGTGGTCACATCATAGATATGTGGTCACATAACCAATTTCTTCTATGGTTTTCTAGAAACAAGAGGTGGAACAACTTCCCTCCTGACATAAATCATCCCTCTCCCCTGTGTTTAACCCATCCCAAATTTTTCCTAGAGATGACATATATGAATTTATGTGGCATTTGTAAGTATATTAAACAATCAATGTAAATTTTCTAAAAAAATAATTGAAAAGTCCATTAAAAAATGGAATCTTTGGTCACAATTGTGACCGGTAGTAGAACACAGGGAGTCTAGGTCTATAGTGTAATGCATTTACAAAATTAAAAATCTCTAGCCAGCAATTAGTTTAAACACTAGTTTAACTTGTTAAAATTAGTTTTATTTCAATAACAAAAAGTAAACATTGTCTGGCTCAGTTTCAAAAATAACAAAATAGCAATCTTATGCAACAGGTTAACACAAATATTCAAATAAAATGATGACAAAATGACAAATTATAGTAGTAAATTACTATAAACTTCATTATAAACGGAAATAAATACTAAGCTAGCAAAATTCACGTGGCTCAAATCCAGCCCACACCAGACACTTACATCCGGCCCACACACTGCATGGAATGATGGCCCTTGGGTGGTCCTCTCCTGTTTCCCAGATCTGGGCCACAATTAAGCCATAGCAATACCACATATGAGCCAGAACTCAACCAAATGAACCAGAACTGACCCTATTCTTGGCCACAGTTTGCTTTTATTCTGGCCCAGATCTGGCCCACACCAGACACTTACATCTGGACCACATACTGAATGGTATGATGGCACTAGGGTGGTCTGTTCCTGTTTGTCAGATCTGGGCCACAAATACGCCAAAGCAATACCACATATTAGCCAGAACTCAACCAAATGAACCAGAACTGACCCTATTCTGGGCCACAGTTTGCTTTTATTCTGGCCCAGATATGGCCTACACTTACAGTACATCCGTTCATGTTCATGTTCAAGTTAAGAGAGTGAATTTAAAGAAAGAAAAAACAGTTCAGAAATGGTAAAGACACCCTCAGAGCTCAAGAATCCGACCTAGTACCTCAACAATGGTAACAATTAAAATATTTCATGCTGCAATGCATGAAATGCAAAGTGGTCAACAAATGTTTTAAGATAACTGGGCCACATTTGCCATATCTTCTCTGGGCCACTTTAGGCTCAAAGCCACATTAGCCAAAGCTTACTCTTCCGAATTTTTGCCAAAAGTGGCCCACATATGTTTTAAGATAACTCGGCCACATTTGCCATATCTTTGCTGGGCCACTATAGGCTCAAATCCACATTAGCCATAGCTTACTGTGCCAAATATTTGCCAAAAGTGGCCCACACCTGTTTTAGGATAACTAGGCCACATTTGCCATATCTTCTCTGGGCCGCTTTAGGCTCAAATCCACATTAGCCATAGCTTACTGTGCCGAATATTTGCCAAAAGTGGCCCACATATGTTTTAAGATAACTGGACCACATTTGCTATATCTTCTGTGTGCCACTATAGGCTCAAATCCACATTAGCCATAGCTTACTGTGCCGAATATTTGCCAAAAGTGCCCCACATATGTTTTAAGATAACTGGACCACATTTGCTATATCTTCTGTGTGCCACTATAGGCTCAAATCCATATTAGCCATAGCTTACTGTGGCGAATATTTGCCAAAAGTGGCCCACATATGTTTTAGGATAACTAGGCCACAATTGCCATATCTTTTCTGTGCCACTATAGGCTCCAGATGTCTTAAGATAACTGCACCACATTTGCACCTACATATTTAAGTCATTTTAGGTTTAGACCCAGATTATCCTTAGATGACTATGTCACATTTTTGCCAACTGTGGCCCACATTTTTCCTCAGTCATTTGGGCCAAATCTACCATTTTCCATATAGAATTTCATAATGCATAATAGAATTTACTATAGTATGGTTAAAAACGTAATATTATATAATATAAAATACAATTACAACTTGTTACTTCTTTCATCTGGGTTAAATTCTAGTACATCATTTTTTTATCGTACCTTTAGAGCCGTATAACATCACCAAAAGCAGCATCGAAGCAGTCTCCTTTCAGTCACTCCACCTCTTCACGGAGACTGTCAGCCTGATCTGGTGTATTAATCATCTGCAGTTGGTTGTGGAACTGAACAATGATGATGTTCCAGATGCTGGGCATCCACTGGCACAGGATTCTCATTACTTTAAGTGTAAATCTCCCTTCTTTGCCATGCTCCGATGCATTTAGGTCTTGCCGCTATTAGATTTCGCTGTAGAACGCGCTATGCGGAAATCGAGACACTGGCTAATATTCTACCGGAAATACGTCAGCAGAGTTCGTGCATAGAGTCAATTATGAGCTTTGACCTATTGTTTCGTTAAATGCCAGGGGCCTAAGGTGTAGCGTTAAACGCAAAGCACTGTTTTTGTTCTCTAAAACTTTTAAAACAGATTTTGTTTTTTTTCAAGAATCTCATTCCACTTCTCATGATGTAAACTTTTGGAGATCGCAGTGGGGCAATAATCTCTGGACTTCACATGGTTTAGAACATTCAGCAGGCGTTTACACCTTTCAAAATATTTTTTCTGGTTCCATTTTGCACAATGAGTCGGATCCTACAGGTCACTTTCTTTTTGTAATAATTGAACCTAATTTACAAAGTCCTAAGATTATTTTGCTTAACTTCTATGGTTATAATTTAAAATCTGAAAATGAAGCTCTTTTAGATTCGGTTGAAGATAAGTTACTCTTTTGGCTAGATAAATATCCCGATGCCTTAATAATAATGGGGGGTGACTTTAATACTGTCCTTGACAACTCACTTGATAGATGGCCACCCCGTCATTTGTCCTCAGGAAATTATATAAAGGCATTCATGGAGCGCTTTGAACTTGTAGACATATGGAGGAAAAAATTTCCTTCGACAATATCATATACATGGCAAAATAAATTAGGCTCTTATCAGTCACGTATTGATTTTTGGTTAGTTTCCAAACAGTTTATTGATAACTCATCCGTAAATATATTAGTGACCCCTTTTACTGATCATAAAGCCATAAATATTAGTTTGTCTCTTACTCGGGATTATAATTATAGAGCGTCATTTTTCAAACTTAATAATTCACATTTGAAACATGACTTTGTTAGATCAAGTATTAAAACTTTAATTTCAAAATATATAGATAAAGCCACTAAAGAAAGAAAGTTTTGTCTTCATTGGGAATTATTTAAATTTGAGGTGGGAATTTTTTTTAGAAAATATGGCAGTGATTTAGCAAAGAAAAAGAGGTCTGAAGAAAATGATGTAATTTCAAAAATAACACTCCTTTCTCAAAAATGTGTAGAAACCTAATCTGATCAAGAAAAGGTGGATTTGTTTAATTTGCAGAATAAGCTAGACGTGATATACCGAACCAAGGCTGAAGGAGCATTTGCCAGATCTAGGCAGCGCTGGTTAGAGCATGATTAAGCAGAGCTTATTTTATTAAACTTGAAAAACGTAATTGTAATTATAAAACTATTAATAAATTAAACATCAATGGTCAAATATCAGAAAATTCTAAAGAAATTGCATTGTTCTGTGCTGACTTTTATAAAAAGTTGTATAGTTCATCTTTTGATCTTAATTCAGCTACATGCTTTTTTAACTCGCTGCCTGGTTGTGATAAAATTAGTGGGACAGATAGAAACATGTGTGATCTACCTCTTTGTTTAGAGGAGGTCTCAGAAGCCATTACTCATCTCAAACTCAACAAATCTCCTGGCGTGGATGGCTTATCTTCTGAGTTTTATAGATTATTTGCAAAACAGTTAGCTCCCTTCCTTTTACAAATGTTCACAGAATGTAATTTAACAGGCTCTCTCCCTCCTACACTTACACAAGGTCTTATTACATTACTCCCAAAGCCCAAAAAAGATGTTCTTTTTCTTGATAATTGGCGCCCTATATGTCTTCTTAATAATGATTACAAAATTTTAGCTTTCATTTTTGCTAAGCGTCTCAAAAGAGTAATTGATTCTATAACAGATGAATCTCAGTCTGGTTTTTTTTACCAGGGAGGCATATTTCCAATAATATTAGATTGGTGTTAGATATTATTGATTATTCAGACCTTATTGTTGATGAGAGTTTTATTTTGTTTTTAGACTTTTATAAAGCTTTTGACTCTGTGGAGCATAATTTTCTTTTTTGTGCTTTGGAAATATTTGGTTTTGGTCCTTTTTTTATTAAATCAGTTCGAACACTTTATGCTAATGCAAACTGTTCTATTAAACTAAAAACAGGTTCTTCTTCCAGATTTGATTTGCAGCGTGGAATTAGACAAGGCTGCCCTATTTCACCATATTTATTTTTGTTAGCTGGGCAACTGCTTTCTATTCATCTCAAGGCAAGCTCTGTGCAAGGTATCAATATTGCTGATAGGCAGGTCTTACTGAGTCAACATGCAGACGATACTACACTATTTTTGAGAAATTCGTCTCAAATCCCTTTAGCTGTGAAGATCATAAGTTTATTTTCTCAGGCTTCAGGCTTGCATTTAAATATTATTAAATGTGAGTTATTGTCAATAAAACATTGCTCTTTGACAAGTATAGATGGCATTCCAGTGAAAGACAAAGTTAATTATCTAGGCATTGTTGTATCAGAAGATATGATGAACAGATGTGCAGATAACTTGTTGCCAATTTTGGAAAAAACTAAAAAGAAACTAAACATGTGGTTCCACAGAGATTTGTCTCTTAAGGGTAGAACTTTACTTTCTAAAGCAGAGGGTCTTTCACGTCTAGCTTATTCTGCTGCATCACTCTATGTGGATACTAAAACTTCTAAGACAATTGATCAATCCTTGTTTAATTTTTTATGGAAAAATAAGAAACACTATATTAGAAAATCTGTAGTTTTGAATAATTATGAAAATGGCGGTCTTAATTTCATCAGTTTTGCTAATCTTAATTATACATTCAAAATTAATTGGATTAATCAGCATCTTAAAAATCCTGCCTCTTTGTGGAATTTTATACCAAATTTATTTTTCTCTAAATTAGGAGGTTTAAATTTTTTGCTCTTGTGTAATTATAATCCTGAGAAAATTCCTTCCAAATTATCTTCATTTCATAAACAATGTCTGTTATCATGGTCTTTAATCTACAAGCACAACTTTTCCCCACAACATAATTATATAATTTGGCACAACAAAGATTTACTGTACAAAAATAAGTCCATTTACTTTGATAATTGGGCGAAAAATAATATAATTTATGTTAGACAATTATTTAATAACAGAGGAGTGCCTTTTAAATATGAGGAATTTTGTCCCATTATAAATACCCAATTACAACTAAAGAATTTGCTATTGTTTTTGGAGCAATCCCTTCAGGGATTATTATGCTTATGAAGGGATGGGACAATCAGTCTCCCCAGGTTGTGCCACATCTAAATGTGCTAAAAACAGCTCTTGGTAAATTACTATTTACCACAAAGCCAAATAACAATAATATCCTCTCTCTATTTCAGCGTGAGATAATCTCTTGTCCTAATGCTGTCTATTATTGGAACAGACATATAGGTAATATTAACTGGAAAAGAGTATGGACTTTACCCCAGAAATTCCTAATGTACAATAAAATCCGTGAAGTGTCTTATAAAATAATACATAGGTGCTATCTTACAAAGTTTTTTACGAAGGTTTATTTCTGAAGATTTTGATGTAAATTGCTCCTTCTGTGAACATCAAACTGAAGATCTGTCTCACCTTTTTTGGAATTGTGAGTATACCAAAACTTTTGGGAAAAATGTATTAGGTATATTTAGTGGTATAATTCCTGATGTTATGTTAAAATATGAAAATGTTATTTTAGGTTATAACCATCAGAATGAACATCTAGATGTTTTTTATTTATTTAATTTTATTATATTTTTGGCCAAATATTTTATACACAAATGTAAATTGTGTAGGCGTAAACCTTTCTTTCAGATTTTTCTTGAAGATCTAAATCTTTATATGTCTTTGATTTCTGAATCTACTAACAAGAAAGCTGTAAAAACTGTGAATCTGTTTAAAAGATACATTTCTGTTTTGCTCCCTGGCATGTAATGTGATATAATGTAATGTAAATGTTTCAATTTGTTACAAAAAATAAAAAATGTATGAGCTTTGACATTATCCTTCCATTCAGATGGCAGTACTAGGAAATGAATGTGTATGATCACATGGCCAAACTACCCAATCATGTTAGACCTGCCCTGAGCTCATTTAGACATCTTAAATTGTCATTATATATGAACATGTGCTTTATAATAGGAGTTGCTTTTTAATACTACAGAAAAATATGCAAGCAAAAATTGTGGTCACAATTGTGACCGGTGGGATTAAATGGGTTAATTAAAAAGTGCTTACCTGTTGTCGAGACGGATGACCGGAAGTTCCGGAAGATAAAGGTGGAGAAACTGAACCGGTGGTGCAGCTTTGAGAAAATAGACATTTCACTGTCAGTTGTGGACAGGAGAACTGTGTGAAGAGACATGTTGAGTCAATGATCGCAGAAATGTCCTCTTGGAGTATCAAATAACTGCTTTGTTCGCTGGATTTATCCAATATTCCGTTATTGGCCGCCATTGAGACTCTCGCGAGTTGTGAACAGCTACCGTCACCGTGGATTGTGGCGATTATTACGGTAAAGAAGTGAGAGAAAGACACTTCTAGATAAGGTAAGACCTGACCTTATTATACGACGTCCTCAGAGTCTGAACTTTCCTAAAGAAAGCGTACTTTTGAGTGTGTAACGCAAGCTTTGGGACAAACTACCGTTATTCCTCTTCAACGGACCGTTATGTTGCCTAGTTACGAGTCCTGTCAATCATCTCCTCAAGAAATTAAAACACGTCTTTTTAAAAGTTCTCATTGTTGTTCCTGATAAAATATATCGCGGAAAACGTTGTTTAAATATTTTCCAGTATTCAAACATCTTTACCGAAGCCTCTCTACTTGAGCGTTGGTCGCGCGAGTCCGCCATGTTTGTAGTTTACCACCATACCTGCGTTTGTAGTTGATATGGGGCGTCTGTAGACTTGGATCCAAGCTGATTCCTGATCAATGGGTTCCTGGTGCGTCCTGTAGGGGGGATGAAATATACATAGCCAAATAATACAGCTGCAGCAAAGAGCATAGAATCACCAAGAGGCTATATGGGGCGTCTGCAGCGCCACTCTGTTGCTAAAACAGCCACTAGATGCCGCTAGTGTCACGCTGCGGCCATTTTGGAATGAAAATTCCAACAGAACTGCAGCACGGATAACTAACGTTAGACAGAATGAGTTAAAATATTGAGTTAAATATGAGTTAAAATATTATAATATATGCTCTCAGCATAAATGAGTACACCCCCTTTGAAAAGTAACATTTTAAATAATATCTGGTAACGCTTTCTTTTACAACCCGCAAAGTACCGTGTAAGTACCGTGTAAGTACAGTGAAATAACGGTGTACTTTTAGTATAAGTATAATGAATGTATGTGTAGGTATAAGGGAACAAACTGTAATGCTTGGGTAATAAGAGGGTAACAACCAGATATTCAACACTAAAAGTACCGCGTAAGTATATTGAATTTACGGTGTACTTTTCTATAAATTGCAAAGGAACAAACCCTAATGTTTGGGTAATAAGGGGGTAACAATAGGATATTCAACACGCAAAGTACTGTGCAAGTATACTGACTTTACAATGTACTTTTCTATAAATTGCAAATGAACAAACCATAATGTTTGGGTGATAAGGGGGTAACAATAATATACTAAACACGCAAAGTACCGTGTAAGTATATTGAATTTACGATGTACTTTTCTTTAAGTATTGTTTACATATAAAGAATTATACAAGGGTGGTGACAACCTAATGCAACCTGCAAACACATGAGTAAGTGCAATAATAATAGTACCCTTATTTTTGGGTTTTATATGGGGTGTTTAATGAATAAAAGGTTTACAACCCGTGAAATTATGAAACCCTATTGTATACTGTATGTATTTTAAATCTGCAATTCAATATAAAAACATATTTCTATACACAACTTACCCTATGAATGTTTCGTCGATCTCACCACAGCCAGGAATGTCTGAACATCACTATCAACAAATAACTTTGCATGATATAGCTAGACCTACCGTCAGGGTTCAGTGCAGATTAAAACAGGCTAGCATTACTGCTGTTTGCAGGAGGGGTGGGGGGTCTTACTGTTCAAATATACACTTGTGCGTTGAAGTCCAGCTTCTTTCCCCCTTGTTCCCTGTGTTTAAGGGTAAATACAGTATTTGTTCCCCCCTTGTTCCATGTAGTTAAAGGGTAAATACCGCATTTGCGGGTTGTAAATTAAAGTGAAGCATTGTTCCCACCTTGTTCCCCCCTTTTTTACCCTGAAATTACTAGTAGCCTAACACTTGCACAGTAGCCTACTGTACATTTAAACTTTTCCCAGACGGCAGCGCGAGGTAAATAAAACAAGTATTTTTATGACATTATGTCCATAGAAGTGTTTGTTTAGGTTTTTTGTTTCTATCTGATGTTTGTTCCCAGTTTTAACCATTGTACCATTTTCACAATACTGTTATGACGAGTTTAACAGTCATCAGCATCTGAAATCTTTGAGTTTTTAATATTTAATCTTTTATAAATAACATTTATTTGTATTTATGTATGTATAACATAATGTTTGCATATAATTACATAATATGGGAGGTGTTTCAAATAGTGTCTATGGGCAGGACAGTGAATTAGATGTTATTCTCTTTTCTTGGTGCCGTTATCAGTTTCACACTATTTTTTTTCTTTTTGTAAATGTCGAGAAAACACCATCATAAAGTTTTTATTTTATTTGAGAAAAAAGATAAAAAAATATGTGTTGTATTTTCCCATTCACTGCACTCGCTGCTGAGAAACCCGTAAATGTGAAAAGGGTCCATAACAGTACATCATCAACCATACTATTATGTAATCTATTACTTTATTAAGAACTAATGATGGGTTAAGACATTTACTTAATCAAAAACTAACCTTAGGGGTAGTTCACCCAAAACCTAAAATTTACACCAATTACTAAGTAACACAGAATTTAAATATATACTGAACTGCAAATAATCTTTACTTCAAAGTCTACAATGCCTGCATGTACATTTAAACTTTTCCCCTCTGTGCTTGAATTATTATCACTATAAATTATCACAATCTCCCATATGGTCTGATGATAGTAGTTTTGTTTAATAGAAATGTATAGTATCCATATGGTATCTGTAAATGTTTAGTGTGTGAAATTGTTGGACAACCAACACCGACAAATATATTAAACAGCGAAAGGAACATGTATAGCTTGCTAAAAGCCTTTATATCTATTCATATTTTTTATATTAAATGCAGAGCAGCAAGACCCATGGGATTCCATCAGCCACTCACCATCAGAGTCCTCAGTGGAAGCTACGGAGAAGAGCAGAAAAAAGGAAGCCAAGCAAGAGATGCCAGAAAAGGGGGGAAGGAATTAATGTGTTATTTTGTTGTTTGAGTATAGGCAGGGCAGCACGGTGGCACAGTGGGTAGCACCATCGCCTCACAGCAAGAAGGTCGCTAGTTCGAGGCCCGGCTGGGTCAGTTAGCATTTCTGTGTGGAGTTTGCATGTTCTCCCCGTGTTAGCGTGGGTTTCCTCCGGGTGCTCCGGTTTCCCCCACAAGTTCAAAAACATGTGGTGACATTGGGTAAGCTAAAATTGTCCGTAGTGTATGAGTGTGAATGAGTCTGTATGGATGTTTCCCAGTGATGGGTTGCAACTGGAAGGGCATCATCTGCGTAAAACGACAAGTTGGCTGTTCATTCCGCTGTGGCGACCCCAGATTAATAAAGGGACTAAGCCGAAAAGAAAATGAATGAATGAGTATAGGCAATGATAGACGAGACCATGTTTGATTAAGATGAAGTGTTTCAAAATCCCTATTTAGTAAAATAAAGGTTAGAAAGTAAAGAAATATATTGTGTGTTTGTATATTTATTTCACTACCTTCAAGAGTTACCCTGTAAACTACAGGGAAAAAGGGAGGAACAAATGTGTATTTACCCTTTAAGTACAGGGAACAAGGAGGGAACAAATACTGTATTTACCCTTAAACACAGGGAACAAGCGGGGAACAAGGTGGGAACAATGCTTCACTTTAATTTACAACCCACAAATGTGGTATTTACCCTTTAACTACAGGGAACAAGGGGGGAACAAGAAGGGAACAATGCTTCACTTTAATTTACAACCCGCAAATGCGGTATTTACCCTTTAACTACATGGAACAAGGGGGGAACAAATACTGTATTTACCCGTAAACACAGGGAACAAGGGGGAAAGAAGCTGGACTTTAACGCACAAGTGTATATTTGAACAGTAAGACCCCCCACCCCTCCTGCAAACAGCAGTAATGCTAGCCTGTTTTAATCTGCACTGAACCCTGACGGTAGGTCTATCTATATCATGCAAAGTTATTTGTTGATAGTGATGTTCAGACATTCCTGGCTGTGGTGAGATCGACGAAACATTCATAGGGTAAGTTGTGTATAGAAATATGTTTTTATATTGAATTGCAGATTTAAAATACATACAGTATACAATAGGGTTTCATAATTTCACGGGTTGTAAACCTTTTATTCATTAAACACCCCATATAAAACCCAAAAATAAGGGTACTATTATTATTGCGCTTACTCATGTGTTTGCAGGTTGCATTAGGTTGTCACCACCCTTGTATAATTCTTTATATGCAAACAATACTTAAAGAAAAGTACATCGTAAATTCAATATACTTACACGGTACTTTGCGTGTTTAGTATATTATTGTTACCCCCTTATCACCCAAACATTATGGTTTGTTCATTTGCAATTTATAGAAAAGTACATTGTAAAGTCAGTATACTTACACAGTACTTTGCGTGTTGAATATCCTATTGTTACCCCCTTATTACCCAAACATTAGGGTTTGTTCCTTTGCAATTTATAGAAAAGTACACCGTAAATTCAATATACTTACGCGGTACTTTTAGTGTTGAATATCTGGTTGTTACCCCCTTATTACCCAAGCATTACAGTTTGTTCCCTTATACCTACACATACATTCATTATACTTATACTAAAAGTACACCGTTATTTCACTGTACTTACATGGTACTTTGCGGGTTGTAAAAGAAAGCGTTACCGTGTAAATGTTCTAGAACTGTAGTTTTCTACATGGCTTTTACTATAGTTAAAAACAGCATTTAATAAAAGTTAGAAACATTTTTTTGTATTTAAGCTTGATCTGCTGAAAAGTCACCCAGGTAGCTGTGCCTCCCCCAACACCCCAGACACAAAGTCTGGGTGTGTGTGTAACATTGTCTCCTCACACCCCCATCCCCCTTTACCTGTTTAACTTGTGTCTCAGTGCGCCCTCCAGTGGAAATTCATAGGTTTGAAGCCTGACTTACTTTTGAAAAGTAAAATGTATTTTATTTAATGTAATACTTAAGTGAATTATTAGGATACAATCAAATATATCATATCATTTTAAAGTACAAATTTCCAGCTTTCCAATAAGCCCACATATGTTACTGTACCTAACTGTATTCAAATTTGGCAAATTGAGGGTTTTTTTGGTGCATGTGCTGAGAATGAATATTTGATGGTATTTAGTTATAATTAAAATTTAAGCTTTTTTTTAATTAACTAGCATGATTAAAAACACTTACTCATAGCTTTCCAATGAGCCCACATATGTTACTGTATCTTGTTCAGAAACATTAAGGTCAAAGGTTAAATTGACTTAAAAAAAGAGTGCATTTAACTGGAATCCACATTGAAAAACTACTAAAATCCAACATTCATTGTTCATCATCAGGAAAGAAATACTGGATAAATGGTAAAGTTGGGGCTTCTGTGTCTCTCCCTGAATACTAGTGAACTTTAGAATGAGAAAATAAAAAAACACACACATGTTGGGCATATTAAATCATATTTGACAATTTTATTTGTGCATGTGCTGACAGTGCCTGTGTGATGGTAGCATTTTTTTTGATAACTCTAGAAAGATTTATGATATTTTTAAATATCAAACACCATTAGATAACACACATTCCCAGCTTTCCAATGAGCCCACATATGTTACTGTATCTTGTTCAGAAACATTAAGGTCAAAGGTTAAATTGACTTAAAAAAAGAGTGCATTTAACTGGAATCCACATTGAAAAACTACTAAAATCCAACATTCATTGTTCATCATCAGGAAAGAAATACTGGATAAATTGTAAAGTTGGGGCTTCTGTGTCTCTCCCTGAATACTAGTGAACTTCGTAACGTCAAAGTTCACTAGTTCACTAGTTTTGTAACGTCAAAGTTCACTAGTTCACTAGTTTTGTAACGTCAAAGTTCACAAAGATCGGGAGTTTTCCCCGGTGGTCAGTATGCAAATATTTTTTTTAATTACGAAATATTATAATTTTACATCACTTTTCTACATTGATGGATGTGACCGCACGAGCATTCCTGACAAAAAGTGAGTGTTTGTGTGCATGGAAATGCATTACCCTCCTTCCCTGTTTAATTTGATCTAATCCATGTCCTGAAACACACCCCCTCTCCTGCTTTTACTCCTCATTCTGATGGAGGGAGCGATCCGTTTGTGAATGAATCTCCGTTATGAACGACTCGTTCACTTAGCCGACAATAATACAAGTTTCTAGCACGGCAGCATCTTCTTGTCATATTTCTTAACATAGTTTGCTTATTTTATTCAACAAAACTAGCATAAGTCTAGAATTTAGTGCGAGTTGATGCTACTTTGCCTTATGGTGAATGCAGCAAGAGACTGTATAATCATCAATAACGTGACTTGTTAAGCACAAAAGTTCATAACATACAAACACATAAAAAACTAAATCTTACCTATGAAATGTTCTGCCTTTGTGCTTTGTTTTCTTTGTTTGCTCGTTACTATAACGCAAACACAGCGCTAAAGTCCAGCATCTTCACATTGGCACACTCTTGACTAGTGCGGTTGAATGATCTTTGTCCTAGAAGCCCTGTACCAATGTGGCGGCGCTATTGACGCATGCTCAGGGTCCCTATGCGATATCTAGTGTATATATCTATGGCAACAACCTCCGTAAATGGGAAGTTGCACTTCTAATCACAGTCCGTGTAAAACTAACTGATGATTTTCAGTTCCTAGTGGGCTTTCTGACAGTGTTTATTAGGCCTAAACTTCCGGCTGATTTTAAAAACGTATTTAAATAACCTGCATGTTTGCATTGGTGATTGTTGAAGGAATACTTTTACAGCATTTATTAGTTATGCTTACTATCATTATTTAAATATTTAATACACACACACACACACACACACACATTTAAAGGGTCACGAAACACCAAAACACATTTTTTGAGCTGTTGACAGTCATATATGTGTCCCACGCTGCTATAAACACTATAAGGACACATATATTGCACTAAAAAGTGAAAATTGGTTGTTTTTGCGTTATTTTGAGCAAATTCGTTCTTCCGGTTTGAAACTAATTTTTGAAGCTGCGTCACGGCCATGAGATACTGAGGTGTAAATCCAGCTGGAGAGTGGCTGTCTGTCTTTTCTAGGACGTTCTTACGTATCTGAGTGTGCAGTATTAATTCATGAGAAAGACGTGCTTCAAACCAATCAGCGCGCTCTATTGTGCATGACGTGAAACTTCATTAATATGCATGATAGTCCTGGAGACTGTTTACTAGTTTACACTGTTCAGACGGCAGAGAAACGCCACGTTGTGTTGCCAAAACAAGTGAAAGTACAACAATTTCAAGACAAAATTCGTAGGTGTTATTAGTGTGTTGCAACGAAGGTTTTGTTTTCATTTTCCCTTTATGAGAGAGCTGCTGGACTCACGTGTGGATTACAGTGCACGCGACACGTGACAGAAACGCGTTTGTAAGGAACATTTTTACCCGAGAGCTTTTTCTCATCTGGAAATGGTGAAATCCGGATTTGCCGCTCGTCTCCTTTCAATAAAAAGACACAGCTCCAGTTTGATTGTCTGTCTACAGATTTGGTAAGTGTTTGCAGTGGACTGCCCTTTGTTTAAATGCTGCTCTCCGAGTGTAAACATGTAAACACAAACTATTCCCGTCGTGCAGGATTTTCGCTGCAATTTGTGACAGGATAGTCTATACACACACGGCTTTCTGACGCTACCTACCGAGTACATAAGTTACAGAGAAATGCGGAGGATTTTTTTCTCTTATTCGCCGTATCAAATCAGCCTCTGTGTGTTTGATTTTCCTGTCAAACTTAGTGTGGCCCAAATGTAACTCCCTTCTATGCAAAATCTTGCCCTCTTTCCTTCCCCCGACACTCCCACACTCCCAGAGCTGGACACGCCCAACTTTCCTGACTTTTTTCGAAACAGAGGTGTGAAAACACCCTGCTGAGACAGGGGGTTTCGTGGCCCTTTAAAGAAGTGTATTGTGAGCCAGCATGAATTCACTTTCATGGAGTTTCTGTTTGATGTTGTTAAAACAAATTGAACCACACATAACTCATTTGTGCTTTCAGAAAATAGAATTCACACAAGGACTTTTCTAATAATTGTCTACTTTTTTGTTTTTTGATTACTCGAATGCTTTTTTATTATTTAGAGAGAGAAAAGGCATTAGAGCAGCTTTTAGATCCCTTCATTGTATTTGAATGCTTTAAACACCAAAAATGTGAACATCTTTCTGGCTGTTGTTAAATGTTTTGTTTTGTTTGTTTTGTTTAAATGCACAAATTGAACTGTTGTTTTCAGAAAATATATTTCACACAAAAATTATTTTAAAAATAAGTGTCAAACTACTTTTAAGCCAAAAAAAAGTAGTTTATTATTATTATTATTTATAAGAGTGCTAATATGCTTTTTACAAACACTTTTTAAGCTTAGTGTGTGTGTGTGTGTGTGTGTGTGTGTGTGTGTGTGTGTGTGTGTGTGTGTGTGTGTGTGTGTGTGTGTGTGTGTGTGTGTGTGTGTGTGTGTGTGTGTGCGCGCTTAGGTGCTAGAATGTGTAACAGTTCATACTGGAAAAAGGGATGTAGTTTAAGGTAAATTTATATATATATAATACACACACACAAACAAATGAAGTTGAATATTACTACATTTAATTCGTTTGTTTATATTCAGCCCATTGAAACTGTTTGGAACCACTTACCTTAAAAAAACGAGCAAATCCAATGAACCATTTTTTCAGTGCACTCAAATACACACACACATACAGCTGGTCAGAATTATTAGCCCCTGTGAATATTTCTTTCCCCAATTTCTGTTTATTGGAGATTTTTTCAGCACATTTCTAATCATAATAGTTTTAATAACTCGTCTCTAATAACTGATTTATTTTCTCTTTGCCATGATGACAGTAAATAATATTTGACTAGATATTCTTCAAGACACTTATTTATTTTACACTTTATACACTTATATACAATACACTAGTATTCAGCTTAAAGTGACATCTAAAGGCTTAACTAGGGTAATTAGGGTAAAGTTAGGGTAATTAGGCAAGTCATTGTATAACAGTTGTTTGTTCTGTAGACAATCCAAAACTAATATTGCTTAAGGGGCTAATAATATTGACCTTAAAAAGGTTTAAAACAATTAAAAACTGCTTTTATTCTAGCTGAAATAAAACAAATAAGACTTTCTCCAGAAGAAAAAATATTATCAGAAATACTGTGAAAAATTCCTGAATCTGTTCAACATCACTTGGGAAATATTTGACAAAGAAAACGCAAATAATTCTGACTTCTGACTGTACATCATCTTATTTCTGGAAAACAAGACAAACACTTTATCCGTGCATCAGCTGCTGGCCAAGTGTAGTGAACTGGAGGATTTGAGACGGAGCCTGATGTCTTCATCATCATCAGCGGTGCTTTAATGGACAGTAAATCATGGTCTTCCTCAAACTGAAGAACTGATTGTGTTCTGGATCTTTCTGTGGGACCAGTAGCGTCTCCAGCACTGAAGCCGTGCCATATTTAGTTGGGTTTTTTTGTACACAATATAGTTTTTCCTCCGTCATTTCTGAACGCTTCTGCTTTGAATGAATGAATGATGCCTTACTGTATTTACTGCAGCAGGAGTTTCAGCAGAGAATGTACAAATCATGTCAGTTATTATTATTAAAGTGATGATCATGATGCTCTCCAGTCAGTCTGAAGGGATTCGAGAATGAGTTGTTTTTCTGTTTCTGCAATAATAAATGATGCGTCACCAAAATAATCATTTATCTTTCATAGTGCACTCAAAATACTGCATTTGCAACTTTGAAAGTTACCGTGATGTTACTTCATTTAGCTGTTTCTATTAAAATCAACAGCTGAAATCACAGTGAAATTAATGGCTACAATCAAACTCTCTCTCAGAATTAGATTTGGTCTGGTTTTCACACACTGGGTCACAAATTGTAGTTTGTATAAATTCTGTAAATACAATGTAAGTGGATCACGGTCCAATGTAATATGATTTGTTATAATATTAAAATAAATATAAAAGTCAGGCACATAAGCATTAATTTATTACATAAAACATTACATTTATTACATTAATAACAACATAATGCCCATGTAAAGAAAATAAACTAGTAGATTGCAACTTTCCAAATCTTTAAATTAGAAATAGGCTATTTTTACTTTACTAGCTAATGTTTGTAGCTAGTTTATGTATGTGCTGTTTACATGTTTGGATAGGTGTTACTGCAATTAATGATAAATATTTTAGCCAAAATCTTTTAACAATACAACCCTTTAAAATTAGGTTGATTAGTATTTCCACCTCTCCTCTCCAGCAGCTGAGTTAACGCAGGTGTACCACACTATTAAACACAACATCAGCTATAACAGTGCTGCAGAGCTGTAAAAGAGAAAGACTGACTGCATCTGATCTGTTTACACAGATTTCAATAAAAGAGTTTATTTTAATGTCCAAGTGTTTTTACTTTCCTGAAAACATACTTTAAGTTGTGATTTACCCCCACTGGCATGCTATTGGGCCTGTGATTGGGGACGTAGCCACCACTGCAGTATGCGTCCCTTATTTTTTTGTATTAAAAGTGGTAACCCTAACTGTGGGCCAACTCATTGCATAAGGTCAATCTCGATCAGGAGGACTTACCCTATGAACGAACACTAGGTGTCCTTTGGGAGGTGGAAAGAGACTGTTTTACATTGGAAGACAGTTGATAAGCCTGCAACATAGAGAGGAACTGCGAGCACTACCAGTTCCATCTTTGCAAAGGCGATCTTTCAAGAGCTGTGCCGCAGGAAAGTTGATCGGGATGAGGAAATACCAGCAGATGTTATAACAGTGGCGCAGATGGTTAAATGACTTGCCTTTGCTCTCGACTCTGACAATTTCAAGATGTCTTCGATCAATATCCACCAGTTGCCTGTCACCGATTCAGCTCCATCACTTTTCTGATGCTTCAGAATTGGCTTACGGTGCACTTTCTTACATGGTAACATGGCTTAACATGGTCCTACATGGCTTATGGTAACAGTAAACATCTTTCAATCCTAAAACATTATAAAATCTTACAAGTTACGATTTGAACCATTTGAGGACCGTCTCAGACAGCCCAATCCAGTTTTCCAGCCTATCCAGACGTATGCTGTGATCGACCGTGTCAAATGCAGCACTGAGATCAAGCAATACCAGCACTGTTATTATTATCTTTATAAGAGCGCTCTCCAGGGGCGATTTTAGGATTTTCATTTTAGGGGGGCTCAGGTAAAAAAAATACATATAAAGCCTAATATTACATTTTTAAGTAGTAATTTAATAGTAATACACTTAAAATGTTTGTTTAATATGGGTTGTATACTAGTATTCCTATGTATTACATAGACAGGCACAGCCATTTGAGTTCTGGGTAAGCCAAATAGGCTCAACCCTCCTGTTTACTGTAGTAAAAACCACTTTCTATATTCAAGTGCATTTTTAGTTTCCATGTATGCCACTTTTCTAATTAAATGACATACATATATATTTTTAAACTTACAGGCTAAGTCACATATTTCATGATCTGAATGATACTAATAAATAAGAAGTATTGTTTTAATACTAGACAACACTTGATGTTCAGTGACTCAGTGACAGTTAAAACGAGTACATTCCCTGAGTGGTTCTGTCACTGTGTTTAATCCTTTCTGTGCAAGACTGTGAGGTATAGTTAATGCACATGCACTGTAAAGTGCGATAGTTTAGTGTACAGTTTATGAGCTAATCGCAAAAGTTTTAGGGGGACTGAGCAGAAATATAGGGGGGCTACAGCCCCCCTAAAATAGGCCTAGCAACGCCCATGGCGCTCTCTGTACTGTGATGTGCTCTGAAACCAGATTGAAAATTGTCTAAACATCCCTTGCAGCTTAAGAACGTGCTAACCTGGTTAAAAACAACTTTTCAATGATTTTGCCAATGAAAGGGAGATGGGAAATCGGCCTGTAATTGTTCAGTAGGGTGTTATCCAGGTTGCTCTTTGCAGTTTTAGGTGAGTTTGGTGTGATGAACAAAGACCAGGAGTCAGAGATACAATTTATTGAAGACAATAGTTTACAGTTTGATCAGCAGAAAACAGCTTCAACACACTCCATGGGGTTCGTAGGCCGCTCTGCGTACAGTCTCAATTTCACAGAAATGATATGAAGAGCAGCACACATGTGGTCAGTGACAAAATAAAATCAAGAGGAATTCATACTTCCATTGTTTTCTGACATTATGCTGTTTTCCGCTTCTGCTTCCCACATTGTGCACTTCCTCCTGCGAGTGTCGCAGTCAGAGCTGCATGCAAATGAGGGCCAGCTGAAGCATCCCCATTGGTCCATTAGCTCTAGATTAACAGCTCCTCCTCCAGCCAATCAGGCGAGGAGGGAAGGTGACGTCACTCTAATAGCGACCAATGCCCACAGGCGAGGACAGAGAAGTGTATAATAATTAACAATTGCTCTTAAATAACAATCTGTGCAGTGATCACACAACAGTGATGGAGAAGAAGAAAGACAGGAGAAACTAAATAAACCAAACATAAAGAAAAACAATGAATAACTAACCCTCAAAACAAAAGCCTAACCCTAACTCAAACCTAACCTACCCTAACTAAACCCAAACCTAACATAACCTACCCCTAACTAAACTCTAACCTAACATAACCCTAACACATACCCTAACCCTTGGCCTAACTGGAAAAGCAGAAAAAGAAAGAGAGAGGTGAGATTTGGCCTCATTACTGAAAGATGATTATTCCCTAACCCTAAACCCTAACCCTGACTAATTATAATTCATTAACGGACACGTTTAACTATCAAACCTTTAACTATCACTAACTTACTCCAATATTTACAGATGTTTCATCAATGAGGACCAATGATTTCTCCAAACAAGCACAGGATTTTCCACAACATTATCAATAAGCTTATTAATATCAATAAAATCTATTACAAAGTCATCCTCTAAACTACATTTGTGTCCATAAACACTATCTAAATCCCCCAGTCTTTACTAAAATGCTGTTATTTACCAAACCCTGCTGTTCATGTTAAACTACTTCAACTACTCGTTTCTGTTGAAGCTCATTTCCAGAAATCCAGCGCTCGCTTGTAAAACAAGAGAAAAGAAGAAGAAAGCAGAAAGTGTGAGCAGCAGCACTAGAAATAATCCTCATCAGATCTGAGAAATCCACACCTGGGGTAAAATATGTCTGTGGCAGGAGGCTCTTATTTCTAGTTTATTGGCCCGTATAATCCTGCCCCGTCAGCGCCATCTACAGCATCCTATCCTATCTCTGTTAAAGAGAAAAAGCCTTAAAACCCGGCCCATGACGCCCCTGTTATATGCGCTTATCTCACTTAAACCTGCCTAAAGTCCCGTTAGAGCTACGACGACTGTCTAAACTCGGCTTTTTGTCTTATTGACGCACTACAGTAATAATACGCTGACTTTATCTTCTATTATTAATCCTACAGCTATAGAAATAAACCACACGAGTATGCAAATAAATCCCTCTTTCCAGCAGTTTGATTGATTAATCTGTGACTATTTCCCTTAATATCACTATTTCCTCTACAGTCAGTGCTAACCCAGTTAATATAAGAACACTACGTCCTGTCTAAACGTGAATCAACCTGCTTTCCTTTAGTTATTTCAAACTATTAATGCTGTCCTGCCGCAGACAGATTCTACCCCAGCTGAGGATTAGCGGCTAACACTCAATCTCCGGCGTCGCCTGTGCGCATCGCCCGCCATTAGAGAGACATCAGCTTCCCTCCTCGCCTGATTGGCTGGAGGAGGAGCTGTCGGTCTAAAGCTGGTGGACCAATGGGGACGCTTCACCTGGCCCTCATTTACATGCAGCTCTGACTGCAACACTCACAGGAGGAAGTGCAGAATCTGGGAAGCAGAAGTGGAAAACAGCAAAACAATTTTACATAAATGGAAGTATAAAAAACTTGTTTCCTGCTGCTGATGGGGTCTACGTCATGCTGAACCACTTGTGCTCTAAAAGCTCCTCTAAAACAGGTCCTGTTTCAGGGTGGAAACTGACCATCCACCAAATCAGATCCCGGCATTCTGCAGAAATATTAAAGAGAGAACATGTTAGTGATGGATGCTCCTGATGACGATACAACACAGAGCTTTATTCAATGGTCTGGTAAAATTCTTGATTCTGATTGGCTGGAATAAGATCATTAAATACACAGTTTCAGTCAGTTATAATCACAGTTCCAGATGAATGCGCCCCACTCAAACTTTAGTAGTAACCAACTCGGTGACCATTGCTGAAGCTTTCACTGGATGTGTGCTTCATCTGGAGCCAAAGGGGATCAATCAACTCGCAAATAAGCTCAGAAACAGACAGGATGAGGTAGCTAACACATGTTACTATGAGCTATAAGTTCAAACACACGACAGAGTCGTAACTGACTGAGATTCAGTCAAATATTGTGCTGCAATACTACTTTAACTTGTCTTTAACTTGGAAAATGACCATGGAATAAGTGGCATTATCAATGGATGACTGTGTGTTTTTGCCTCTGCATTTAAAATCCTTTAACATGCGACAATCTACTTACTATACATTACTTGTATGACAATTGCTTATAAATTGTGCATTTAATCTGACAGCTTTTATTTACAGCCATGATGACATATGGTGGCAGTAGTGTCCAGCTGTTTTCTGTCCAACTGACATACACATTGGCCTAATAAGCACATTTAAGTCATAATTTAGAATGAATGCACAACGTTTGGCTAATATGGCAGGGTAGTATACTAAACTAGCACTATTCCTCTGTAGTTCATAGACAGCCATAGCCATTTGAGTTTTGAATGAGTGAAATAGGCTCAACACACCGGTTTACTGTGGTACAAACCACTTTCTATACTCAAGTACATTTTTTCATGTATTAAATGCATAAAACCACCACTATTCTCATTCAAAATGGCATAAATATGAACATGTAAAATAGTACAGGCTAATTTACATAATTCACCATCATAATACACGGCGAAATAAGAAATAATTTTTAATCTGATGATGTCACTCGATATGCAGTTAAAATAAGAACATTCACTGAGTCTTTCTGTGCATGAGTATACGCTATAGTTAATGGCACATGCACTGTAATGTGTTTTATATTCAGAGTTCATTTTGAAATAGAGTTTTATTTTCACTGGAGGAAACAGCTGTGATGATGAGAGGAGCGCTGAGGAAATAGTAGATGGGAAACCCAATTGCTCCTCCATGACATTGGGGTACAAGTGATATAAGTGTTTCTACAGCAAAACGGAGGAAGTCTGCTGCCGTTTTCATATAAAATTTAAAGGGGACTGAGGCGATAATTTACTAGTGGACTATTCATGAGCTAATCCCAAAACCTTTAGGGGGCCGAGTGAAAATACTCAGCCCCCCTAAAGGTGGTGCATGAACTGCACCATGTGTAGTGTTGTTTTCTCACCTTCTGACAAACTGGGGTGAAATCGTAGACGTCCATATCTGGAGAAACAGCGATATCCACTGACCATATATGACAGCAGTCTGTTAACATCCGCAACATATGACTGAACAGTAAAATGAATTTGTCTGTAGGATTCCTCCTCCTGTAGACGGTATCTCGTTATTCCTGCAGGCGAGAGATTTTCATGTCAATAATTCACAATATCTTTACCCTCCTGACATTACCATACATACACAGGAGGTTACAGATGAAGGGTCAGTTCACCCAAAAATGTAATTCTGTTGGTAATCACTCAGCCTCATGTCGTCCTAAACCCCCGAGACCTTCAGTCAGCTTCTGAACACAAATGAAGATATTTTAAAAGAAACACGAGAGCTCTCTGACCATATATGCCTTCAGTGGTTCATCTGAAAATCATGAGTTATTGAACAGTTTCTTGTACTCAGTGTCAGTATATTGTGCACACTCAGGAGAGTACAGTACACCGCTGATGTCCTCCTCTGACTGGGAGAAAGCATCTGAGATAACACATCAGCAGTGCAACTGAGAGCAACATGTGTGAAGACCTCAGAGCACTCCTGAACATGCGCAATATACTGACACTGAGGATGTAAACCTGTTCAATAAAGTGGTTATTTAAGCTTTATGTGGAAATAAAAGTGTTCTCAGAGTCTGATAAAGTTCTGATTGAACCACTGAAGGCATATGGTCTGTTTTGAGGATGCTTTAGGGTCCTTTTATAAACCCTTGCTGTCTATGGAGACTCAAAGAGCTCTCAGATTTCATCATAAATATCTTCATTTGTGTTCAGGGGTCTCAGGGGTTCGGGACGACATGAGAGTTATTCATTAATAAAACTATCTTCATTTTTGTGTGAACTATCCCTTTAATAACAGCACTAAAAAGGCAACTCACCCAGAGTGGGGTCTCTCCGATACCCTTTTTCGATGCACAAACTGTGGCCAAAATCAATCAGCTTGAGCTGCAGGGTCTTTGGATTGACCAGGATGTTTTGTCTATGTATGTCCTCATGTTCTATGCCATGCTCAACGCAGCGCTGTGTTGCAATAATGAGCTGCATGATCAGCTGCCGCGCAACACTCTCACTCAGGCGGCCATTGTTCTTCCTGATGAATTTAGCCAAGGTTATGTACGAGGACCCGTACTCCATGACCAGGTAGTTCTTCCCTTCCTCCAGGGCGTACTCGTAGAGCTCTATGATGTGTGGGCAGAGCGGAGGTCTCTTGAGGATCATCATATTATATGCTTCCGGGATCAAACGTGTAGGAAATCCAAGCTAGAGAAAAATAAAGTCAGGAAAAGGTCAGATGTGAGTGTTTCATATATAAACGACATTATAATGTGTCACTAGCTGTGTTTCCATACAAAGACGCTGATTACATTTATGCACAAAACTGCAATATCATATAAAAGAATAAAGCAGCGTTTCCATCAATGAGTCTAGAGAGTAAAATCACCACTGCCTTATAAACCGGTGGCAAATATCAGTCAGAAAAACGAGTTTCGCTTTAGAAGACCAAGACGAAATGAACGCGGTGAATGCGGTGGCTTTTGGAAACGTGAGTGCAGACAGATGCTCAAGACAATTCTGGAGGGAATAATGATAGAAGAAGGCCTGATACTAGAGAATGATACTAGAGGGCTGAGGCCTTTTACAATCAGCAGAACAACATTTCAGATCTGCAACAATGGAGAGCTGCAAGCCAACATTAATGACGCAAAGACCCTCAAACACACATTTATATCCTCCTATCACAATCACATGACTTTTTAAAATGTGCATGCTGGAATTTATTTGGTAAAAATGCTTCTAACCTAGTTTATGCACATTATTTCCTCTGGAATAAAAAGTTAATCCTAATAAGTTATGCACATGAGATCATGTATGTGCATCTTGGCGTTTTCATAAAGTTTTGTTTATGTGATAATCCTAAATGCGCATGAAACAGGTGGATGGAAACAGAGCTATTTTCACATATTAACTCAAATTCAACACTACGTGTGACCCTGAACCACAAAACCTCTCTTTTGTCACGCGGGTATATTTCTGGGAAAACTCAAATTTATGACTTTAAGTAAAGATTTAGTTTCAATATATAATTTGTGCATTTCTTATCGATGTGATACTATTATCATATGTAGTTTACATGGAGGCAGCATGGTGACACAGTGGGTAGCACAATCACCTCACAGCAAAAAGGTCACTGGTCATGTCGAAAGACATGTGGTACAGGTGAATTGGGTAAGCTAAGTTGTCTGTAGTGTATTTATGTGTGTGAATGAGTGTGTATGGATGTTTCCCAGTGATGGCTGCAGCTGAAAGAGCACACGCTGTGTAAAACATGTGCTGGATAATTTTGTGGATCATTCCGCTGTGGTGATCGCAGATTAATAAAGGGACTAAGCTGAAAAGAAAATGAATGAATTTACATGGAAGTGTGCAGAATTTAGTTTTAGTAACTTAAAGCTGATTTTCCCAATATTGAGATTTTCTTCACGTTCCAGATTGTCAAACAGCCGCATCTCCATCAAATATTGTTCTAACAAACCAAACATTATTGAAAAGCTTCTTTATTCATCTTTCAGATGATACACAAATCTCAGTTTCCAGACATTATGACTGGTTTTGTGCTCCACAGATCATCTGCAGAAACAGATAACCCCCATTTTTAGACATTTCCAGAAACTCTTTAATATTCTCAGTAAAAACATGATTTCTGGAAATGACTAAACACGTCCAGTTTCAGTCATTTCCATAAACCGTGTTGTTTGCATTTGTACCCTTCAATGCACAACATAAAAACATGACATCTTAGGGTGCTTTCACACCTGCCTTGTTTAGTTTGGTTGAATCGCACTAGAGTTCGTTTTCACTCTTGGTGCGGTTCGTTTGGGCAGGTGAGAACGTAGCAATCGCACCAAAATCGGACCAAAAAAGCGTACCGAGACTTGCTTGAAGAGGTGGTCTCGGTACGCTTTCAAACGAACCTTGGAGCGGTTCGTTTGTGGTGAGAACGTGATCCAAACTAAAACAGACCCAACCGCAAAAAGTACTGCACCTTTTGGACTAATCCAGCTGCCGTAGTCCGATACTCTGTCTATCTTATGGGGTTTGGAGGAAAAATATTTGTTGACAGCGCTTTCCCAACAGTTTTAAACAGAGAGAGAGAGAGAGAGAGAGAGAGAGAGAGAGAGAGAGAAACATTACCTGATGGATCGTTGGTAATATTTCCGGAAGATGACCATGTCGCAGTTTAGCTAAATTAATTCACGCCTTCTCCTAATGCCTTCGCCGTTTGCAATGCATTAAAACATTGTTTTCCAGCCGCAGCCGCGCTTCATTCTCGAAATGTATAGTTTGTCTAAAGTGATGTATACAAACTACATAGTATAGGCTACTATGAGCAGGGATACTGCGTCAGCCAGCGCAGCGACATTGTGTGTCTGCCGGTTTGTTTATTTGCGGTAGTTCCACGTGAATTCTGACCAATTGAAAAGCAGTTTAGGAAATACTGCTCAATAACATCTGGCCAGTGAGTGATGTAGATTTTCTCACATGACTGCATTTTGGTTCGTTTCAACTGGTTCGGACCAAAGCAATCAGTGTGGTGTGAAAGCGACCCAAAACAGCAGAAAAATGCTACAATGTATCATTTGTTGCCCTTGGTCCGGACCAAATGAACCGAACCACATATGTGAAAGCGCCCTTAAACTGACTAAACATGGAGTTCATCTGTTCTCTTCTTATATTTTCAGTAGAGTATGCATACTTACCATACCGTACCACATTCCATAACGCTTCTCATTCACAACTTTAATGGCAACCTGCAAAGAAAGCATAAAGTCAAAACTTATTTAACCAGAGAGATGTCTGATCTGACCTGCATAAAGCGTGACATTGTGTTTCTGACAACATGCATCTCACACGCACGCACGCACGCACGCACACACACACACACACACACACACACCCTGCAGAGGAAAAGTGACCGTTACCTTCTGGCCGTCTGATTTCCGTGTAGCCACACAGACAGTGCCTTCGACTCCCTGTCCCAGCTTCTTTCCAAGCACATATCTGTCAAGTATAGAACCTGGAGAAAAGTAAATCACATTTATGACATCATTTCTGTGAGTGTTCTGCTCTAATCGTGAGATATTTCTGTAAAATTCTGAAAAATAATCCAAAACCCGACTGCAGATTAGACAAAAACATTATGACAGGAGACAGACCTGAGCTGCTGTTTTCAGCTGAGCTGCTGTTTTCAACTGAGCTGCTGTTTTCAACTGAGCTGCTGTTTTCAACTGAGCTGCTGTTTTCAACTGAGCTGCTGTTTTCAACTGAGCTGCTGTTTTCAACTGAGCTGCTGTTTTCTGCTGCAGTTTTCCCGCCGCTGTTGCCGCCATGTTGGATCTGTGCTGTTTTCATTCGTTTGGCAGCCACTGTGTCCTGATTTCTGCTGTCCTGATCTGGACATCCAGCCTTTCTCTTCTGTCCTCTTGGAGCTGATGTGGATTACAGTCAAGAATTAATTATTAATGAGCAGTTATTTCATTAATTGGCATATTATTATTGCTCAAAATCTGCAGTAGTGCTATTAGTTTTCCAGGATTTTTCCAGTCATTAAGAGCGGACTGACCTGAGCTGGACGTCTCTGTGTCTGCTTCTCTTGTGTTCTCCAGCTCTGCAGCTTTGACGCGTTTCCGCAGAGCATATGGTTTGCCTCCACCAGAAACACTCTGAAAAGCATCATCTGCTTTCCGCTTCACTCCTCTTCCTCCTAATGTGGATTAAAACACAACAAACAATAAACTCTTAAATTAATCAATCATGTTTTTTAATTGTCATTAATTTATTCCAGGTTTCTGTTGCAATCTCAAATAATAAAAACACTGAGAAAATCACCTTTAAAGTGGCCAAATTAAGTTCAAATCAGCAATTGAGTTTTGATGTTTACAGTAGAAAATGTTGAACTTCATGGAACATGATCATAATATAATATTTGAATGATTTTGGGCATAATAGATAAATCAGTCATTTTGATCCATAACATGTATTTCTGCCTCTTGGCCAAAATATCCCCATGCTCACTGGATTTACCAGCTAACTGAGTAAATACTTTGCACCCTGCTTCAGGGTTCATACTTGTTTTTAATACAAAAATCCCGTGACTTCTACAGGACTTTCAAGTCAATTTTCATGAGCTAATGTTTCATGTAATGTCTACATATATGTGGTAAATCATAAGAAACGTTTAAATTTATTACAGCATATCATAAAACTCGCAATAGTTTCAATTTATTTTTATATCTATGTAAAATAGATGATGCTTACACAGCCCTAATAATGTGAGAGCGTGTTTTTGGCCCAGAAAAGAAGTAAAAACAGCTAACCTCCATTCCAATATACAGACACATGTCAAACTAATTTTTGGTAATCTTAATACAGGGTACCCCCGGGATCTTCCAAATGAAATTCATGGCTTTTTGAGACCTTTTTAATACCATTTCAAATATAATTCAATGCCAACTTCACACCCATTCCGACAAAAGTATGAGGGGAAAATGTCAAATCTGAATAAATTTTGAACCCTAGAAAATAATTATGTACAAGTGGGTTACTTGAATTAAATAAAACATTTTATTTCAATTATCAGTTATATCTAATACATACGCAACAGCGTGGTCGTCCACCCAGTAGCGAATATGAAGGTCCAACTGCTGACTTTTCGTCATCTTATTGAGACTTGTCAAACATGACCACAAACCTGTTGGCCTTATTGACCTGGTCAGTCAGTTCTTTAGTAATAAAAAGAGCCAATCCAAATTTAGTAATAGATGCAGTTTTGTTGCTTCCACACTGCAACCTCAGAATCAGGAAATATGGTTTTGAAAACCTCTATAACAGTGGTTCTCAAACTTTTATCACCAAGTACCACCTCAGACAAAAATGGTCTCTCCAAGTACCACCATAATGACCAGTATTGAAATACAGTAGCATAGTATAGGCCTAATTAAGCAGCTGCAGCACTGCACAGTTTACAAAACAGACTGATTAATTCCTATTATTAAGAATACTTATTATTGTCAGCCACTTTAAACATTATAGTTTTAACATTAACTGTGCTTGCAGACAAAAACAAAACAAAAAAAACTTCACCATTAAAACGTGCTTTTAAAAGTTAAATAAAATGGCACTGTTCTTAAAAAGTAAAAAAATAAACTGGTGTACTTGTAAAGTATTATTGTATAGCTTATTCATCAAAACCTGGAAATGTAGCTTGGAGCTGATAAATATAGGCTATATATATATATAACATTTTAATATTTTATACATTTTGAAAGTTTTGCAAGTTACAATTTTGAAGTTGCATGTACAGATGACATTTGTATATCTTTGAAATCTAAACTTGTATTTTAAATATATGATTTGGAATTACTTAAATGAGATCTGCTGCTCGTCATTTTCAGCCGGCCCATGTGTGTCAGAAAAGCGAGTGATTAAGTGCATACAGTGCTTTACCAATTCATGTGTGCAGTATTTCTAAGATCTGGTGTGAATGGGATCACATAAGTGAACCGTGAAGTTCACGTTAACCGCGCACCGACCACTGTTTTCAAGCAGACTCGGGTACGGTTTGCGGTCCCTCCGTCTGTGCACACGAAGAATAACTTTAACTATATGCTACCTCTGAGCTTCTAGCATGGCAAAGTTGCTTGAGTCTACGTTCTGTGTCTCGCGCCATTTGAATCACATCCAAATTAAATCTGAGGTAACAAACTAAACCGAAAGCCGCGTACGCTGTTTTACAAAACAAATAACTTTATATTTCGAAAACACATTATTTTACACAACTACGAGCACACATTTAACACATTTGTAAAAATTATTTTACCAGTGATGCAGCATGGGGAAAATCATGAGTTTGCAGTAACTGAAATGGCAACCCAACATTGCCCCGGTCTGCAGAAGCGCTTCTCTAGCGCGTGTGTATCTGCTCTGTAAGCGCGGCGCGCATCTTCCTCTGGCTCTGCGCCAAGCGGACTCATTTTTAACATCTGATGTCACGATGCACTAAAGTACACATTAAAAGCACTCTAACATAATCGTACACTTCAGGGAACAGCCAATGCTGTCTGATCACATGAGTCTCGGTTTCCCATTTTAGCCGAGAAACTAGGCTAGCGACTATCTTGTTCTGTACCTCACTTTCGCTCTTTCTGCAATGACGTTGAGCGCGAGGTGCAACTCAACGTTACGCTGCATGAATTTTTAATTAGCCTACAATAGTAACAGTTCACTTTGTTACGGTATGAACTTAATCCTAGGAAAGGCAAAAATAAATGAATAAAATAAGACCTTTGTAACGAAATCCAAGACTTTGGATACCAAATTCAAGGCTATTAAGGCCTTAATTTGAGATTATCAAATTTAAGACTTTTTCAATGCTTTTAAGACCCCGCAGATACTCTGTAATAGTCTATTAAACTAGTAATAGTAGGTAAAACTACTTCTATTGTAAAGCTGTGATCACACTGCACTTTTCGCTCCATAGACTTATATTCATAGGCATGCGAATGCAGCAGACCAGAAACACAAGCACGTGCTTCACATTTCACTGCATACGAAAGTTCAAGCTTGTAGTGATGGGTCGTTCTTGAACGAATCTTCAATATGACTCGGGAACTACGAGTCCTCTCAGGGAGTGATTCGTTCATCCGCGCGTGCGCACATTTGTGCAGGTATCGTTCATTTTTCAAGTCTTTTGAGTCGTTCATCACGGAAAGGCAGAAGCCAATCATTTGCGTTTAGAGACGGAAAGAGATTTGATCCGTTCATGACTCGAGTCCTCTATCGAGTTTGAGTCATTCATTCATCACGGAAAGGCAAGCCAATCATATGCGTTTAGAGCCGGAAAGAGATTTGATCCGTTCATTTTTTATTTTTTTATTAAGCCCATAGACAGTGTATACAATTTATACATACAACAACAAATAGGCAGAACAATTATCTTTAACAATGAAGAAAAAGAACGGCAAAAAAAAGAAAAAAAAAAAAGAAGAAGAAACCGCTAAACACATTTGATCCGTTCATGACTCGAGTCCTCTATCGAGTTTGAGTCATTCGTTCATCACGGAAAGGCAAGCCAATCATATGCGTTTAGAGCCGGAAACAGATTTGATCCGTTCATGACTCGAGTCCTCTATCGGGTTTGAGTCATTCGTTCATCACAGAAAGGCAAGCCAATCATATGCGTTTAGAGCCGGAAACAGATTTGATCCGTTCATGACTCGAGTCCTCTATCGGGTTTGAGTCATTAGTCTTTCTTACTTGACTTGACACTACAGCAGAATTGTGTGTAGAAATTAGTAAATGGTTTCAAATCCTCTTTAGAGACGGGTGCATCATAATTATATATTATATTATATTTATTATTATTATTATTACTATTATTATTATTATTATGTGCGTTTCTGATCTTAAACTGTAGCTCCACTGTACACTGCAACGAGAACCTCAGTCAGTAATACTTATGTAAAACTACATTTTTGTTGCATCATGGATCATATTTTAGACTTCATAAAATCATCAAACAACGTGTACCTAAAAAGCATTTTCTTAAAAATAAAAAAGGTCTGTCCTATTGTCACTAAGTTATTGTTAGTTTTTTTCTGGTGGATATGTGGTTTTATTTTTGTTATTTTACAAATAAATGGACCCATGCTTTTAAAATGTCTATTCACTGTCTTGCTATCAGAAAACAAACACTAAGCTAGGCTACATGATAAATTAATCAAATTCTACAATTACAAGTGATTTGCAATTTGTTCATTTGTACCCCCTTTTTTAGTTTAATAATGTTTTTCTATTCAGACTTTATTTATTGGTCTAATATTTGTATAAAAAGATTGCATTTACATTTACTTATTTAGCAGAAGCTTTTATCCTGCGACCAACAAGTAATGACAAAAGAAGCACTTCAAATCATCTGAAAGAAGAAACAGACTCAGCCTATCAAAGGTTCGGGTTGTGTTTTTGAATGCTAACATGCCTTAAGCCAAGTCCAACAAGTAAAGCAACAGAGTGTTGTTTCAAAGCTTATTTAATTCTAATTACTCAAAAAAGCCAAGCTTGTTGTACACTGTTGTTTTAATATTCTAGTCAATTAGTTAAGCTCATTAGGCTCTGTGGCTTTTGTAGTTTTTATTTGAATTTATTTTTCACTTAAATTGTTGTTTCATAAAAGAAATTCTATTGGGCATTGTTGCCCTATTTGATATAAAGCTTTTATGACACAAACATGTTATTTAAAGCTTATTTGTTTTTATTTATTAAAAAGCCTAGCTTGATGTGCACTATTTTGTTTTTCTTTTGTTTTTATTATTGTGATTTTAAAGTAATCTTTTTTGTTATAAAGCTTTTCTGGTAAAAAAAAAATAGTAATAAAACAATAAACAACATTTAAACAGTGTTTATGTTTCTAATGCCTGCAGCATCATGTTACAAAACGCTTCACAAAGACAATTAGATTTATTTAATAACTCATCTCGTATGCTTTCTTTCACGTTATGTGACAGAAGAACGAATGACTCGTTCTTAAAGTGATTCATTCATTTCGCGCATGCGCACGTTTTGTAGAGCGGGAGAAGATTCGTTCATTTTTCGAGTCCTCTATCGGGTTTCAGTCATTCGTTCATCAAGCCTAGTAGCAGCGCCATTCGACAGAATTTTGAAAGCACAAGCTCTACAGTAGTGTGACGGCAGCTTAAGTCGCTTTGGACAAAAATGTCTAATTTCCATGACTTTTCCAAAACTTTGTGGGTTTTTCTGTTTTTCCAAAACTTTTCCAGGCCTGGAAAACGCCATGTCAAAATTCCATGACTTTTCCAGGTTTTCCATGATCGTATGAACCCTGCTGCTTCATGTTTCAGAATTTTAAGTGGTCATAAATTTATGGTGCTGAAGCTGTAGAAGTGTTGATCTGTGGCAGGACACACACCTGAGCTGGTTTTCTCCTGATAGCTGGTCATCTCTGTGTCTCTTGTGTTCTCCATCTCTGAAACTTTGACGCGTTTCCGCAGAGCATATGGTTTCCCTCCGTCAGAAACACTCTGAAAAGCATCATCCGCTTTCCGCTTCATTCCTCTTCCTCCTAATGTGGATTACAGTAAATAATGAATTATTACTAATCAGTCATTTCATTAATTGGTGTTTATTTTACTCTGGGATTTAACATATGGCAGCAAAGCTAATAGTTTTCCAGCATTTTTCCAGTCATTAAGAGTGAACTGACCTGAGCTGGACGTCTCTGTGTCAGCATCTACACTTGTGTTCTCCAGCTCTGCAACTTTGATGCGTTTCTGGTGGGCAGATGGTTTGCCTCCACCAGAAACACTCTGAAAAGCATCATCCGCTTTCCGCTTCACTCCTCTTCCTCCTAATGTGGATTTAAACACAATGATCAATAAACTCTTAAATTAATCAATCATGTTTTTTAATTGTCATTAATTCATTGCAGATTTATGTTGCAATCTCAAATAATATAAAGATTGAGGAAATCACCTTTAAAGTGGCCAAATTAAGCTCAAATCAGCAATTGAGTTTTGATGTTTACAGTAGAAAATGTTGAACTTCATGGAACATGATCATAATATAATATTTGAATGATTTTGATCCATAACATGTATTTCTGCCTATTGGCCCCATGCTCACTGGATTTACCAGCTAACTGAGTAAAACACTTTGCACCCTGCTTCATGTTTCAGAATTTTAAATGGTAATAAAATAATTTATGGTGCTGAAGCTGTAGAAGTGTTGATCTGTGGCAGGACACACACCTGAGCTGGTTTTCTCCTGATAGCTGGTCATCTCTGTGTCTCTTGTGTTCTCCATCTCTGAAACTTTGATGCGTTTCCGCAGAGCATATGGTTTCCCTCCGTCAGAAACACTCTGAAAAGCATCATCCGCTTTCCGCTTCATTCCTCTTCCTCCTAATGTGGATTATAACACAAAGAACAATAAACTCCTAATCTAAATCATGATTTTAAATTGTGAAAATAACCCATTGAAAAATGCTTTAAGACCAAGCCGAATCATCTGTTGACCGTCACATCAGTGTGACTTCAGCTAATCAGTGTGCAGACTATTACTTTTCATGAGTCCAACATTTGTTACATTTACAAGTAACTTTTATTCTGAATCTTGGACCTTATTCATGAAACAAAATAAAACCAATAAAAAGGTATGAAGCACCAAAAGTGGCCCATATTGAAATTAATTTGAATACTAATTTGGCTATTGTTGTTATCCATGACTCTTCAATTAAATGTCCAAGAAAGGCTAGAAAAATCATGAAGCCCTTTTATTATTATAATTATGTTTTCATTTTTCATTATTGAAATGGCCAAACTCTGACTAAGGAAAGTTAAATGTATACTGGCCAGTGAGTTATTTATTTGTTATTATGTTGGACCTTAATCTTGAAAGAAAAAAATACCAATAATAAGGTGTGAAGCACCAAAAGTGGCCCATATTACAACAAAATATTATAACAAAATATCCCCATGCTCACTGGATTTACCAGCTAACTGAGTAAAACACTTTGCACCCTGCTTCATGTTTCAGAATTTTAAATGGTAATAAAATAATTTATGGTGCTGAAGCTGTAGAAGTGTTGATCTGTGGCAGGACACACACCTGAGCTGGTTTTCTCCTGATAGCTGGTCATCTCTGTGTCTCTTGTGTTCTCCAGCTCTGAAACTTTGATGCGTTTCCGCAGAGCATATGGTTTCCCTCCACCAGAAACACTCTGAAAAGCATCATCTGCTTTCCGCTTCATTCCTCTTTCTCCTAATGTGGATTATAACACAAAGAACAATAAACTCCTAATCTAAATCATGATTTTTGTTGTCAATAAATCATACCAGATTTCAATTATAAATCTGAGAGTTCAAGATCTAAACATTGAGAAAATCACCTTTTAAATTGTCAATTTAATTTGTGACCTTATTCTTGAAACAAAATAAAACCAATAAAAAGGTATGAAGCACCAAAAGTGGCCCATATTGAAATTAATTTGAATACTAATTTGGCTATTGTTGTTATCCATGACTCTTCAATTAAATGTACAAGAAAGGCTAGAAAAATCATGAATCTCTTTTATTATTATTATGTTTCATTATTGAAACTCTGACTGAGGAAAGTTACATGTGCTGGCCAGTGAGTTATTTGCCTAATAAATGACATTAGGCCACAGTTTTTTATTTAAAACTTTAACAGATTGCTATTTTTTTTATTATATATGATGCAATAAATTTGTATTTTAAATTAAGTATGTATTCATATTTCTTTATTCTAAATATTTAGGAAATATTTTGGTACATCGAAAAGTGTGGTTATGATGACCATCCGACAAGCTAATCCAGCTTAAAATGTCACTAAAATGCAGTATTTAAGCCTCATAATTAAATAATGAGGCAAATAACTGCAAAAAGGTCAACATTTTGAAAAAAAAAAGAACCAGCCCTTTCACCAGGCTGGCTACAGGCCTGTATTTGTCATGTAGTTTGGCTGTCGCCAACATAAGACCTGGGTTCTGAGTCACAGTTTTGCTTGTTTGCACAATTGAATTATCGTTCATTATTAGTACGGTATAGCTGTCCATGTAGTAAAATGAACATTTTCACCATTATACATTGTATATTCGTAAGGAAGAGTTTGACTTTGACTCAAGTATTGTTATCTGCATTTTACTCTGGTGTTTTATTGTATTAAACAGACTGATGTTGTTCACTAAAACACTGAATCTGCACTTATATTCAGTATGCTCTGAAAACACTGTGTACCGTCAGGTTATCGAGTTATGACCGCCATATTTTGGCTTAACAGCTGCACCGGGATGACAAACACAGCTAAATACACACACATACGGCTTAAAGCTGTTTTCATGTCTAAAACGACCGTCAAACGGGCTTTTAGCAGTGTAATATTGCATTGTTGTAAGTATTAATCTAAAATAAGTACACAAGTTACTTTTAGTGTAAAAATAGAAAATCTAAAACAAGCAAATACGAAACACGTGTGTTCTTAGTGTCTGGACTTACCCATCAGCGTCGAACAACTCTTCATTTCTGCTTGAAACTCGAAAGGTCTTGTAGACATCGTTTGAAATCGCTCAACTGTATTACTCGATGTGTTTATCGACCGAGAGCAACTTTCACAAACCTTCAATTACCGTTCCTGCAGATTACTGAAGTTGAGTCACGCCTCTCTGCAGACCCTGTAGAACCGTTAGAACGCGTTCTGCTGTTGCCAAGCAACGCGTCTTCCACAAGGGTTTATGTGAACTTTACCCTATAAAGCAGCACGTATCATATTTACTACACCAGTCTATAAGATCTGTATAATATCAACACGATCATTCTTTTGCTTGAAAGCCTGTTGTATATAGTTTGATACCTGTATTTTGCCCTCTTGTGGAGTTTCATGACACTGCAGGCAGTGGAAGGGCTTTTTTTTGGCCGCTCTCATTGAATTACTCGCAGGCTTTTTGGCGGTTGTTGCTAGAACGGATACGTTTGCGGCCGGAAGTTATTGCGAATTATTTGTATCATTTATTACATTTTCCATTTATTGTATTTTATTATCGTCTACCCCCACCCCAACCCTAAACCCAATCATCACAGTAACCTAAAAACAGTAGTTGTACAGAGTATTATTTATGTCATCTATTACATTACCCAATAAATAGTATTTTTTAACGCCTACCCCCCACAGTCACAGTACTGTAAAATATTAATTATTGTTATACAGTGTCATAAAAAAAAAACTGTCACTTCCGGCCGGCCGCATATTCAGACTAGACTTCACCCTTTTTGGCTGGAAACCTTTTGCTTATAGTAAGAACACAAATTAAAATGTTATTAATTGTATTAAATAAAAGTTTTTTTTATTAAAACGAAGCATAATTACATAATAATTAATTCTTTATGTTACAAATAAATGATGTTTTATGCAGTGGCGGTTCTAGACCAGAGTGGCTGGGGCCAGGGGCCACTTGTACTTTAAGGGGGCACACTTTAACATACATCACAAACTACTTAAACAATTATTCAGTCATTTTTTGTCAGGCATCACTCTGCAGTCTTTATAAACAAGCTAATTAAATAACTTAAAATTATGTTCCATGTTAATTTTTTGACAAGTGACTTTGTATTGTAGTAGGACAACACATTTTTAACATTCAAGTACATCAAGGCACGTTTATGCACCTGTAAACTTTAACAGGTGAAGTTGAAGTCCTTTTTTGCCCTTCTGTTAATTTAAAATAATGTTTCCCGGGTGGTCTTTAACAAACCAAAGGAATTTTCACAGTATTTCCCATAAAACAAAAATAATTTCTCTGGAGTAAAGTCTGATTTCTTATACTTCGTCTTGAATAAAAACAGTTTAATAAAAAATAAATACATTTTAAAATTAGTGTTATTAGCACATTTATATTTTTGACTCAGGCCAACTCCTTTCTGACTGTGTCCTGAGTTTGCGTTGTTGGGATCCCAAGTTTATTTATAAATGTTACGATCCTTGGTGGAAATAGGTCTAGGGAATTTTAAGGAGTAACAGGAGATGACCAAAGTATAAAACTAGTGATGAAAATGGCAAGAAAAAAGACAAAACGACGAATTAGCACCGCAAAAGATTTATTGCTCCCACAGTATTTACAAACAATAAGATAAAGTTGAAAAGAACCAAGACAATCGGGAGAGGAAACTGAAAGTTGCGCTATCAAACCAAAGAAATATATATAACAAAATATTCCCTTAATCTCCTCCCCAATCCGCTAAATAAGAAAGAAACAAATATGAAAAAGAAAAGTCTTCAGCGCAGAAGCGCCCTGAACTTACTCAAACTAAAAAATAGAAATACAAATTAGCGCACTTCGCTAACTAGTGTGTCTATACATCAATAATCCTGCGTGCAAAGTATGTATGTCACGTGACTTACTATGATGTTCCAGATCTCCCTTGTCTTCAAGTCACAGTAGGTTTTGAATGTAGCATTAGCGGGCTAAAGATGTGAAAACCACACGAGTAAACTCTTAACAACAGATATCTCAAACAGATCTCTCTCATAATCACAAAAGTATCAGCTACAAAACGCACACGGACACCACCAAACAGACAACACGCCAAAACAACAACAACAGGTGATCTCTTCCCGTTGCCGCTTCACATTTAAAGGGCTCTGCAACGATCGTGATTGGCAGAGAGAAGAAGTCGTCACGACCTTGATTAGGATTGGCAGTCCTGTCAGCCAATAGTGCTTCGAAGTAGGCGGTACCTGTAAAAATGACAGGGCACGGAGAGCGAGAGAGAGGAGAAACAGAGACAGAAAGAACACACACGCACCAAAACAGTGTGCAGTTCATAACAATAAAGCACATTTAAAAACAGTCACAAGACTGCCCAAAGTGCTGTCTGGACTACACTTCTTTCTCTTGATAATTTTCCTCATCACAGCTGTCTGAATGTCCATCATCATGCATAGCCCAAGGAGCCCAAGGAGTCCTCCTCATCCTCCTCACCTTCCCCTACCAGGTCTGTCACATTAACTGGCATCTACACTCTCAGAAATAAAAGTACAGGAGCTGTCTCTGGGGCTGTACCTTTTCAAAAGGTTCATATTTGTACCTAAAGGGTCCATAATGGTACCTCAAAGGTACTTTTTAGGTTACATTTGAGTACTAATATGCACCTTTGAGGTACCATTGTGGACTCTTTGGGTACAAATATGTACCTTTTGAAAAGGTACTACCCCAGAGACAGCTCCTGTACTTTTATTTCTGAGAGTGTATGGACTCTGTATATGCACAGGACGTATGCTACTGGACACTGGAGAACAAATAAACCTGTTCAGTATAGAAAAAGATGGCAAGTCAGTATACCATTAGTATAGACAGAAAAAATCGTTAGGAATATCTCCTCCCAAAATAAAATAAGCATCGACATATTTCTCATTTACCTCCCGAGGCTTATCCAGATGAGAGAACAATACCCTGTTAGCTCAGTCGCAATTCTGAGTTATAAAGTCACAATTCTGAGTTATAAAGTCACAATTTCCGAGTTATAAAGTCACAATTTCCGAGTTAAAGGAGTTTCCTGTTATGGCGATTGACCATAAATGGGGTGTTAAAGACTCTTAGGTTCTCTGTGATGTGGTATGGATTCACAGCCTAACTTTCCCAATGAAGGCCAGAAGAACATGTTATAACGAGATAATTTTCTCGTAAAAATGACATCTTTTCTCATTATAACGACATAATTAAGTCGTTATTTCTATATGAGCCACATAGCGGAATACGACAATTCTTTCATAGGCCCTATTGTTCACTATTGTGTTCACTTGTTGTTCCATAATAATCTTTTGACATTAAATATAACCCATAAATAGCTGTAGCCTATAGTTTTTGCAAGACATTAATTAATTTATTTAGCAATTCTGTAACGTATTTATCACATTTGGTTTTTATGTTAGTTTTGTTGGTGGTAAGACAGAACATCCTGTTTCTACATCTATTCGCCTCCAAAATTGATTCCGTCTTTCCAACGCTTCATCGCACAAGCACGTCAGTGCAAAAAACAATACAATACAACAAGACTAAATTATGGAAAAACTGACAGATGGTACAGCACTTTGCCCACTATTATGATTATTAAGTTGGAATTGTTTTAAATTAGAATGCACCTGCACTCTAAAAAAAAATTCCGTAAAAAAACTGAAAAATGTACTGGCAGCTCATTACACAAATTTTTTACCGTAAATTAAAAACGGAAAACTTCCGTTAATTGACAGTGTGTCCACATTAAAAAAAAAAAATATATATATATATATATATATATACGATTTTTGATGGTTAAACTACCGTAAAATAACGAAACATTTTATGTTAATTTAAGGGTTTTCTGTATTAAAACGGTTATTTTCTGTGTTTTTAAGGGTATACCAAGAGTAAAAAAAGTGGAAACATTCTGTGTTTTAATGGGATACCTACTGTAAAAAAACAGACAGATTCTGTGTTTTAATGGGATACCTACTGTAAAAAAACAGACAGATTCTGTGTTTAATGGGATACCTACTGTAAAAAAACAGACAGATTCTGTGTTTTAATGGGATACCTACTGTAAAAAACAGACAGATTCTGTGTTTAATGAGATACCTACTGTAAAAAAACAGACAGATTCTGTGTTTAATGAGATACCTACTGTAAAAAACAGACAGATTCTGTGTTTTAATGGGATACCTACTGTAAAAAACTGACAGATTCTGTGTTTAATGGGATACCTACTGTAAAAAACAGACAGATTCTGTGTTTAATGAGATACCTACTGTAAAAAAACAGACAGATTCTGTGTTTAATGGGATACCTACTGTAAAAAAACTGACAGATTCTGTGTTTAATGAGATACCTACTGTAAAAAACAGACAGATTCTGTGTTTAATGAGATACCTACTGTAAAAAACAGACAGATTCTGTGTTTAATGGGATACCTACTGTAAAAAAAACTGACAGATTCTGTGTTTAATGGGATACCTACTGTAAAAAACTGACAGATTCTGTGTTTAATGGGATACCTACTGTAAAAAAACTGACAGATTCTGTGTTTAATGGGATACCTACTGTAAAAAACTGACAGATTCTGTGTTTAATGGGATACCTACTGTAAAAAACAGACAGATTCTGTGTTTAATGGGATACCTACTGTAAAAAACAGACAGATTCTGTGTTTAATGGGATACCTACTGTAAAAAACAGACAGATTCTGTGTTTAATGGGATACCTACTGTAAAAAACTGACAGATTCTGTGTTTAATGAGATACCTACTGTAAAAAACAGACAGATTCAGTGTTTTAATGGGATACCTACTGTAAAAAACAGACAGATTCTGTGTTTAATGGGATACCTACTGTAAAAAACTGACAGATTCTGTGTTTAATGAGATACCTACTGTAAAAAACAGACAGATTCTGTGTTTAATGGGATACCTACTGTAAAAAACAGACAGATTCTGTGTTTAATGAGATACCTACTGTAAAAAACAGACAGATTCTGTGTTTAATGAGATACCTACTGTAAAAAACAGACAGATTCTGTGTTTAATGAGATACCTACTGTAAAAAAACAGACAGATTCTGTGTTTAATGGGATACCTACTGTAAAAAAACTGACAGATTCTGTGTTTAATGAGATACCTACTGTAAAAAAACAGACAGATTCTGTGTTTAATGAGATACCTACTGTAAAAAACTGACAGATTCTGTGTTTAATGAGATACCTACTGTAAAAAACAGACAGATTCTGTGTTTAATGGGATACCTACTGTAAAAAACTGACAGATTCTGTGTTTAATGAGAAACCTACTGTAAAAAAACAGACAGATTCTGTGTTTAATGGGATACCTACTGTAAAAAAACAGACAGATTCTGTGTTTAATGGGATACACTGTAACAAATGGCTGTAAAAATTACAGCATTTTTTTACAGCAGCTGACTGTTTTTCTAACAATACAGCATTTGGCTGTAAAATTTGTAAATTCTGCGGTCACGTGACAGTTTAACCGAAGAATACAGAATACTGCTGTAAATTTCAAATCTTGCAAGGCATTATGGGATATTCAACGGTCAAGACAAGAGGAAGAGTGATTCACGTCTGTGGTAAGTGTATTCTTTCTTTTTCATTGATTTTGTTTCCATCTTATCTATCATATATATATATATATATATATATATATATATATATATATATATATATATATATATATATATATATATATTAATAGATAGATGTGTGTGTGTGTGTTATGTAAGGTGAACCCCCGACTTGCGTCTCTACATTAAGTATGTTTTAGTTAAAACATTTAATAAACTTTGTGCTGATTAGCACACTTGTCATGATTTATTATGGTGTAAATTGACAAGCATCATCTTTACACATGTCTAAATGTAAACCCTTTCAACGTAAACGTCTTTGCTAAATTGCAATCAACCTTAGTTAAACGGAGGATGTCAATCAAATTGATTCTGAATAATGTTAGTGCTTAGTACAGCTAAATTATTTGACATGCATTTCTGCCGGCGGGAAGCCTATAACCGTGCGTCGAAATTCACTCGCGCCGCCCTACCGAACCACGCCGTGCATTCACAGAACCGCCGGAGAGCAGCATTCGGTTTTGTATTGACGGACTTGACATTACCCATATATGGTTCGCGACGGCCTGGATCTAGTGGTCCGATCTGGTGTTTCTTTCCGGTTTTATTACCGAGGCTCACTGAGAGCAATTGTACCGCTAAGGAACGTAGCTGTTTGCTGTGAGGTATCATTTCAGAATGTGGATTCCTGAATGTGTCACGGATAGATGTCGAACTCTTGGTGAGTTTTCATGCTTGTTCATATTTGGCGCGTCTTGAGTGCCGTTCACTCCGAAGTTATGATAACTGAGATTACAGTGTGACATGGAAATCATGTTCGTGTGGACAAACTATAATCGTTTAGGATTATCATAAATAGCACGGCGAGAGTTGGGTTTTGGAAGGAGCGAGTGTATATCTCTGTTGCCAAGAGCGCTCGCACGCGTTACCAGAACTGATTACTCAATAAACAAACGTTGTACAATTCTGCAGTACTGATTTGAACTGTCACGTTGAACGTTGCACTGTGCGTTCACTGCGTTGTGAGGATCTGACTACATTCCTTTCTCATCTAAAGACTCATTTGAAAGAGGGCAGAGTTTTTAAGGGTTGGCCTTCTGTATTCTTTGTTAAAGCTACAGTATGTCACACTAAATATTTTAATCTTTTTATCTTTGATATAGGTGTGCCACGCAGCTGACAAACACTGTACCCTGGAGCCCACGACAAATATTTCTTGGTATGTGTACATTAATTTTCTAATGTAACAACTTTAACAGTTATTTTTGTAAGATGGTTAAGCTGTGTTAATATGTTCCTGTTGGTTTCTGTCTCTAGGGATGTTTATTTTGAAGTACGTATTTTGTAGCGTTTTGTTGGCTAACAGGATTTACATTTCAGTGTGAGGATGTGTTTAGTTATACTCTGTTTAATTATATATGTAATTAATTATTTTATATAACTTTGTTATACTGTTTAATTCCTTAGGGCAGCGCGGTGGCGCAATGGGTAGCGATGTCACCTCACACCAAGAAGTTTGCTGGTTTGAGCCTCGGCTGTGTCAGTTGCCATTTTTGTGTGGAGTTTGCATGTTCTCCCTGTGTTGGTGTTGGTTTCCTCCGGGTGCTCAGGTTTCCCCCACAGTCCAAATACATGCGCTATAGGGGAATTGGGTAAGCTAAATTGTCCGTAGTGTGTGTGTGTGAATGACTTTGTATAAGTGTTTCCCAGTGATGGGTTGCAGCTGGAAGGGCATCTGCTGTGTAAAACATATGCTGGATAAGTTGGCGGTTCATTTCGCTGTGGCGACCCCTGATTAATAAAAGAACTAAGCTGAAAAGAAAATGAATAAATGTTTAATTCCTTATTGTTTTTAATATGTCATTAACTTTGCTTTAAAATTATTTCATTGACTTAGTAAACTGGACATTAAATGTTCTGTTGAATTCATTCATTCATTTTCTTTTCGGCTTAGTCACTTTAATAATCTGGGGTCACCACAGCGGAATGAACCGCCAACTTATCCAGCATTTGTTTTACGCAGCGGATGCCCTTCCAGCCGCAACCCATCTCTGGGAAAGTTCTGTTGAATTGTTCTGTTAAAAAATTACTATTGTCACATCTGGAATTGATTGTTTTAGGAGACTCTTTGTCGAATGGGCAGTGGATGCTTACAGTTGAAGGGGATGTTGTGTGTGAGGGCATTCAGCGCAGCTTCAGGCCTGGCAGTTCTGTTTGCATCTTATTATACCAGAAGGATGCATGTACACTTGAGTTCATTCAGAGGTAATGGTTGAATTCTGTATCTGCATTTTACATTATGTACATGTGTTTCTTAATATCTCTATAATTTGTTAATCATCTTTTAAGTACACACAGTGTTTGTCAACTCAAGATATGAAATTGAGCTTTTTTCTTTTAAGAGCAAATGATTTAAATGTTACCCTATTTAACACTGGCTAGATAATAGGTTAAAGGGGTAGTTAATTCATTCACCCTCTCCCATCTCCCTTAAGTGTTTCCAAACCTTTGAGTTTCTTTCTTCTGTTAAACGCAAAAGAAGATATTTTGAAGAAAGCTGAAAGCCTGTAACTATTGACTTGCACTGTGAGAAAAAACAACAATACTTTGGATGTCAATGGTTACAGGCTTCCAACATTCCAACAAACTCTTAAAAGGTTTGAAATAAGTAAAAAGTAAGTTAATGATTGCAGAATTTTCATTTTTAGGGTGAACTATCCCTTAAAATGGGTATTTTAGATAATAATATCTACAACTTTTAACAAGTAAATTTCTGAGGACTGGGGTTGAGAAATCCTTGTGAGATACAATTAGAAAAATATGACTGCCTTCATCAAAAGCAAAAAGTGAAGTTTTAAAATCTGAACTAGACATTTTCTGTTTTATAATCCTTCAGGCACTTCATAGGTACCAATCCAAAAGAAACAAAGGCTTTTTGGGGAAAGGTGCCATCCAAAAAAACAGGACAGCTCAGAAGAAACAGGCTGATGTGAACCTCATGGCGCTACTCTTCTCTCTAAATTGATGGACTTTCAGTGGAATTTGTGAAATGTAAGAATCACAACGCACACAAACCAAGATTGTTTTTTCCTTTTCTTTTATAACTTAATTGTACTCATTCTGTCTCTCCATGTGTCTGTATCTGTCATCTCTCCATCTGTCTGTCCGTCTGTATCTGTCATCTCTCCATCTGTCTGTCCGTCTGTATCTGTCATCTCTCCATCTGTCTGTGTCTGTCATTTGTCCGTCTGTATCTGTCTGCGTCTGTCATCTGTCCGTCTGTATCTGTCATCTCTCCATCTGTCTGTGTCTGTATGTCATCTCTCCATCTGTCTGCGTCTGTATCTGTCATCTCTCCATCTGTCTGTGTCTGTATCTGTCATCTCTCCATCTGTCTGTGTCTGTATCTGTCATCTCTCCATCTGTCTGTGTCTGTATCTGTCATCTCTCCATCTGTCTGTGTCTGTCATTTGTCCGTCTGTATCTGTCTGCGTCTGTCATCTGTCCGTCTGTATCTGTCATCTCTCCATCTGTCTGTGTCTGTATGTCATCTCTCCATCTGTCTGTGTCTGTATCTGTCATCTCTCCATCTGTCTGTCCGTCTGTATCTGTCATCTCTCCATCTGTCTGTGTCTGTCATTTGTCCGTCTGTATCTGTCTGCGTCTGTCATCTGTCCGTCTGTATCTGTCATCTCTCCATCTGTCTGTGTCTGTATCTGTCATCTCTCCATCTGTCTGTGTCTGTATCTGTCATCTCTCCATCTGTCTGTGTCTGTATCTGTCATCTCTCCATCTGTCTGTGTCTGTATCTGTCATCTCTCCATCTGTCTGTGTCTGTCATCTCTCCATCTGTCTGTGTCTGTATCTGTCATCTCTCCATCTGTCTGTGTCTGTATTTGTCATCTCTCAGTCTGTTTATCGTGTTGTACTTTATCTAATATGTTTTTCTCTTTGATTCTAGGAACTCTTATGGAGCATCCAGTGATCGAGCAGTACCTGGAGCGGATTTGTTGTACACCTCTATGGACTCACTTGGGACCAAAAATGTTAAATGTATGTTTTAAATAAACGTTGACCTTCAAGCTAACGTGAGTTTTTTTTCTTTTTTTATAAGTAATAGATGATTGAATTGTTTTAAGCAACACTTAGTACAGTTAAATTGTTAAGAGCTGAAGTAGTTAATAGTTTACAATACAACGCTTTAAATTTAACATTTTACAAAAAAAGCATACACTGTAAAAAATTCCCTGTAAATTTTACAGTAAACAGCTGGCAGCAGGGTTGCCAGCCAGTTACTGTATTTTTTACAGTAGCAGTGCTGTAATTTAATTTACAGAAAAATGCTGTAATTTAATTTACAGAAAAATGCTGTAATTTAATTTACAGAAAAATGCTGTAATTTAATTTACAGCAAAATGCTGTAATTTAATTTACAGCAAAGTGCTGTAATTTAATTTACAGCAAAATGCTGTAAATTAAATTACAGCACTGCTACTGTAGAAAATACAGTAACTGGCTGGCAACCCTGCTGCCAGCTGTTTACTGTAAAATTTACAGGGAATTTTTTACAGTGTACCTACTGTAAAAAACTGACAGATTCTGTGTTTAATGAGATACCTACTGTAAAAAACAGACAGATTCTGTGTTTAATGGGATACCTACTGTAAAAAAACAGACAGATTCTGTGTTTAATGGGATACCTACTGTAAAAAAACAGACAGATTCTGTGTTTAATGAGATACCTACTGTAAAAAACTGACAGATTCTGTGTTTAATGGGATACCTACTGTAAAAAACAGACAGATTCTGTGTTTAATGGGATACCTACTGTAAAAAACTGACAGATTCTGTGTTTAATGGGATACCTACTGTAAAAAAACAGACAGATTCTGTGTTTAATGGGATACCTACTGTAAAAAAACAGACAGATTCTGTGTTTAATGGGATACCTACTGTAAAAAACAGACAGATTCTGTGTTTAATGGGATACCTACTGTAAAAAACAGACAGATTCTGTGTTTAATGGGATACCTACTGTAAAAAACAGACAGATTCTGTGTTTAATGGGATACCTACTGTAAAAAACAGACAGATTCTGTGTTTAATGGGATACCTACTGTAAAAAACAGACAGATTCAGTGTTTAATGGGATACCTACTGTAAAAAAACAGACAGATTCTGTGTTTAATGAGATACCTACTGTAAAAAAACAGACAGATTCTGTGTTTAATGAGATACCTACTGTAAAAAACAGACAGATTCTGTGTTTAATGAGATACCTACTGTAAAAAACAGACAGATTCTGTGTTTAATGGGATACCTACTGTAAAAAACAGACAGATTCTGTGTTTAATGAGATACCTACTGTAAAAAAACAGACAGATTCTGTGTTTAATGAGATACCTACTGTAAAAAACAGACAGATTCTGTGTTTAATGAGATACCTACTGTAAAAAACAGACAGATTCTGTGTTTAATGGGATACCTACTGTAAAAAAACAGACAGATTCTGTGTTTAATGGGATACCTACTGTAAAAAACAGACAGATTCTGGTTAATGGATACCTACTGTAAAAAACTGACAGATTCAGTGTTTAATGGGATACCTACTGTAAAAAACAGACAGATTCTGTGTTTTAATGAGATACCTACTGTAAAAAAACTGACAGATTCTGTGTTTAATGGGATACCTACTGTAAAAAACAGACAGATTCTGTGTTTAATGGGATACCTACTGTAAAAAACAGACAGATTCTGTGTTTAATGGGATACCTACTGTAAAAAAACAGACAGATTCTGTGTTTAATGGGATACCTACTGTAAAAAAACTGACAGATTCTGTGTTTAATGGGATACCTACTGTAAAAAACTGACAGATTCTGTGTTTAATGGGATACCTACTGTAAAAAAACAGACAGATTCTGTGTTTAATGGGATACCTACTGTAAAAAACAGACAGATTCTGTGTTTAATGGGATACCTACTGTAAAAAAAACAGACAGATTCTGTGTTTAATGGGATACCTACTGTAAAAAAACAGACAGATTCTGTGTTTAATGGGATACCTACTGTAAAAAACAGACAGATTCTGTGTTTAATGAGATACCTACTGTAAAAAAACAGACAGATTCTGTGTTTTAATGAGATACCTACTGTAAAAAACAGACAGATTCTGTGTTTAATGGGATACCTACTGTAAAAAACAGACAGATTCTGTGTTTTAATGAGATACCTACTGTAAAAAACAGACAGATTCTGTGTTTTAATGGGATACCTACTGTAAAAAACAGACAGATTCTGTGTTTAATGGGATACCTACTGTAAAAAACAGACAGATTCTGTGTTTTAATGAGATACCTACTGTAAAAAACAGACAGATTCTGTGTTTAATGGGATACCTACTGTAAAAAACAGACAGATTCTGTGTTTAATGAGATACCTACTGTAAAAAACAGACAGATTCTGTGTTTAATGGGATACCTACTGTAAAAAACTGACAGATTCTGTGTTTAATGGGATACCTACTGTAAAAAACAGACAGATTCTGTGTTTAATGGGATACCTACTGTAAAAAAACAGACAGATTCTGTGTTTAATGGGATACCTACTGTAAAAAACTGACAGATTCTGTGTTTTAATGGGATACCTACTGTAAAAAACAGACAGATTCTGTGTTTAATGAGATACCTACTGTAAAAAAACTGACAGATTCTGTGTTTAATGGGATACCTACTGTAAAAAACTGACAGATTCTGTGTTTAATGGGATACTTACTGTAAAAAACTGACAGATTCTGTGTTTAATGAGATACCTACTGTAAAAAACTGACAGATTCTGTGTTTAATGGGATACCTACTGTAAAAAAACAGACAGATTCTGTGTTTAATGGGATACCTACTGTAAAAAACTGACAGATTCTGTGTTTAATGGGATACTTACTGTAAAAAACTGACAGATTCTGTGTTTAATGAGATACCTACTGTAAAAAACTGACAGATTCTGTGTTTAATGGGATACCTACTGTAAAAAACTGACAGATTCTGTGTTTAATGGGATACCTACTGTAAAAAACTGACAGATTCTGTGTTTAATGGGATACCTACTGTAAAAAACAGACAGATTCTGTGTTTAATGGGATACCTACTGTAAAAAACTGACAGATTCTGTGTTTAATGAGATACCTACTGTAAAAAACAGACAGATTCTGTGTTTAATGAGATACCTACTGTAAAAAAACAGACAGATTCTGTGTTTAATGAGATACCTACTGTAAAAAACTGACAGATTCTGTGTTTAATGGGATACCTACTGTAAAAAAACAGACAGATTCTGTGTTTAATGGGATACCTACTGTAAAAAACAGACAGATTCTGTGTTTAATGGGATACCTACTGTAAAAAAACTGACAGATTCTGTGTTTAATGGGATACCTACTGTAAAAAAACAGACAGATTCTGTGTTTAATGGGATACCTACTATAAAAAACAGACAGATTCTGTGTTTAATGGGATACCTACTGTAAAAAACAGACAGATTCTGTGTTTTGTGTTTTAATGGGATACCTACTGTGAAAAAACAGACAGATTCTGTGTTTTGTGTTTTAATGGGATACCTACTGTGAAAAAACAGACAGATTCTGTGTTTTGTGTTTTAATGGGATACCTACTGTGAAAAAACAGACAGATTCTGTGTTTTGTGTTTTAATGGGATACCTACTGTGAAAAAACTGACAGATTCTGTGTTTAATGGGATACCTACTGTAAAAAACAGACAGATTCTGTGTTTAATGAGATACCTACTGTAAAAAACAGACAGATTCTGTGTTTAATGGGATACCTACTGTAAAAAAAAACAGACAGATTCTGTGTTTAATGAAAAACTGACAGATTCTGTGTTTAATGAGATACCTACTGTAAAAAAACAGACAGATTCTGTGTTTTAATGGGATACCTACTGTAAAAAACTGACAGATTCTGTGTTTAATGAGATACCTACTGTAAAAAACAGACAGATTCTGTGTTTAATGGGATACCTACTGTAAAAAACAGACAGATTCTGTGTTTAATGGGATACCTACTGTAAAAAACAGACAGATTCTGTGTTTAATGGGATACCTACTGTAAAAAACAGACAGATTCTGTGTTTAATGGGATACCTACTGTAAAAAACAGACAGATTCTGTGTTTAATGGGATACCTACTGTAAAAAACAGACAGATTCTGTGTTTAATGGGATACCTACTGTAAAAAACAGACAGATTCTGTGTTTAATGGGATACCTACTGTAAAAAACAGACAGATTCTGTGTTTAATGGGATACCTACTGTAAAAAACAGACAGATTCTGTGTTTAATGGGATACCTACTGTAAAAAACAGACAGATTCTGTGTTTAATGGGATACCTACTGTAAAAAACAGACAGATTCTGTGTTTAATGGGATACCTACTGTAAAAAACAGACAGATTCTGTGTTTAATGGGATACCTACTGTAAAAAACAGACAGATTCTGTGTTTAATGGGATACCTACTGTAAAAAACAGACAGATTCTGTGTTTAATGGGATACCTACTGTAAAAAACTGACAGATTCTGTGTTTAATGGGATACCTACTGTAAAAAACAGACAGATTCTGTGTTTAATGAGATACCTACTGTAAAAAACAGACAGATTCTGTGTTTAATGGGATACCTACTGTAAAAAACAGACAGATTCTGTGTTTAATGGGATACCTACTGTAAAAAAAACTGACAGATTCTGTGTTTAATGGGATACCTACTGTAAAAAACAGACAGATTCTGTGTTTAATGGGATACCTACTGTAAAAAACAGACAGATTCTGTGTTTAATGGGATACCTACTGTAAAAAACTGACAGATTCTGTGTTTAATGGGATACCTACTGTAAAAAAACAGACAGATTCTGTGTTTAATGAGATACCTACTGTAAAAAACAGACAGATTCTGTGTTTAATGAGATACCTACTGTAAAAAACAGACAGATTCTGTGTTTAATGGGATACCTACTGTAAAAAACAGACAGATTCTGTGTTTAATGGGATACCTACTGTAAAAAAACAGACAGATTCTGTGTTTAATGGGATACCTACTGTAAAAAACTGACAGATTCTGTGTTTAATGGGATACCTACTGTAAAAAAACTGACAGATTCTGTGTTTAATGGGATACCTACTGTAAAAAACAGACAGATTCTGTGTTTAATGGGATACCTACTGTAAAAAACTGACAGATTCTGTGTTTAATGGGATACCTACTGTAAAAAACAGACAGATTCTGTGTTTAATGGGATACCTACTGTAAAAAACAGACAGATTCTGTGTTTTAATGGGATACCTACTGTAAAAAACTGACAGATTCTGTGTTTAATGGGATACCTACTGTAAAAAAACAGACAGATTCTGTGTTTAATGGGATACCTACTGTAAAAAACTGACAGATTCTGTGTTTAATGGGATACCTACTGTAAAAAACAGACAGATTCTGTGTTTAATGGGATACCTACTGTAAAAAACAGACAGATTCTGTGTTTAATGGGATACCTACTGTAAAAAACAGACAGATTCTGTGTTTAATGGGATACCTACTGTAAAAAACTGACAGATTCTGTGTTTAATGGAGATACCTACTGTAAAAAAAACTGACAGATTCTGTGTTTAATGGGATACCTACTGTAAAAAACAGACAGATTCTGTGTTTAATGAGATACCTACTGTAAAAAACTGACAGATTCTGTGTTTAATGGGATACCTACTGTAAAAAACTGACAGATTCTGTGTTTAATGGGATACCTACTGTAAAAAACTGACAGATTCTGTGTTTAATGGGATACCTACTGTAAAAAAACTGACAGATTCTGTGTTTAATGAGATACCTACTGTAAAAAAACTGACAGATTCTGTGTTTAATGGGATACCTACTGTAAAAAACAGACAGATTCTGTGTTTAATGGGATACCTACTGTAAAAAACAGACAGATTCTGTGTTTAATGAGATACCTACTGTAAAAAACTGACAGATTCTGTGTTTAATGGGATACCTACTGTAAAAAACTGACAGATTCTGTGTTTAATGGGATACCTACTGTAAAAAACAGACAGATTCTGTGTTTAATGGGATACCTACTGTAAAAAAACAGACAGATTCTGTGTTTAATGGGATACCTACTGTAAAAAACAGACAGATTCTGTGTTTTAATGAGATACCTACTGTAAAAAACAGACAGATTCTGTGTTTAATGGGATACCTACTGTAAAAAACTGACAGATTCTGTGTTTAATGAGATACCTACTGTAAAAAACTGACAGATTCTGTGTTTAATGGGATACCTACTGTAAAAAACAGACAGATTCTGTGTTTAATGGGATACCTACTGTAAAAAACAGACAGATTCTGTGTTTAATGAGATACCTACTGTAAAAAAACAGACAGATTCTGTGTTTAATGGGATACCTACTGTAAAAAACTGACAGATTCTGTGTTTAATGGGATACCTACTGTAAAAAACAGACAGATTCTGTGTTTAATGGGATACCTACTGTAAAAAACAGACAGATTCTGTGTTTAATGGGATACCTACTGTAAAAAAACAGACAGATTCTGTGTTTAATGGGATACCTACTGTAAAAAAACAGACAGATTCTGTGTTTAATGGGATACCTACTGTAAAAAACAGACAGATTCTGTGTTTAATGAGATACCTACTGTAAAAAACAGACAGATTCTGTGTTTAATGGGATACCTACTGTAAAAAACAGACAGATTCTGTGTTTAATGGGATACCTACTGTAAAAAACAGACAGATTCTGTGTTTAATGGGATACCTACTGTAAAAAACAGACAGATTCTGTGTTTAATGGATACCTACTGTAAAAAACAGACAGATTCTGTGTTTAATGGGATACCTACTGTAAAAAACAGACAGATTCTGTGTTTAATGGGATACCTACTGTAAAAAACTGACAGATTCTGTGTTTAATGGGATACCTACTGTAAAAAACAGACAGATTCTGTGTTTAATGGGATACCTACTGTAAAAAACTGACAGATTCTGTGTTTAATGGGATACCTACTGTAAAAAAACAGACAGATTCTGTGTTTAATGGGATACCTACTGTAAAAAACAGACAGATTCTGTGTTTAATGGGATACCTACTGTAAAAAAACTGACAGATTCTGTGTTTAATGAGATACCTACTGTAAAAAACTGACAGATTCTGTGTTTAATGAGATACCTACTGTAAAAAACTGACAGATTCTGTGTTTAATGGGATACCTACTGTAAAAAACAGACAGATTCTGTGTTTAATGAGATACCTACTGTAAAAAAACAGACAGATTCTGTGTTTAATGGGATACCTACTGTAAAAAACTGACAGATTCTGTGTTTAATGAGATACCTACTGTAAAAAAACTGACAGATTCTGTGTTTAATGAGATACCTACTGTAAAAAACTGACAGATTCTGTGTTTAATGGGATACCTACTGTAAAAAACATGACAGATTCTGTGTTTAATGGGATACCTACTGTAAAAAACATGACAGATTCTGTGTTTAATGGGATACCTACTGTAAAAAACTGACAGATTCTGTGTTTAATGGGATACCTACTGTAAAAAACAGACAGATTCTGTGTTTAATGGGATACCTACTGTAAAAAACTGACAGATTCTGTGTTTAATGGGATACCTACTGTAAAAAACAGACAGATTCTGTGTTTAATGGGATACCTACTGTAAAAAACAGACAGATTCTGTGTTTAATGAGATACCTACTGTAAAAAACAGACAGATTCTGTGTTTAATGGGATACCTACTGTAAAAAACAGACAGATTCTGTGTTTAATGGGATACCTACTGTAAAAAACAGACAGATTCTGTGTTTAATGGGATACCTACTGTAAAAAACATGACAGATTCTGTGTTTAATGGGATACCTACTGTAAAAAACAGACAGATTCTGTGTTTAATGGGATACCTACTGTAAAAAAACATGACAGATTCTGTGTTTAATGGGATACCTACTGTAAAAAACAGACAGATTCTGTGTTTAATGGGATACCTACTGTAAAAAACAGACAGATTCTGTGTTTAATGGGATACCTACTGTAAAAAACAGACAGATTCTGTGTTTAATGGGATACCTACTGTAAAAAACAGACAGATTCTGTGTTTAATGGGATACCTACTGTAAAAAACTGACAGATTCTGTGTTTAATGGGATACCTACTGTAAAAAACAGACAGATTCTGTGTTTAATGGGATACCTACTGTAAAAAACCTG